>JADRCH010000107.1:1309565-1325414 GCA_019843965.1 Rhynchomys soricoides | reverse complement strand
CCACCAGCACCTGCACCACCACCAGCACCTGCACCACCACCAGCACCAGCACCACCACCAGCACACTGCTTTCCCCAGGCCTTGGCTCCCTTGTTCTCATCCTGTCTGGAAACACTGAATTATCCATGGCATTGATACCTGTAGACCATTATTTGAATCTGGGTGCTTTCGTATCTGTGAGAGAAGTGTGGTCTAAGTCATTATCCGGCGCCAATCGCCCTTTCCTAAGCCAGCCATGTTGGACTCTATGACATGGAAAACAATTACAGATGTCAGTACTGTAAAATCCTGGCTTGAGTGGAGGATCAGCAGCAGCTTTAAGGTAGATTTGATAGGCTATCAAGCACAAAAAGCCAGTCACAAAAAGGTGTCTATCAGATGTCTTAGTTATAGTTTCTAATTCTGTAATAAAACACTGTGATCAAAGTAACCTGGGGAGGAAGTGGTCTAGTCTACCTTACAGCTCTCAGGTCATGCTCTGTCAGTGCGGGGTCAGGGCAGTAACTCAGGGCAGGAACCTGGAGGCAAGAACTGGAGTCAGAAGACACAGCTTATTGGCTTGCTCCTCATGGCTTGCTCCTCATGGCTTGCTCCTCATGGCTTGCTCCTCATGGCTTGCTCCTCATGGCTTGCCAAGCCTACTTTCTTATACAACACAGGACCTGTCCAGAGACCACACCACATACAGTGGCCTGGGTCCTCCTGCATTAATTATCAATTCAAGAAAATGCACACCAGGCTTGCCAACAAGCTTATTTAGTAGGAATATTTCTTCAATTGAAGTGCTCTCTTCTAAAACAACTCTAGCTTGTATCAAGTTGACATAAAACTAGCCAGCACTCCAGTCTGTATCCTCACTAAGACTTACTAGGATGCTTGTGTTCAGGCTGCATGAAGGACATTGGCCCTAGGACCACGGGTATTAATCTGACCACCCTTTTGAAACTCTCAACTCGATGACGTTCTAATTGTGTGTTGGTAGGTACATGCACACACATGTACACATGCATATGGAGACCAGAGGACAACCTTAGTTATCATTCCTGAAGACCCATCTTTCTTATTTATGAGACAAGATTCTCACTAACCCGGATCTCTCTGATAACTGGGCTGACTGGTTGGCGAACCTTGGGGATCTGCCTGTTTCCATGGCCACAGCAATGGGATTACAAGTGTGTGCCTTTGTATCTGACTTCTTTTAAAAATGTTACCATGGGGATCAAGCTCAGGTCCTGGTGCTCACAGAGCAAACACATTACTGACTGAGCTGTTCTCCAAGCTGGGCATTCATTTTCTTTCATCTCTGAGCCATGTGCTTTCTGTCTTGTGAGATGCATTTTGCCTGAGAGGTTTGGCAAGCTGATGAAGGGCAGGAGACACACGTCATGGCCGAGGCATGGCTTCTGGCATTTCTTTTATGACAGTATCCTTCCAGTGATCAGAGCAAGCCCGGTTTGAAAGCATGGTTTCAAATTCTGCCCTTGAAACATGGATTAAGCAATGTTGCTAATACGTATTTGTCCCTGCACTGTCAAACATTTCACTGACTCTAGAGTCTGTAGACAGCTTAATAGCCAGGTCCTCTGTCAATGTTACTGCAGCTGTGTCTCCCTTGCTTTAAGATGCTGTGTAGATTTATTGGAGCAATAGGGGCAGAATGATACCTAGTTAAGAATACCACCTGGCTCTGTGTATATCATCACCTCTCACTGACATACAGTGACCACAGGGAATGGGCAGAATTTGCTCTCACAGGCCACACCTCAGTGTGCAGGGTTGCAACACTTAGCAATGCTCACTGCCCCCAGGCACTGTGGTCACCCAGTGAGGACATTCTGGACGTTCATGGATGTAGGAACAAGCCATCAGTTCACATGTCACCCCAAGGTCACTTTTACAGTTGATTGATTTTTCTTTCTCTTTCAAAATTCAGACACATAAACCTTCCTATGTCGCATCTCTAGAATAGGGCTCATGCTTCCTGCATTTCTCAAGTGACACGCCATCCTTTTTCTAACTTTTAGAATTAAACACACTCAAACAGATCATTGCTCGGCATCCTCATCGATGTATGGCACGGAGAGAGGGCACAGTACGTCGTGAGGTTATTTCCTACCCTTTCAATGCAGCTACTGCAGAACCCGTATGGTGATGAGAGCTTTGAATGGTGGCTGTCTGATTCTTCACTTCTGGTGCAAGCAGAGGGACTGTATTAAAGGGTCGTAGCATTAGGAAGGGTGAGAACCTCTAATTTAACCCAAGTCACATGTTTGCCCCAGATTTTGTCTTTTCAAGGCAGACCCAGACTGATGTGTGCTTATGTATAGAATTTCTGACACTGAATTGAAATGTTGTTTTTCTCTATGTGTCAGATTTGTTTTTGGAATTTGACAGCATGTGAAGTTTTGCTTATTGGTCACATTTTCACTCAGCTGGTGAGCAGCCATGGAGAGTTTGTTATTGTCATTGTCACTGCTTGAAGCATGGAAATCATCCTATAAATACCTTATTGGTGGCATATCTGTGTATTGCGACAGGCACTGTTCACTCATGTATATAACAAAACAGACTCAAAAGTAAACATTGATAAAGACCATGTAAAGTGCTTTGAATAGGAATGGCTCCCATAGGCTCACATGTTTGAAAGCTTCGTCACCAGAGAGTAACCCTCCTAGAAAGGATTAGAACTATGAGGGAGTTGTGACCTTTTTGGAGGAGATGTGTCAGTGGGGGTGATCTTTGAGGTTTCAAAAGTGCGTACCAGGCCTAGACTCTCCCTGCTTGTGAATAGTAAGTTCCCAGCTACTCTCCTGGTACCATGCTTGCTACCACGCTCCCTGGTCATGGTGTCTCCTCAGAGAACTAGAACAGTGAGTAGAACAAGAATATATAGGTAATTATAGGCAATTACTGATAGTAAATCAGGTACTGGAGAGATGGTTCAACGGTTAAGAGCTTGTCTTAGTCAGGGTTACCACTGCAGGGTTCAAACACCATGACGAAAAGCAACTTGGGGAGGAAAAGGTTTATTTCTTTCACAGTTCCATATCACCGTTCACCATCAAAAGCATGAGGCGGGATTGCTGGGTATCTCCAGATTTATTCATTTGTCTGATCCATTTGCCCAAGTAGCAGATAAGTTCACCAACGGGCACACCTGGGTCCTTTATTTGTGTCACTTGGCTTGATTGTTGGTGACTGTTGCGTAGGGAAAGGCCACACTGCCGCTGAGCCACAAGCCTGAAACCCCCTCAGCAGTGACTGTGTAGCTCCTCATCTGGGTACTGGAAAACAACCTCATGGAGGATTGTGAGGGCCATTCACCCTTGGGCCACATCAGAAACGACTTCAGCAGTCATTGTGAGAAGGTCCACATCACCCCTGACCCGAATCTGCACACTGCTCCTTCAGCAGTCATGAGGAGGAGGAAATGTCTCATCCAGGGTGAGGATGGTTGCTCTGTCCCTGAGCCATGCTAGACAGGACATTTTTCGTAGGAGAGCAGCCTCTGACCTCAGCTTCCTCTCCTGAGTTACTTGCCGACGCCTTACGGACCTACATAGGACCCTGTTCTGCTAAATCCTTTCATCCCATTAGCAAGGGAGACTGCACTTGGCATGCCAGAGTTCCTGGTGTGGCACGAGCTGGGCTGGAAGTCTTTCTTCTCCTTTCTCTCCTCAAAAAATGATAAAGACACCAGGGCTACTCAGGAAATACTGAATTAACAGTTTCTTAAGGTTTGGGGCTAATTTATTACTATTGCCAGTTTTCTTTTCAAGTCTCTCGGTACAGAGGAGACCTGTCAGACTGTTGGTCTCACCATCCAGCCTTCTGGCCATAGCTATGCCTCCAAGTTCAGCAGATCTGCTGGGAGGAGAGAAGTCTTTCTCCTGAGGATCTAATCTGAACAGGAAGGTATCTTCCGAGGAAGGCAATAGCCACTTGGCCGTATCAATTCTGCTAACTTCGACCTACTGCTGAAGAGGCCATAAACATGCTATTCTGTCTGTAATTATAAAAGAGATTTCACAATCAAACATATTATGGATAGCTCATGTTCTAAGTATATCTGTTAACTGCCTATCCCTGTGGCCCTCATGACAGCCCTGGGTATAGCACACGAAAAACTAAGGATGACGAGGGTCTTCAAGCCAAGCCTTGACGCAGTTGTTAAGTAAGACGAGCTAGAATTTAATCCCAGGAAACTCTTAACAACGATTCTGACTTTCTAAGCTATTTTTCCTGAGTAAATTCCCATTCATTCCAATCTCCAGCCTATGAATGTGAGGAATCCAAGGTTTGCCATATGACTTGAGAAGCAGTCTCAAGACTTCCTAAGAGCAGCTTTCCTCCGATGCCGTGTAACCTGGGAAGCAGGGAGTCATGCTCAATGTGTGATTTCAATCAAATAAGAAAAATTTAAAGACCCTATGAGACAAGGGGGAAACATTTGTAAAATCACGTTTGACAAAGGATTTAGATGTTGAATACATGAACAACGCTTATTTTTCTGTCAATATATAAACGACATTCATTTATCTGTCTATAACAGAAGAAATAGGCAAAGGATGTAGATATGTATTTCTCTAGAGGAGATTCATTCACGTGTCAGCCAGCACAGGGAGATGATCTGCCATCAAACAACTCAGCTTGAAGGTCATAGACCACATGTGGAGGGAATGTAAGCAGTGCAGCCACCAGGAAACCCTCAACAAGTTCATGAGTTTGGCAACCTCAACGCAGACTAGTATGTGGAGCCGTTAATTCCACTTGGAGGTTAGAGAACTGAAAGCACAAATATGTGTATTCATAATGCATTGTTCACGATAGGCAGAAGTGTCTATCAAGTGCCTGTCAATATTAAGTGAACAAATTCTGGAATATATACGTAACAAAATAGTATTCAGTCATAAAATGAATAAACCTATGGCTGGCACATGTTACAACACAGATGAACCCTGGAAACAGTATTCTGTTTACCAGAAACTGGATACAAAATAGCTACATATTCTAAGAGTCCATTCAGTGACATGCATAGGATGTGCTATTAGAGATACAGGGACAGGAAGGAAGATGTGGTTCCCAGGGGGATTGTGGTCATGGGGGTTGCAGAATATCCGACTCATGGGTATAGGATTTCATTCTGGGAAGATGACAATGTTTTGGGACTGGATAGAAGAGGTGTGTGATCCATACATCACTAAATTATTCACATAGAAATGACTCATTTTATGTTATGTAAATTTCACCTCAATTAAAAGAAACAGTGGAATACAGTTGAATGAAATCCAAAAGAAACTCCAAGAAATGTTAAACATTACAAATCCAAAACAGATAAATTTCCCCAACTTCCAAAATATTAGAAATTCAAAGATTATAAAAATTTTAGTAATGTTGAGACCCGAGTCCCCAGAGAGGGGGTTTAGTCATAGTCACGAGTTTCTGAGACTGTCAGCCTCATGGGCAAAAGTGTCCTCAAATCCCTGCGGCCTGTGATAGGTCCCAGCATAGGAATGCCCGTGGAGCCTGGCTTTGTTTAGGAGCCTTCACAGTGTCTGTCTCCGCTGTCTGTTTCATCTTCACAGTCAGCACTGCAGTGGAAGCTGCCTTGACCCCTTTGCTATAGGCAAGGATGACAAGCTGAGCTACTGCCCCTGTAGACCGGCGAGAGCCCTGGGCTCATGCTTGGATCCTTTAAGCATTTCTTTGTGTGCAAGATAAGAATATATCTGAGACCAGGACACAGATCTGGCCAAGGCGTGTGTCTCTGCTCTGCTTTGTGAGACCATGTGTTTGGCGCTATAGGGGCTTCACACACAGAATTGTTTTATGTCTTTATGGATCAGAACTTCAAGAACAGTTTATTTCTCTCTGACTGTGGCTATTTCATTTTTTCTTAGGAGGGCCACCAATCAGCATTGTTGACTCACCTTTGTTTGAACTTACATATGAAATGATGCATCATCTGTGTTTGCAGATTGCTGTAGGCAGAAAATCGTGAAGGTTGGGGCCATCTAAGGTCTTTGACATCAGACATGGGTTTAGAGTTTGCCTGGGTGGGTTTTGGTCTTGTTTTGGTGTTTACTAGGTCCCCATTTTCTCCCTTGGAATGGTAATGCATCTTCCATACCATTACATGTTGAAGTATATGATTTCTGTTTTGAGTTTCATTTTACAGGGCTTTACAATTAAGAGGTTCCCTTGTGCTGGGAGCTGTGTCTTGTGCCTTTAACTTGCAAGGCAGAGGCAGGTGGGTATCTGTAGTTTTAGGTCTTCCCGTTCAACATAGTGAGTTACAGGACAGCCAGGGCTGTGTAGAGAGACCCTGTCTCAAAACCAGAAACATACAAACAAAAACCAAATCAACAAAAACTTTCAGCTGAGTAAGGAGGGAGTGGGAAAAGTGGTCCTCCCCAGGGATGGGCAGGCTAATTTGTTGCCCAGTGCCAATGTGTCAGCCTTGAAGACATACACACAAGTAGCTTTTTATGGACTCAATGGGTTATATTTGGGCACATATATGTATGTAAAAAATACATATGTACATTTAATAACAATTGATTAAAAAACAGAGACCATGTATTTGGGGAGAACAGGGAGGGAGAAAAGGAAAGGGAGAAATGATGTAATGAAAATACAATCCTAAGACAGACAGACAGACAGACAATAGATCACTTTGTGTCTCAGAAGAGACTTTGGACTTTGGACGTTTAAACTGCATGGAGCCTGAAAGGCTATGGGGACGTTTGATGTTCGACTGAGTGCATTTTCCTGTTTCGGTGTCCACAAGCATACAGGGGTCTGTGAATGGAATGTGATGGCTTGGAGGAAGATGACCCCCCTAGCGCTGGAGAAGTAAGTCCTATTTCCAAGATGCCTTGTTTCGTTAAAGGAATAGAAGGGTAACTAAGACACAGATGTGTAGGATAACTGCAAAATGGGAGCACGGACTGGGGAATTAATATTCTTATTTGGGAATAAATATTAGTCACCGTAAGTGAGGCCACGATGAAGCAACCAAGGTAGATGGCTCCATGTGTGGAAAGATGAAGCTTGCGTAGGGAGGTTCAGCGCTGCCATGGCTAGCTCCGGGGGCCAGAGAGAAGTCGGAAGCATTTGGGGCATCCAACGCTGCCTTGGCCTCTTGGGAAGCAGAGAAGATAGCAGAAAGTTGTGAACAGACTTCCCTCTTTTAAAGAGAGCTGGTAGCTCCGGCGTGGGGAGAAGGGAGTGAACTAGAACAGCCTGGGGGCTAGTGTGAGAGCGCACGCACGCACGCACGCACGCACGCACGCACATGCTAATAGGGAACTAGATGCTTCACTTGCCAGGCGCAGGGGGAGGAAAGGGAAGTAAGGCTCTTTCGGACAGACAGGTGCTGAGTGGAAACTTTTGTCTCTCCACCCACAATCCTTCTGTTTACCCTGTGAGAGTCCAGCAGGAGCTGAGCTCACACTGACATTTTGAACATTGTCAGTGGCACTGCCAGTCGGGGGCTTGAGGGGCTATGACCTAACAAGTGTACATCAGTATCTTAGTTGTTTGGGGTTTTCCTAAGGAAACATCCTAAACCGGGCTCTCGGGAGAGGGCTCAGTGGGTAAAGCCCTTGTTGTAAGGACCTGAGTGTGGATTCCAGAACCCATGAAAAGGTGCATGTGTGTACAGTTCACGGCTGTAAGCCCTGTGTTTATGTGAAAATGGTGGACACTAGAGGATTTACACACATCTTGAATGTGTAGATTGGCAAAAACAGAGGCAGAATAACAGGCCCTGGATCAAACAACCTAGAAGGCAAGGGCCAACAGTTGAGATTGTCTCTGACCACTGTAAACACAGTGTGGGAATGTGTGCCTACACTGAAACACACATACACATACACACACACTACGCACACACACACACACACATACACACACAATATACCACACACACATTACACATATACAGCACACACAATACATACACAATAATACATACACTACAGACGCATACATACCTGCATACATATACTACCCACACATACACTGCACACACACACACACACACACACACACACACAGAGAGAGAGAGAGAGAGGAGTTGGGGGAAACAAGATATCTGCCTAGTCAGCACATGGGTCCCTGGTTCACAGATGCACATTGTTCACCAGGTCTTTATGGAGTCTTAGGAAGGGGCAGAATGAGCCTTAGGCTTCTTTCACATGAACACCAAATCCACTCACACACTCTAAGCATATCTCAGTAGCATCACTGGGGGTTGGGGGTCAAGGAATGAATTGGGGAGGTATCCAGATCTCAGCCCTGAGACCTAAGCATGTTCCAGGACACAAGCTCAGAAGTCCACGGGGATTCCTGGACTTCAGGAGGTGTGTCGTATGTGACTCTTCATTGTGATGGGTGTTTTTGGCTAACTGAAGCTGGGCAATGTCTATCTAGTTAGAGTTTTCATGGTATGAGTTATCCTTGGTATGAGATAAGGCTTCTGAAACAGCTTCGTAGGGTGTGGCTCTCCTGAGGGTGTGAGTACTCATTCCCACAGCCTGTGAGGCTGAGAACAGTAGGCATCACCAATTCCACTCTGAGACCAGAAGTCCATAGTGAAGCCTTGGGTAGGCTGTGCTCCTCTACAGGGTCTAGGGGAGCGCGTTTCCTGTCTAATTCAGCTTCTGGGGGCTCTAAGCGATCTGGGCGTGGGTGGCATTGCTACACTCCGTGCTTCGGTTAGCCTGTTGTCTCTTCTCTACTCAAATCCAATTTTGTCTTTGTTTTCAAGAATCCTTGTCACTGGATTTAGGGCCTCTCAAATGATCCTTCCCGGTGACTTTGTTTACTTTGACCTCAAAAGTTCCTTTCCCACATAAGGGCCTCTTTTTACATTTGTAAGTTCTGGGGGTCAGAACATGGACACATCTCTTTGGGAATCTGTCATTTGAACACCTGCAGTTGGTAAGTGAATATTGATAGGGTGGGCTCCAGACAGTCCCTGTCCAGCCCCTGAGGCCAAAGCCCCAGGTGGAAGTGCAGGCTGTAGGGACCCCCGCACCCCCTCCTCTCAGGACCCAAGGCGATTCCCAAACAGCTTCATCGCTGTCATTCCCTGAAACCACACTTGGGCTTTAGCAGTTCACTGGGCTTTGTAAGTGTTAAAATCCTGGATTTACAACCCAGTAATAACTCTGCCAAGTGTCCAAGGACTTACACAGGATATGACCCACATCTCGTAACCACAAGACCACGTGATCACATGCTCCTTACTCAGTGGTAGATGCTACCTCTGGTCAGAGCTCTCTAATAGCTGGGGATGAGAGTTGCCAGGGTTTGTGAGCAGGAACTATTACCAGGAGACAGACAACATTAAAGACGAATCCCCCCCGCAACTTACATTTCCCCCATACCTGGTATTACTGCTCGATTACTCACACGTACTGGGCATGCGCAACAAGGACCCAGAGCGCCCCCTCCCCCCCCCAAGCGTTCTGTAGAACAGACAGATGCATGTGCCTTGTGACCTTTCACTTGATGTTCCTAGTTACTTTTTATTATCTTTGCCACACTCTATTTTTACAGGGCCATCTCAAGCCCACGTGCTTGGGGGTAGCTCTCTAGCTGCGGCTGCTTCCTTTTCCCATGGCTGGAAATGCTCGTCTCTTACCCCATCTCTAACAGAGCCTTCCTGAACTATCACAGAAAGAGAAGCAGTAACACACTGGCCAGATAAGATGTGATGTTCCTGGGCTTTATCTGTGGATTCTCAAGTGTCAAAAGATATACTTCCCTCAGTAGTTAGGTAGAGTGAGGAGCAGGATGAATCAAGTTTTGGCATGGGATGTATCTTAGTAGTTTAGGGGTTCCTTGATGCTAATCTGCTTCTCTCCTCAATTCAGATTCTGCAATGGCTTGGGAGCTCCCACGAGGAGGCTGAGCCACCAGTTGTCTCTATTAAGTAACTACCATCTCCTCTGCTGAGCTCAGGCACACAGGATGCCTGCTGAAACTGTTTCAATCCAGCTACGAGGAGAGAGAGGGCTTGCTCCCTCCCACAAGGTGATTTAATGCGGATGCCACTAGTGTCAGGTGTGGCCATCCTGGAAATGAATGAGGAATTCGGAGAAGAGCTCAGAGATTTCCCTGGGCGGCACCGAGATAACTACATTGGCTGAAAGTAGATGCCCCCCTATGTCACTTGGGGAGGATTCTCTTCTGAATAACCATGAACATCCCCCAAAGTCCAGACACTTTCCAAGTAGTGTGAAATATTTTAGAGATCATCCAGAAGCCTGCTGCCAGATTGGAGAAGGAGAAGTATTCCCTCTGTGTGATCACCCAGCCTGTCCTGGCTGCAATTATTAAATAATCTCTGAAAAGTGGAATCTCGAGGTAGAAATTAAACGTAGGCCAGCAGCTCTTCAAGAAAATTGGTTTCTATTTGGATTTCTTTTTTCTCTTAAAGGTGGATGCCATGCAGCTGACCTGGCTTCTTGTTGGAATTAAGGTAGAGAGTGTGAATGTAGATTGATACACATCATTAGCATAGACTCTGATGCCCTCTGCAAACTGCAGCTTGTCAGTGTCTGCTGGGTACCAGGCCTGAGGTGGGCTTGACAGGAGGAGATATTTCATTTACATGCCCATGTTTAAAAAGGTGGCCATTCTGAGTGATGGAAACACGTGCCAGCTGTTCCTTACAGACCCGGTATAATATCCAGTGGATTGTGCTATTGGAAATGAATCAGGCGCTGGAGCTCTGACAAAATGCCGGGACACATGGGCCTGTATTTACTGTACACTATCTCATTTTAAATAGAACTTGTCCGGGAAAGTATTCCAAGCAAGTTTCAATCGGCTGGCCTCCTTCTTGCAGCTGTGGGGATTAATATTCCAAACAGGTCTATAATTTTGGGTTTCTAGTGCAATTTTACTAACTCACTGTGTGCTCCCTTCTGGCCCCTCCCCCACCCTCCATCACCGTTCACTTCTCCTCCGGGTCTCACCTCCTTTTGCCTTCCTACACCCACAGACCCAGAAATTACTCTTGTCTAAATGAGACTCTCCGGCTTCTCTGCCTTTAACCCAGGCCTGTTTTGGCTCTTGCCTTTAGCATAAGCCACTTCCGAGAAGTGAACACATGCACGTACATATTCCTGGCATGACACACAAGGTTGGGGTGTCTTAAAATCTCTCTGGAGATGGCTTTGTTGATTCCCTTTTTTTATTAGTTTGCTGGGAGTATTAAGAATCGTCAGACGGTGGGAATTTCCAGCTTGCAGATGGGGATCGTCTGTAAGATCGTGGTAATGACGAGCAGGCAGATCCTAATAATGACAGGCTTTCAGCTTGGAAAATGCATAAAAATAAAGATAAACAAGGACTGAAGAACGAAAACATGGTGACTCTCAGGGACAAGGCTCAGAGAACTCCCTGATAAAATGGAGCAATTTACCAAACATTTATGGGGGCTTTTAAGAACCGTGAATTTGTCAAGTGTTATGAAGCAGCAAGCAGCAGGCAATAGAAGGAATGTCTTCAGAAGGAAAGAAAGAAAAAAAAAAACCAAACACAGAACGCATCCTGATGCTGGCCAAAAATCTGTGCAGGAGTGATTCCTGATGCTCCCCCTTAGCAATATGAATGCAGATTTGGAAGCTTTTTCTCTTTGGAAATGAGGAGGGTAACTTAATGAGCTGTTCAGAATTATCAAATGCCTTTGTATTTCCCAAACACTCCCGTTTTTCCTGGAAACAGCACACAAATGACTCAGGTATTATCCTTCCCCCTCCCCCAGGCATGGTCCCTACTGTGTTATTATCTGTGGATGTGATTTCCTCCAGCTCCCCGCACAGACAGCTCTGAGTGATGCAGGGATGTAGCAGGCACCCAATGTGGTCACACTCCCTGGAGTAGAAGGGCCCTCATCATTCACCAGTCACCCCTAATAAAGAAAATGTATGCAATTCGGACCCAGAACCCAATCGAGGTAAACTAATAGCACGGGGATCCTATCCACCTGGCCGTCAGCGACAACACATTTGCAATTTTTGTGAGATTTGTCAGAATCGGAATGACTCAATCCAAGGAAGGTAATGGATACAAAAATGGGAAACGGGGCCGTTAGCCCGAGAGATGCGTAGTTTCCTTTATTCCATGCCTGTGGGTCTCACTCTGTAATTCAAAATGTCCCCAGGAAGGTGCTCTTCAGACCACTCTTCCTCGAGGGTCCCCAGGGCTGCCATTTACACCTGGCATGCAGAAACAGCACCCCCTAGGGAACATGCCCTGCATTGCAAGCACAGGCTTGTTCCGTGGAGCAGGAGCAGGCTTGCTCTGGCAAATCCGTCTTCTTACACGGATATAATTTGTTGTTGCACATACAACATGTCTGTGTCTTCACGTTCTGGGTTCCTTCTGGAGTATGTCCTCACGCCACACATAGGCCTACCAGGTGTCCCGATAGAAGGTTCCAGGCCATACAGCTTGGCTCTTTCGTTTATGCCCCGTTCTTTTAACTGAGTTCATTTGAGTGAGACTGTCTCATATCTGTCACACTGTCACTGTCATCGAGTAAGAAGATGTCAGTTGGGGAACAGTTCTGTGGTGTCTTCAAAAGCTCAGCCAGGAGGTTTCTGGTTTCCTGTATGATGATCCCTTTTCCCCTTTAAAAAAATAATTTCTATACATTTCATGACTGGGCTTGAACTTGTGGCAAGTCTCCCGCCTCTGTCACAATACCCACCTGTACTGTACACAGATTCTCAGTTCTTCTGTCCTTACCAAGTAGTTTCTCATTAGCAAAAAGGCTCTAGTCTGCTTCCTGCTTTACCGTGACTGGTCCAAGTCTCTGGAGTCTTGGGTGGTCCCCAGTCTGCCTCTTCATTTGTCTATGGGTTCAATCAGTGAAGAGAATAGTCCCTAAAAATCCCAATAGCCAACCCAATGTCTGGATCACAACACACTGCCTCAAAATTTTACGGTCAGTGTTTGAAAAGGATATTATTTATGAGTTCATCTTTACAGATGACATTCAACTTAAAGCTCCCAGAAGCTTTATTGAGTGATCCTCCAGCCTGGTTCAGGTCGGGACTTTCAATCGACCGACTTGAATTTTTCAGTCTCAGAGTGGTTCTGGCTACAGAGCACTGACTCGTGTTAACACATCTCATAGGAGACTGACACGGGAAACCCGAGTGCCAGTTCATTAATTTACAGTGAGTAATATAAGTGTCAAGCCCACCAGATGTTTGCTTCATCCTGACCAACACTTCCTCTCCCTGTAGACCAGCTGCTTGGGAAGTGAAACCGTCAGAAGGATGCTCAGGGACGGGTGGTCAGAACAAGAGTCCCGAGCTTGAGTGCAACTGCCTGGTTACATAATGAGATACACCTGGTCTGCAGAGGGGACCCGGGCCAGGTGACAGGGGACTCCTTCCTGGGACAGCTGCTTAGATGAGCTTTGTAGTAGTCCTTGCTCACACCCCCATAAAATGTCTTCCCCTCTGTCTGTTCATTTCCATTTCTCCTCACGCTACAATCTTCTTTTCTTCTTCCCCAGAAATAGTACACATCCATAGGGCAGCGCTGAACATTCCCTCAAGACACAAAATCAGGCCTTCCATTCATTCTGACCCACTCCTTGTCCAAGGTGACCCTCCTCTTCGCTAGGCCTTCACTTTGTTGGGCTCTGAGCACACTGTGTTGACTTTAAGGTCTGATACCGAGACTCTCAGAGACTACTTCTGTGTAGTGTCCAAGGTGTGACATCACTCCTATGCATACAAGTAGGCTTTTTTTCACTCCAGTTCATTTGCTTGGTCTGTGATCAATTGATAGATTCTCCTGTGACAAGGTTTTGTTGGGACATACCCAGCTCTGACACCCACACTTCCTCATCTCCAGCACAATGAAGGTGGCCCTGTGGCTGCCCCTCACTCTGGGCTTGACAAAAGTGAAGCATTGTGAAGTCTGTGCCAGCAGAAGGGAGCCTTGTCTGTGTTTGTTTCTGTTTTCCTTAATACAGCTGCCAGAGTTGATCCTTCCCAGCTTAGAATGTCTCTGTGGAACCCAAGACCGCTGTAAAATACCTTTACCCACAAACCCATTTCCAGGGAGTTGCTCAAGACTGTCTGTGTTAGTAAGGCTTCGCATTCAGTCTCATTCCATTCTGTCATCGTTGACAGCAGTGAAGATTTGACCATGGAGAGCAGACACACATCCCCCTGCTGTACTGGGGTGCACTCGTGAATACCCCAGAGTACACAGATGTTAGTTCGTTAAGAGACAGCAGCCATAAAATAAAATAAGATAAAATAAGATAAACATGCTAATAAGCATTCCACAGATAAGATTTCGAAGAAACATCAACCAGCAAAGACTTCTAATTCACCAGCTTGGTAAAGTAAATCAGTTTTATTCACAGTAAATCCCAGAGTAGGAATCTAGATTCCCCACAAGAACAAGCTCTGACCTTGGTAGGCTCCTCAAAGGAGAGGGCTCATGTTGGGTAGATTTGATGACTGTGTCTGGGTGGCATATTTCTCAGAGCACTTCCCATGTCTCAGAAGGCCTTCTGAGGTGTGCTGGAGACTCAACAGCATTAGGAATTGGATACACAGGCTGGCAAGTGCTTCCCTGATGGCTGGGTGGCCTAATGGTCTCCACACCAAGACTTTCAAAGCACCGCTTTCCTCTGCAGATAGTGATGTTGCATGGTGCATGTTAGCTCAGACTCTGTGCCTGAGAGTCTTGTCTGTAGCCTGTTTTGGTCCACCCGATGTTGGATTGGTGTCTACGACCTTACCATTCACTTGAATACCAGCTCTCACAGAAAGTACATCCAAGATAAATAATTAACCATGCTAACAATGGTGTAAAGTACTGACGAAGGTGTTCAGATCCCTAATTGGAAGCCAGAACAGGAGCAGTGCCTGTATAATTAGCATATCACACTAACTCTAAGCCAGTCCCATTCTGATACCTGGTTGCTTTCACCTTGCTGTCTATATTCATCACACACTGGAAGAGAACTGCTGGTCATTCGTGGGGGATTGCAGTGTGTACTGAGAGATCTGGTGAGTCTCCTGTATGTGTATCTCTTATTAATTTAAAAAAAACAGCTGTTGCTCCTTAAAAAAAAAGAAGAAGAAGAAGCACAATTCATTTAATGACACATTTTAAATGTGTATGCTAATTTCAGGGTTTTCTTTCTTTCTCTGGAAACATGGAGGCAGTACCCATGAAAGCAGAAGGAAGGGGTGATGGGCTCCATTTTTGGTTGAGATCTGTACCACTGCCCCAAAGCCACCGGTTTCTGGAGCCAGTCCCCTAGATGAATGACAAGTGATTTGCTTACTTCCCTCTGGATCGCCCTGTGCTGTCATCTGCTATGGAAAACCACCAGAACCTTTCATTGACATCTTTGATGTGAGCTAGTGAAGATCTCAAAAAGGGATTGTCATGTACCTAATGACCTTGTGCTGAGAGGTAGACAGAAACAGCTAATTAGAGTGATTTAATACTATATTTTTTTAAAACTAAACCAAAATAATCTATGGAATTCGGCTGAGACTCATCTGAACTTGAGGCACATGGACTGCGTTTCTTCTCTTTGTTTTCATTTTTGCTTTTAAATGGAATTCTAGATTTGAAACACTACAGAACGAGATGCTTTTCAAATTAATAATAATAAAAATTATCTCCCTCAACAGGCTCAAAATCTTGGTATAACTACATAGAAGGAAATAAACTAGACTTGGCTCTTGAAGCTGAGGCACAAAACAGAACCAGGAAGGAAGAATCAGATGCCATAAATACAGGTGTGTGGTGGGGGAGGGGGAGCACAGGTGTGTGGTGGGGGAG
>JADRCH010000107.1:1292458-1309006 GCA_019843965.1 Rhynchomys soricoides | reverse complement strand
TTTCTTTCTTTCTTTCTTTCTTTCTTTCTTTCTTTCTTTCTTTCTTTCTTTCTTTCTTCTTTGCTTTCCCTTCCTTTTCTCTCAACTGTGGTACATTTGGATAACAAGTCTATTTATCTTGGGCCCCAAAGAAAAAAACCCCAAGGTAGCAGGTTCCTCAGTGCACCGGTCCCTAGGGAGGGACCTTCTTTGATAGGATTTCTTAGAAGCTGCACAGGAAGCTAGCTGATTTCTCTCCATATAAAATGTAATCTGAAAATCTTGTTTGGCACAGTGCTCAGCATCCATACCTCACCCCATCCATTGCAGGGCTCAGCTGCTACCTGAGTTTTAACTGAGTATTGTTAATACGATCTTTCTTTTTTTTTGAAAAAATACATAGTCACTTGGCTAATACCTTGAAACCTGGGAGAGAGGCATGCTGGAAGAAAGCTAACTCTATGCTAAAAATGGAAAATGATGCCATCATTCTTTGCCATTTTCTTCACACCCACAGAACATTCTTTGAGGAGAGTAGAGTTTAAAATGGAACAGAACAATAAAGCCCCTGCTTTAAAACAAAAGTTTCCTTTACACATTTGTTTTTTTTTTTTTCAAAAGCAGCACAGAAATTGAGAAATATATTTAAATACATGCATATTTTAAAACTACTGATGTGACTGAACTGGGGCTTCTTGCTTTACTTTTGTGAAATAATTTTGTCTAGTTAGGTAGGTGCCTCTCCACTGTAAGAGAACACACAGCTCTTTGTAGCACATGGGACATACATACAACCATGTAGCACACAAGAAACGTGCATACATCCTTGTAGCACACAGGATACACACATATACATCCATGTAGCACACAGGAGATATGCATACCTTCATGTAGCACACAGGAAACACACACACACACACACACACACACACACACACACTTCCATTTAGCTTGCAAGACACATGCACACCTCTGTGCAGCACACAAGAGACAGGTGAATCTTTGATCAGTCCATGACCTCCTTGGGCTTCAAAGTCATGAGGTTAGAATGACATCATGTTTTTCTAGGTGTTAAAATCAATGTCTTAGAATTTGAGGAGGGTCCCTGGGAATTGCTTCAGGAGAAGTTAGTCAGCTTGAGAGTTAGTTAATTAAGGAAGCCAGCTTGGCCCTTTGAGGGTACTCTGCTCATGCCATCAGACCTTTTGTGGTACTGTAGTCCCAGGAAATAAAATATGTATATTTTTTAGTTGTGGCTCATCTTCTGAGGACATAATGAATTTCTGAGCTGGCTTTGCTGAATACCACTGTTTGTCAAGTCAGACATGTTGCTAGCATCTAATATTTGAGCAGTCCACTGATGTTGGGCTCCTCCTCAGGGACACAGAGGAGCCATGCAATGTTGGATACCCTCTCCCTGTAATGTTTGCCTATTCACATACCTCTTGGTCATTAAGTTGACTGTTTTTCTGTTGTCAGTCTCTTTTTAGTGGTGGGAACCTGTAAAGTAGAACACAAAATCTATTAAGGCTGTACACTGGGTCTCTCAACTTAGAAGTATTGTAATTATTAAGATAAAACGTTGGGGGATATTGAGATAGCTCCATTCTTAAGAGCTAATTCTGCTCTCCCAGAGGACCTGGGTTCTGTTCCCAGCACCTACATCAGGCAGCTTACAACATCCTGTCCAGGGAATCCTGCATCCTCTGTTAGACTCCATAGGCACTTATACCCACATACACATGCCCAGACCCAGATACACACATAATACACATAGTTTTAAAGGCAAATAAAAATAAACCTTAAAAAGAACGTTGTCAACCTTTAGTCTGAATGTGCACCATGATAAAAGTGAAAAGATGGGAAAGAGAGATTGTGGGAGAGAAAAAAGGTATTGAAATTATCCCCTGTTGGGCACAATCATCCTGCCTGAGACCATGGTAATTCCTCTACCTTCAGGTCTCCCAGGATTTTCACAAAGATAATATCCATATTTTTAGCTCTGACATCACTGACTTTTGCTGTCTGTCAGGATTATCAGAAGGGAATAGAAACAATAAAACAGCAGTGGTGGCCAGGACAGTTGATGACACCTCACGCTGACGGGTTATTTGTTGGGCCATTGTTATAAGACCCAGTCTGTTCTTGCTACTCACAATCCAGAAGGGAATAGAATGTGCAGCCACGTCCCCCATGCAGCTTCCACTCTAGTGAGCAGATAGGTAGACATACATATGCCAGTGCTCTGCCAAGCACTGAGAACTGAGTAAGTCTGATCTGCTGTCCCTTGTGTACTTAACTGGTATGTGGGTTCTTAGTCTATATGTGGTAGCTGAGGTCACTGGCATTTAATGGGACAGAGGTACCCAGGCCTCACTGGCTGGTTGTGATGTCCTGTTATTCTGACTCCCAAATTCACTTTTTGACCATTTCTGCAAGGGAGCCATTTTGAGCCCCTACCTACCTTGTTGTCTCATCACGGTATCTTCACATCCTTGTCCCAAGTTCTCCCTCTGCATGCCAATGCCCAAGAGTGTGCCTTGAGCTTTACTTCCTAGTTGCCTCTTGAACTGTTCCATGAGTCTAGCATGACAGCTAATAGAGCAGTACATACAGGGAAATGGGTTGGTCCACTCCTGGATATTCGAACAGTGGGAAAGAAGCAGAGCAGACCAATATGTAAGACATGGCAGAGGGCTCTGAGCTTGAATGGGATGTATGCACTGCTCTGGAACCCCAGAGGGAGCTATGGTCATCTAGTTACCTTGGCTCTCAAATCCAGGACATACCATCAGCCAATAACATTGCTTCTTCTCCTCTTCCAAGGGTCCAAGCTGGATTTTACATCCTTTTAAATGCTCAAAAAATCTTGTGAATTAAATAGTCAACCTTGGAATGTCCTGCGTTATTTTTCCTGACCTTTCTTCCTTTCCATCTTTGGTGGTCTCCTGTTGTTTTCTTCACGTCTTCTGCACTTGGTGGTGGGTATTAGCTCCGTGAGGATAATTGTGTTGCTACACTTCTCCAGTGTTTGCCTAAGTCATAGAAATTGAGGCGTTGAGGAGGTCCAAAGACTCCAAGATTGGTTAGTTAAGATACATGTGGGAGATTTGCTTTCCATACTTTGAAGCCAATGAGGACAGCACACTTGTTAAGACTCTTTGGAGACCAATGGCAGGGTGAGGAATGAGCTCTGGGCTGATTCTGCCAGTGTGACCTTGCAACTTGAAGTGGCCATACCCTTCTGAAACAGGAGTCATCTTTTCTGAGGATACTGTTTGGGTGACTGGTAGGTTACTGGTAGGTATTTGCCACACAGCTTGGCAACCAAATATACAGATCTGTTGGAATACTAACGTCAAGACACACAAGTAAGAGGCAGTTGTCAGTGTCTGATCTTATTGCAGTAGGTCCCACACTCAGATTGCAGGCTGACATAGTGAGCGATGTATATTTTCTAGGGAAAATACAAGTTCCTTGAGGTTCCCATGTCCAGATCCTTAGGGACAGAGCCTGTACACAGTCAGTTTTATGTGATTACCAGTTAATTCTTAAAGCATGCTAAAGTGAGAACATTGGCCTCTTCTCCATAGTGGAGCTTTTGGAGAAGACTCATTAAATGGAATGTCTAGGAATGGCAAGTGATCCATGAAGCTGAAAGATTTGATAAAGACAGACAAAGAGGATTATAAACAAGACAGATATCCTCACCACGTGCAAATGGGCCTTCATGTGGGGGACGAACGTCTAGATAAGGGAAAAATGTTCACAGCCTTAGTGGTTTTAAAGAATGATGCTACTAAACTGTGGAATGAAGATTATTTACCAAATATTTTCAATGCCCCAGAACAGCAAAGATTTTAACTTAGTGAAGGTTTTCTTTCATGTGGTGAATTATACTGCCTCTGTTCCAAATGCTCTGGATAATGCCCCTGCCTGCAAGGACTTGTGGGGGAAAAATGTCTCTCAGCACAGAAATTAGGCTTCAGCAATAAAGCCACCTGACGACGTTTACTGTCTTGAGGCACTGTGGCACCCTCAGCCTTCCCAGTCCAACAGAACATCCCTAGCAGGGAAGCAAGACCATTATTTCATTCCAACCACAGGACCTGTCACTCTCCCAACCCAACACTAGCCCATCCACACAACCCACTATCCTCCCCAGTGTCCCAACATGGCAGGACCCAGTCTAGTGATCTGGCAGGCTCAGCTATCTGAATGGAACTTGAAAGAACCAGAGGGGACTTGGCCATGGATAACATGACAGATGAAAAGGCAGATGCTGCCAAAGTATAAGGTGACAGCAGATCTCAGAAAAGATCCTAGTTGGACTTAGAAGAGAATCCTTAGTAGGGCAAGTCACCTCTTTCACTCATTTGTCTTCCTTTTCGTTGGCCTGGGATATTTGCCTAGGGTTTTCCAGGGCTATCTCTGCCCTGGTCACCATCATCAGCCCAGACTTGGTAGATCTGACTGGAACTCCATGAGAAGGGCAGTTTGAATATGTCTCTCCTCTTTTCAGAAGCTTTCTGTTGATAATCTAATTTACTCCAGCATTTGCCAGTCTCCTACTGAGTACAGTCACCTCTGAAAGTTCTGAAACAAAAGGAAATAAGATAAAATGCCTCTGAGACTAGGGTTCTATGGGAATTGGCTAGCTGGCTGCTTGGTTGATTGAGTGATTGTCCGGTTGTCTGGTTAGCTGATTGGTTGGTTGTCTGGTAGTCTAGACAACTGGCTGGCTGGTTGATTGGCTAGCTGCCTGGATGGCTAGTTGGCTGGTTGAATGGCTGGTTAGCTGGTTGTCTGGCTGGCTGACTTATTGGTTGGCTGGTTGACTGGTTGGGTGGACATTGGTTAGCTCTTTGATTACTTGGTTGTCTGGCTGGCTGGCTAGCTGATTTTTTTCCCTACTTGACTGACTAGTGATTGGTTAGCTGATTGGTTTGGGGTTTTATTAATTGTTTAATTTCACTTGAAAAAAATCTTTCTAGGCAAAGGTTACCTGCTGTAGTAAGGTCAATCTTCCTGCCTGAGCTTGGTTTCTGCTTTCCTTGAATTATCCCAGTATTTTGTGTTTCTGAGAAGCTATGTTTGAAATCCTTTCTGAGACATAGTCTGGAATCCGCATGATGAGCCCATGTGCTGCAGTGTCCATTCTGGGTAGGTAGTGGCACTTGTGTAAAGTACTTCATTTAGGGTGATTTAAGTTTTAAGAAACTTAAGAACAGAAGCAAAGCAAAATGAAATATACTAGTATTTAATGGCATCCAGTATTACATGCTATAAAAACTTAGATTCCTTAAATAGAAACACCTTACCCCACACTTTATAACTTTCTAGAATTCTGCTTTCGGATTATAATGTTTTATTTCATTGCTAAAATTAAGGCCACAAACATTGTTAATTATGACTATATGTCAAATACATCCCCACCCTACCACACACATTGATTTTCTGGCTGATGCCATTGCTGGTATTTGGAACACACTCATATCTAGAAGTTTCCACATATCTGTCTTTATCTGGGAGGTTGAGATTGGACAGTGCAATATACAGATAAATAGGTCGAATGTCTGGTCAATACTGGGTTATTTGTGTATCTCATTGTTTGTGTTAGAACCCCATTTCATCTTACTTTATTCTACTGCTGAGGGAATGTAGTGCAAAATCCAATGTCACAGGCAAAGAAAGGGACACAGAGTGAGTAGCTTTCTGTGGGCTCCCAGGCTAGTACTAAATAATATCAACCATGATAATAATAACCACAGCAATTGTTAATGTTTTTAAACTGTTAGTACTCTAAAAATGGCAGCATAGTGCAAGTTGTTCAGATGCATTACCTTGTTTATCGGCACAAGAAATGAGGTGAGAGATACTGTGGGCCCCTTAGAATGAATGTCAGCTAAGGCAGGGAGCTCTGCCTGCTTGCTGGTCCTCAGGGCAGCAATGTTCATGGGCTCTTTAAAGTAGAGGCTCTGATATGGATGGATTTATAACTTGATGGGTTATTGAGAGGGTGACAGAGACTGAGGAGTTGGGATCTAGTTGACAGGAGTGGGTCCCTTTTCACCAATTCTCTTCCCTTCTTCACTCTCTCCTCATACATTCTTTCTGACCCAAGGTGAGCTGCTTTTCAGTCCACATGCTCCCTGATATAAAGTTCTGTCTCACCGGGACCCACAGCAACAAGGCCAAGTGACCACTGTACACTGAAAGCTGAGAAACTGGGAGCCAAGGTACACCTTTCCCTCTTTTAAGTTGATCTTCTCCGTGTTTTGTCACAGCAACAAAAGCTGACTGTCACATCACCTTACCAAAAAGGCTCTTTTGAAAATGCCTTTGCAGACAATAAAGGTAAGTCATGGAGGCAGGTAGCCCCCAGGCTAGTCAGGGCTCTGCAGGGAGAGGTGGGATTGGCATTTATTTCCTCTGACTCAAGAGGCTGTGACTTTAAAGCTACATTTTTCTGCCTTCTAAGAATTCTTCCACAGCAGTGCCAAGGCTTAAACAGAGGGAGGGGCTAACATGGCTCTGAGAACTTGCAGGCTTGTTTACATCTAGATCAAAGCTTTCCTGCATTCCATCTGGCAACAGTTGTGAGGACTATGCTGAAGAACAGTGGCCCCTCAACAATCCTTACCCAAGCTACTTGACTGAACAATTATGCAGTCATGGCTCAGGGATTGAATGTTGAGTGGCTGGCTGCAAAGGTCCATAAGAAGAGATTTGTTTCTCAGGGTAGTGCTACTGGGAGGAGTGGTCTCTTAGGAGATGGGGTCTTGCAGAGGTCTTTAGGTCATTGGAGGTCTTCCTCAAAGAAAACTGTGGGAACTAACTGTCTTATATCTCTTTTGCCATCCTTTAATGGTGTGACAGATCACAGGGACAATCCTACCATTGTCAAAATTCTACCCACATAGAATTCTACCACTACTGTCCTGCAAGACCTTGGGTTTTGAGCTTCCAAAGTTATAAGCTAATGAAGCCTCTCTTAGTTTGTAAGTCAGCTGTTTGGGGTGTGCCACTTCTGTAACATGGGATTGATAGGTGCACATGAATCCTGTAGCGTGTAGTTTCTACTACCTCACTTTAAGCTCCAGGTGGACCATGCTACCAGACCACCCTGGTTCCCTTGGATCCACAGATGAAACACACACACACACACACACACACACAGCTCATTTTGAACCTGCCTTATGGCTTAACAGCTGGGCTTTTCTAAGCCTCCCATGGCTGAGCAACCCTTTTCCTTCACGCCTTGCTCAGCACTCTAAATCTTCCCTAGCTTAGCTGCCTGGTTACCTTCTTGCTCAACGCCCTACATCTGCCCTCAGATTAGTTGCATTTCTAATCTTCCACCTGGGGAAGTGGCCAGTGGGCACTCCACTGGAGATCTCACATGGCTGGTGACACTCCCTCCCTCTGAAGCATGGCAAAGTTCCTTTCCCCCTCCTGCGTCTCCTAGCCTGCCTGGGAGAACCTGGAATTTCTGCCTCTTCTGCAACCATTAGCTGCTGGCATCTTTATTGATCAATCAAGAACCAAATGGAGAACAGGACCTTCAGTGTTCCCACGCAGATCAAGGTATCAGAACCACCCTCTACAGGACCCAGCCAATGACAGTGATATGTGCAGGTGTTTTCGCAGTGAAAGGTGGGTTTGCATTTGTGTTAGTCACTACACTCACCTTTACTCAGACAGTGCCTCTGCTCAGCAGTGAGACAGACCACTACCCAAAATTCCTCCAAGTTCTGCTGCAAGGGCACACCTTCTTCTCTGGCACCTTCCCGACACCGGACAAGTCCAGTGTAAGGATAGGCTTTCTTCAGGACTTTCACATCAGCACAGCCATTTTCACGAGGGAGTGGGAGTGGGTCCCAGGTCTTCAGGAAATGCCTTGAGTACCTGGTGGTCTTACAGGTTGTCAGCTTTCACATTTCCTGTCCAGGCAGAGCAACACTAGTAAGCAGGAAAAAAAGGCATGATCATTTGATTGGCACTTGTCTCTGACTGAACACACCCAACCCTTGGAATCTGCGCTCCCCTCCAGCTTCAAGTCTCTCCAGATAAATTCACATTATTGCTTGTACATGTGGGATATCTGTCCTTCCAACCCAAAGATCCTTAAGTCTGCTAACATTCTTTGTCTACAAGAGAATCCCTAGTTCTTACTTTAGTTTACTTGGTACTCCAGAGTGATATGTTCCATAAATCCCATCCATCCTATGCTCATTGAAACTGGTGATCGGGGGCATCTTTTTGCCCTTCACAGCTCCTTCCCAGTGCCTTTCAATAATTCCCCTGGTCTTGTGGATCAGTCCAAGGAGCCAAATGATTGTCAGGGATGCAATTTCAGGAAAGCAGACTTCTCAGCAGAGGAGGGAGTGAGCAAATGAATATGAAGCTCGAATTCTGTGTTGTCAGCTTGGATAAATATAAATTGATATGTTTGTCATCATTTCTGAAAGAGTATTACTGAATCTTAAACTTGGGAGAAGTGTTTAACATTTTCCATGCACTCATTTAAATATTTATATGAATCCTGTTCCACACACACTACCACCAAATTATAATATTTATAGGTAAAAGATGGCTTGAATTACTTTTTGAAGGAGTACATTAATTTAAACTTGAATGTGTAGTTACAATTTAACATTTTCTAGAGCAAAAATTGAAAGTATAGTAAAACGATGCATTTTAATTATAACTCAGGAAAGCGTCGTGGTGGTAATGCTGGGTAATTATTCAAATCTATTTTAGAGATCTACAAGTATGAGCCATTGAAAAACATTTAAACATATCTCCCCAACTCTGTATAAGGAGTGAAGCAGTTTGCAGTGTGTAAACATTATCAGCCACAGTATCTGCCCCGTGATTACACTGCAGAATCGGGCATTTAACAGCATTTCTTAATTTATGTTCCAGAAAGGCAAGATGAAAACAAAAACCAACTGAATACCAGTACTTTGCATTCCCCTGGAAATATGCACCAGTATTTACTTAGGTGCAAACTTGGTGATGAGGCCACCAGAGCCCAGAGAATCATCAGAGTCCAGGGAGGCATGAGACCCAGAAAGGAAGTAATTTCTCTTCTGAACTTTCTGGAATGGGCTGTACTGGGCCTTAGTATTAGGTGAACACGAGCCTATGGAAATCTGTGTAACCCTCCTTATTTTCTGTTAATGGTTGAAATATGAAATGTTTCCACAGCTCATGTTTGAACACCTGGCCCACAGCTGGTGCCCCTTCTTGAAGAGGCACTGAGAACATTAGGAGGTTGGGCCTACATCCTCTGAGTGTATTGTCCTTGGCTATTTCCTATCCCCCTTTCTCTCCACTTCCTGTTGGCCATGATGTGCACACCCTCTACCGTACGCTCCTACCACCAAGAACTAAGCTGCTCCTTCACGCCTTCGTCATCGTGATGGGCCAACATCATGAACCCACACAAGTATCACCTCTACGTTGCTTCTAAGCAGTGTTTTGTTACGGTGGTGTGAAAGGAGCTAATGCTTTCCTGTTCTTAAGCCGTGTAGGTGTGGACTCCAGTTTGAAATCATAGCCTTTGAAGTAAAGAACATGTGATTACTTTCCTATAGTTTCTGTCAACTTTACTGTTGTTCTTTTGTGACTCCCAACTGTCAGAGGATCTCCACAAGGGTAGTTCTGAAAGACGGTTGGTATTTCTTTTCTCTTTGGTGTGACAAAAATGCCTGGCAACTGCAACGTATAGAAGGGAAGGTTCGTTTTGGCTCACAGTTTGAAGGGACGCAGGCTGCCATGATAGGGCAGATGCAAGAGCATGAGACAGCTAACCACTCTGCTTATTTCACCAGGCGAAGAGAGACAAATGGCTTCTGAGGCTTCACTGCCCTTGTCCTTTTTATCAAGGCCAAGATCCCAGGCAGTGGCCTATTGCTGTCCACAGTTAATGTGGATTTTACCTTTCAATTAAGCTACTCTAGAAACCTCCTTACAGACCATTTAGAAGTTGGTCTTTCTAGATCTATCAAGTTGACAATCAACACTCTGTAATATCAATTGCTTTCTTTGAAAGTTGAAGATTCTCAAATTAGCTATTGTTAATGGGCAGGCTTTTAATAGGTGGTTAAAAAGTCTTAGTTTTTTCTAGTTGTCTTGAGTATAACAATGACAATATATTTGTTTTTCAAAGTGAAGATGGCTGAATGGTGTCATTCCCAAAGAGAAAATCATTGAGGCTGGACACAATAGCCAGAACTAGCCAGCCCAGAGGTCAGTTTCCAGTGACTGAGAATTCATTTCATCAGTTGTTTCTCAGCTGGGGGATGCTCTGGGACCATGGCATTTCTGAGGTGTGCAATGATGACCCAGGAATCAAGGGCATGCATGATTTACTGGGTGTTGGGAATCTGGTCTTCTGCAGGATTATTAACTCAAGCCCTACTAAGTCTGTTTTATTCATTAAGTAAACTCCAGAACCTGTTTGTTACATTCATATTTGTGTGTGTGTGTAATCATGACCAGACTTAAAGTTGGGATTAATGTGAAATAAGCACTTTTTTGGCAGTGGGGATATTTTCTGTCTATTTTATCAGAATTTTTCCCTAGTAGGGTTGCATTTTATGTGTCTCTGGAGTGTCCTGCAAACTCCTACTCTTAATGGTGTGCTCATGGTGAAATTGATGTGTTATTGCACTGGACTCCATGTGCTATTATAATGTTTTAGGGTTATAAAACATTTTTTAACCAAGTGTGTGTGTGTGTGTGTGTGTGTGTGTGTGTGTGTATGAGAGAGAGAGAGAGAGAGAGAGAGAGAGAGAGAGAGAGAGAGAGGATTTTTCAGTCTCTTGGAGAGGACACACCTAACCAGAGTAATATAACATTACTAATTATATTAATTATATTGATCTAATTATTCTAATTAATTTGTAGCCAAGTATACCTCTGAATATGCCATTTGTCTATATTACCATTGTGTACATGTGTTCTGCCTGCCCGTGCAGTCTGTACATGGTATTTCTTTTAATACCTCAAGGATCAGGTGTTGGACTTGAAGAGGCTTCATTTCAGATGCTTAGGGGAAAAGCAGGGTGCTGGACTGCTGGGGGAAAGTGGAAAGGGAACAGCAGAACACACCCCTTCCCTGTGCTATAACAAAACACCACAGACATTTCAAATCACAAATACATTACACAAATATGAGGAAAAACTTAGTTCTTCCCTGAGCACCAGACTTTCTTGTCTCCATCTAGCTTGTAGCACCTGTTGTTTTTTTTAACCCCTCATTTTATTGTTGATGTGTAGATGACCCACAACTGTATGTATATTGTCCATGGGGAATTCATTCCAGGACCCTCTACCCCAGATACCCAAATCCGAAGACATTTAGGTCCCTGATACAAAATAGTATGATGTTTGTACAGAGGCTCTGTGTATTCTCTCACGTATTTAAAATCATCCTTAGAATATTACACCTAGACCAATGTAAATACATGTAAACATGTGTCACACTATATCCCTTAGGGAGTACGTGCTCACTACAGACATAATGCTTCCTCTATGTATTTGAGTCATAATTGGTTGAGTTTTCAGATGTAGAGGGAAGGAAGAACAAGGTGCATACACATAACTTTAGCAGATTATCTAGGGAAAGACATCTCAAATGTTGTGGGAAATATTTAAAAAGAAGGAATGTATCACAGCATCATGTTCCCACACTACGCTCTGGTTCTCTCATTCCGCAGTCTGGCCGGCCAAGCAACAGTGAACAATGGCTGAGCTGCTTTTATCTTGTGGAGCTCTGAAGCTCCATGATCTCTCTACCCAGCTCCCTAGGTTCCCACTGGCGGGTCACTACCATGCCAGCCCCATGCTTCACTACCCCCATGGCCTCTGTGGTGCACATCAGACAAACCCACACTTTGCCACTGTCCGTTTCTCTCTGGAACCCAGACGAGCCTCTGCATGAAGGAAAACACAGCACAAACTTAGCTCAGAAGTAATAGTAACTCAATCTCTGGGTGCAACAACTAAAACCTAATCTTATAAGCCTTAACAAAACCTGATTCCTTTGGTGGTGAATCCTTTCGGATCCACCATAGCAGGAGATCCTACTAGCTACATTTTACCTATAAGCTGTCCCCATTCCAAAAGGACCCCCTCTCCCTCCTGCTTCTCCATTCCTTTCTCCGACCTGGAAATTCCTCTCTATGACCAGTGATTGGCTCCTTTATTCATTAGGGGATTGGTTCACAAGTCACAGGTGTAACTCACTCCTTGTCTGAAGCCCCTCACAGGAGGGCAGAATTAGCAGAATACAAAAAGCCCCAGGCTATCCACAACAATGGTGAAAAACATTCCTAACTGAGTTTAATTAAGGAAAGGCAAGATCCTAAATATGTCATCAGTTTGTGACGAGGTATTTCAGAATAAAGAACGAAAGAACAAGCAATAGGAGTTAAATAAATTAAAAAAAAAAACCAAACAAACAGACAAGAGTGAACAAGGTAGCCATGACAGAAATAAATCAGTATAGAGCTGAGGATGCCGCTCAGAGAGTGGAGTGCTTGCCGGGAAAAGTATGGAAAAGTAGGGTCCAGTAGCACAGTGAGAACTGACCTTACAACTTCTCCATCCTCTAGCTCTACTTGGTGTGGAGGACCAAGAACCTATCTGTGGTCTCCAGCACAGTTCCTCCAAAATCCAGTCTGTACATAGCTGTTTTCCTGATCATAATCTCACCTCAGACCCTTTCCCCCACTTTGGAATTTATCAGACCATACCAGAGATCCTCTAGCTCATCCATGTGATACTGAGATGCAGGTAACCTGTTTAAGCTTTCCTGTATAAGATACAATCACTCTCAACTCCAATCACCTGAAATCTGCTTATGCCAGACCCACACCCCCAGTCCCAGCCAGGTTCATACATTCTGTGCTCTTGTGAAGGCTGGTGAGTCTACTTGACCCCACCTCAATTTCCACAAACAGGACTTGGCCCAACCTGGTGAGCCTCATCTGCACCTTCTTTAATATTCAGGTTTGTGCATATCCTGTACACCAATTCAGCCCGATGTGTCCATATCAGACACACAATCAACACGAGAAATCCACAGGCCCAATTCATTGTAAAAACAAGATGAAAGGACATGACAGTATGCTGGAGAAACCACAAACATGAGGCTGAATGAAATGACTAAGACAACCCAGGAGTTGAGAAATCAATTCAATAAATGGAAATACTGAGGAGAACTGAAGCTGAAACGAAGATGAAATCGGAAAACTTGATAGTCCAATTAGAAGAAAGGAGAGAGAGAGAGAGAGAGAGAGAGAGAGAGAGAGAGCTGGAGGAGAAAATACCAGGAGTCAAAGATAAAGTAGAGGAACTAGACCAAACAAGCAAAGAATATGCAAAATTTCCAAAAGAACAAGAAAGCAAAATACAGGAAATGTCTTCACATTAGAGGCATAGAAGTCTTTGCATTACAGACATGCAAGCCTACTCATACTATCCAGCTGACTATCTGTCGTAGCTGAAGAAGCTAATAAAAATCACATCTAGCAGACCAACCCTAAACAATATGGAAGCAATATGCTATTGAAACAGAAGAGAGGAATAAGAATAGCCAAGAGACTGTAGAAAGAAAGCATATGAAGCATAATCAGTGAAATACAAAGCAAGACTAAGAACACAAAAGAAACACAGACACACACACACACACACACACACACACTAACTGCAAAGAAATGGCTGTAATCAACGCAAGCTTTCAATAATAAATCTAAATATTATTGGCAGTAACTTTCTAATAATAATTAAAAAACACAGATTGGCAGAACGGATTTAAAAAAAAATCTATCTTTGTGTAGTCTACAAGAAACTCCTCTTAACTTAGCAGATATGCTCCCATGTACAGAAGTGTGGCAAAACGTACTACAGTCAAACAAGACCAGGAAGCAGGCTCGTGTCACTGTGCCAATACCTGACAAAATAGACTTCAAACTAAAATTAACCCAACAAGAAAAAAGACTCTTCATTCTAATCGAGGGAATAATTAAGCAAGATGTTCATACACACACACACACACACACACACACACACACACACACGTATATATGCACTAAACTCTGCTTCGCCCAATTTCACAAAAAGCCTACTATTGGAATTAAAGGCACAGATTGACATCAACCCATTAACAGTCTGTGATTTCAACATTCCAGTTTTTCTTCAATAGATAGTCCACCTGGACATAAATAAATAAATAAACAAACAAACAGAGAAGCATCTGAATTAAATCACATCGTACATCAAGTGCATTTAACATATACATATACATATTCTCCAAGCACCAAACAAAGAAGACATATTCTACCCAGCAGCACACAGAAGCTTTTTAAACACAGACTGTGCTCTCTGACACGAACCACGTCTTAACAAAATCAGAAAGGCTGACATAACTCTGTGTAACCAACTTGGCCTTAATGCAAGAAAACTTAAAATTGTTAAAAACCAAATATCTGGAAAGTACACAAACTCAAGGAGATTTTAAAAACTTGTTACTGAGTGATGGATGGGTAAAAGAAGAATAAAAAATAAAAAGAAATAAAACTTCCTGGAACCAAATGAAAATGAAAACCCAACAGCAGCAAAGCCTTCTGGGACACATTCAAAGCAGTCCTGTGGGGGGAAAGATATAGCTTTAAGTGACTACATTAAAAAGTCAAAAAGAGCACAAATAAACAACATTACAACACAAGTCAAGAATTTGGAAAACTAGAACAAACCAAACTCAAATTCAGCAGATGGCAAGAAATAATAAAAACCAGAGCAGAATTAGTGAAATAGAAACAGAGAAGGGAACACAAATAGTCAGGAAATCTAAGAGCCTTTTCTTGAAGAAGATGAAGCAGATGGGTAGATCCTTGGCCCAACTAACCCACAGAAAGATAGAAACGAGCCAGAAATGAACAAGGAAACAGTACCATGGACACCAAAGAAACTCGGAATATTAAAAAGGAATATATTAAAAACTTGTATTCCTTTTTCTGTATGCCTTTTTGTTTGTTGGGTGGTTTGTTTTTGTTTTCTGAGACTTCTTTCTTCTCTGTGTAAGAGCCCTGGCTATCCTGAAACTCATTCTATAGACTAGTCTGGCTTCAAAGTCACAGAGATCTGCCTACCTCTGCCTCTCAAAGGTAGGATTAAAGGTGTGAACTACCAAACCTGGTTTAAAAACTTGTATTCCATAAAGCTGAAAAAAACCAAAGAAATGGACAAATTTGTTGATTCATTTAAACCACCAAAAGCTAAACAAGAAACAATCAACCTAAACTGACCTGTAAAAAAGTGAGGAGATTGATAAAAAGAATGGACTTTAAAACCTGGGCCAAGGGGCTAGAGAGATGGCTCAGTGGTTAAGAGCACTGAATGCTCTTTCAGAGGTCCCGAGTTCAGTTCCCAGCACCCACATGGTGGCTTACAACCATCTGTAATGGGGTCCTATGACCTCCTCTGCAATGCCCTCTTCTGGTGTGTCAGTGACATCATAGATAAAAAATAAATAAACAAATCTTAAAACAAAAACAAAAACTCTACGCCAAGATGGATTCCCAGCAGAATTCTACCAGACTTTCAAAGATCTACAGCCCATACTTCTTAAATTATTCAGAAAATAGAAACAGGAAGCAGATCTCCAAAATACCTTTGATAAGGCCAGTATTACTGTTACCCAAATCAGAAACTCAAGCAAAAACACAATAACAAAACCAAAACTACAGGGCAATATTCTTGATGGAGACAGATTTAAAGATCCTCAATAAAATACTTGGAAACAAAATATAGAAACATGATGAAAAAAATTAGGTAGAGCAATAAGACAACTAAAGGAGATCAAGGAGTTACAAATTTGAAAAGAAGTCAAAGTATATTTCTTTGTAGATGATATGATAGCATATAAAAATGACCCTACGAATTCCACCAGGAAACTCAAACAGCTGATAAACACTTTCAGCAAAATAATAAGAGATAAAATTAGTTCACAAACATCAGTAGCCCTCCTATACACAAATGACAACTGTATTAAGAAAGAAATTGAGAAATCAACATCCTTCGCAACATCTCAAAAATATAAATTATCTTGGGATAATGCTAACCAAGCAAGTGGAAGACTTATATGATAAAAACTTTAAGACACTGAAGAAATAATTTCAAGAAGATATCAGAAGATGGAAAGTTCTCCCATGCTCATGAATCAGTAAGATTAATATAGTAAAAATAGTCATTTTACCCAAAACAATCTACATGTTCAATGCAATCCCCATCAAAACTCCAAAACAATTATCATAGAGCTTGAAAGGACAATTCTCAGCTTTTCAAAAATGAAATCAACCAACCAACTAAACAAACAAACAAACAAACTCAGGATAGCTACAACAAGCCTGACTAACAAAATAATTGCATGAGAGCTCACCTTCCTTGACTTCAAATTGTACTACAAAGCTACAGCAATAATAACAGCTTTGGATTGGCTCAAAAACGGACATGTTGATCAACGGAATCAAATTGAAGACCCAGACATAAATCTGC
>JADRCH010000107.1:1274958-1287458 GCA_019843965.1 Rhynchomys soricoides | reverse complement strand
CTGGTAGAGAGATTTATATAACAATCTTCTCTTTACATAATCAAATCTAGCAGCAGCAGGTAGATGTAATAAAACTCCAACATTTTTATCCCTTCAAAGCCGTTTACTGTGTGCGTGTGTGCACACAATGTGTGTGCAGGGGTTTGTGCTACAGTGTGCCCATCGAGGCCAGAACAACTTGGTTGGGTCAGTTCTTTCCCTCCACCTTAATATGGCTTCCTGAGATGGGATGCAGGTCTTTAGGCTTGTACAAATGCCTTTACTCTTTGTGCCATCTCTCTGGTTCCCTTTCACCATTTTCACAAAGGTGAAAGGCACCATTTGTTTCAAATCTGTTTTCTACAGGCACAGGTGCATTTCCTTAAGGGGCTCCTGCGTCTGCAGATCCAGTGATATCATGAGTAGAGTCCATGCCTCTCTCCTGGGAAAGCACCAGGACAAGCAGAGGGTGTATGACTGAGGGGACCTCTGGAGGGGAGCATAGGCCTAGAATTGCCCTGTTAAATCTTCAAGAGTAACTAGGAGAATGGTTGTGACTTCATGGTAGGACTCTAGGGAAGTCTGGAAGGAATGTGGAGCAGTGGGATATCCATAAACATCTGCTGAGTTGACTTGAATGGAAGGCATTATGAATGGGCATCTCTCGGGTGGTCTCTTATGAACTACAGCTTAGTTCATTATGAGTCTTAGGCAGTGTCCACTGAAGCTTCTTTTCCAATCACTGGTAACTTAGAATTTTAGAATATTAGCAAGCAACATCTGCAGTGAGTTTTAATTATATAGGAAGTGCTTTTATGTGTTGTATATAACTCAAAATAAATGGACTCCTTCAGAAGTACATGTGTAAGTAAGTTAAAGCTCTAAAGCATTCGTCTCAAGTCAATGGAGAACAGAAACATTGTGCTGATTCGTGTGACTGTTTGAAGGGAACTTTCAGAAGACTATGATCCCATCCAAAGCAACTATAAATCCAGAAACAGAATGAAAGAACCCAGCATGCCCATGTTTTGACAGCATTTGCATTATTTGCTCTTTGAGCTTTCCCAGTCAGGTAAATGGTTAATGTCAAGTCTAGCAGCTTTTCACAAAGTTGAAAATAAACCTAATAGATCCTCAACATGTTCATCACTTCACATCCGTTCAGTGTGCATGTGTGTGCATAGTGTGTGTGTGTACGTGAGTGTGTGCGTGTGTGTGTGTCTGTGTGTGATGCTGTGCCCGCAGATGCCAGAGGACAACAGTCAGTTCTCTCCTTGCGTCTTGATGTAGGACAGCAGGTCCCTGAGATGGACCTCGGGTTGTCAGGGTTCCACAGCAGCAGCTCTTCGTTTTCTAAGAAGGTAACCAGAGATGTTCATTTCCCCCCTTTCTCTAGTAGAAACAAAGAAGCCACAGTGATCAGCTGGCTGCCATTTTTGGGTGCATTTCTGAACAATATTGCTGTATTTTCCTTTCTGGTGCTATGACCAAACTCTCTGGCCAAATCACCTTCTATTTTAATATATACTTCCACAGTCAGTCACAGCCAGTCATTGAGGATGGTCAGGAACTCAAGGTAGACGTTTGAAAGGACTGCTTGCTGTTCTACACAGCATGACCTCAACCCAGGGACCTCACAGCTGCGCAAGTGCAGCAGGCACCATGGAGGAATGCTGTCTGTTGGCTCGTTCACTGCTGCTTACAGTCTCATTCTTCCTTACAGAACCCAAGACCACCTACCTAGAAACTCTACTACCTATAGTGGGCTGGGCCCTCTTACATCAACTAGTAATCAAGACAACTCCACACGGACATGCCCACTGCTCAATGGAATCTCGACAACCCCTCAATCAAGGCTTCCCTCTCAGATGGCCCCAGACTGTGTCAAGTTGACAACGAATGCTAACTTGGACACCTTGCCCCTTGTCAATTTGGCACAACGTTTTGGAACTGTAACCTTTCAATCTCTTGTCCCCAAGATCTCTACTTGATGTTTTGATATAAAACTCAGCACAACTTTAAAAGTGTTCTGTAGAGGCAGCGCATGCTCTTGACTGCTCAGCCCTCTCTCCAGCCTCCCCTCACAGATATTTTTTAAGCAGTATTTTTGCTTTGTACTTCAGATATTTTGGCTATGATGTATTGGGACAAGTTTCTTCAGTGGTCTTGTCTATTTAGGGTTTGAAGTGCTTCTTGTGTTTCGATATCCATTTCTTTCTTTCTTTCTTTTTCCTGCTATGAAGTCACTGACCACACGTTTATGCCTTTAGAGTTTATCTCCATTTCTACTTCTGCCCTGTGTATTCTTAGTTTGGTCTCTTGAGAGGATCTCAGAGTTCCTGGAGGGTTTGGTCATGCTCACCCCTACGCCCATTACTTACATTAAATGTGTTGTGTTCTCCGTGCCATCTTCCATCACTGACGTTCTGTTTTTTGCCTTGCTCAGGGTGGACAATGCTTCCCACCATCAAGGAGATCCATTTTTGATTCAGGGTGGACGATGCTTTGAAGTGTTTCCTTTTTGATTAAACATAATCGACTTTCCCGGCAATTTTCTTTGCTTCTATTTTAGAGTAACAATTTAATTGCTGAATATTTCCTCTACATTTTAAAAGTTCTCTTCCAAATTACAGAGCTTCTCATCCTGTTTGCTACCTTTCCTGTCGATGCCTGAAATGACACCCCTACACCCTCCCTCTCTCTGTTCCTCTGAGTCCCCTAAGCGGTCATTGATAAATTTAAAAACAGTGCAACATTTTTCTGGCATTTCAGACAACTTGTTGTGTTTGGTTTCTGACACCGAGGAGCTGTGAGCAAGTCAGGGTGTTTTGTGTGTTAGTACCTTGGTGTGTTATTATCTTGATCTGGTGGTTTAGTTTCTGGGTTTATTCTTCACATGTTTTGGGGTGGGCGTACCCTCCAGTTTTGGTTCTTTCACTGCCTACTGCTTTTTGTTTGATTGTTGTACATGCTTCGTCCAGCTGCTTGTCTTTATTTGGTCTCTGCTACAGAGTGTGGGGGCCCAGCTGCTGTGACAGACACAGCACTCTGACAGCAGACCTCGTGCTAACCGAGTAGAAAACGTTTGTGCATTCCCGTTTGGGCCCCTCATAAGGTTTGGACAGTGGCACTAGTGTAGTTTATATTGGTAATGTGGTAGTTTATGGGTTTTTAGAACTAAAATATCAATAATAAAGTAGCAAAAGGGGGAGGGACTAGCAAAGGGAAAAGAGAGCATTCTAAAGGAGAAGGAAAGTATATGCTAGTGATACGTTTTGTAAATCGCAGTGTGGTGCAGCAGGAGGGGTTACCTCAGCAGGACCACACTGAGGCGTCTCCTACCTTCCCCTGCTCTACTCATCATACGATGGGTCTAGTATAGAATAGAGCTTGTTTGGGGGCATAGGAAGGGAGTTTGAGAAGGGAGAATAGACAGAGAAAGAGAGGGGACAGAGAAGGAGAGAGGGAGGGAGGGAGGGAGGGAGGGAGAGGGAGGGGGGCAGGAGGAGGAGACGGGGGAGGGACAGAGGGAGAGCGAGGGGGCGGTGACCAGCCAAGAACATGTAGAGAGAGGAAGAAAGGGGTCAGAGAGAGAGGGGGGAGAGGCCAAAGGGTCTTTTTATAGCAAGCCAGGCCTACCTGGCTCTTGCTAGGTAACTGTTGGGTGGAGACCAGAGGGAGTGCTAACTTGCTAACAGCTCGGGCTAGGATAAACAGAAGGAAAGAGTCCCAGCGTGAGTACAGGGATGGGACCATCAGAGAAGTCTGCTCAGGCAAGACACTGCTTTACAAAGTCCACGGAACCACCCACTTACAACAGTGTAAACCTTGAAATGTACATATGAATAAAAATACATTAATATGAGTAAATGAAAGAAGGTGTGAATCTCAGGCACTCTTTCTTCCCGGTTGAGGTGGTAGTGATGCTGAGTTCCCAGTACTGTCCCTGCTTTTGGAGCACTCTGGAAAGGTCTGTTAGTCTCAGAGAAGCAAACAAGTTAACTCATGGGTCCTGCTGAGGAGGTTTCCTCTGAGGGACTTGGAGTTCCTGCTGCAATTCTGTGGCCCAAGAGTCACTGCCCTCCAGGTACAACTTGACCACTGGTGCTTTGGGGACCTTCAGTTCACAGCAGAGGTTTCCTGTGAAGGTGTGGTGTGTAGAATATGCTCCCACCTCAGTTCACCTTTGTCACCGGGAGGTCTCTCTGTGGCTGCCCTGGTTAAGGGGACCATGGGAATTCAAAACACACACACACACACACACACACACACACACACACACACACACATCAAGCATTTCTGTGTAGTTCACCAAGACAGGAGCAAGGGTGGTGCCAGGCATTTGACTCCAGGGTGCTGTACAGAACCTCAGCTCTAGGCTCCCATGTGACATGTGTCTATCTCTACAGCTTGCTGTACTCTGGCCATCTCTCCATGCACAGTTTTCTAGTCTCTGGTTCTCTCTAAAGATGAAACAGTTTCTCTTCAGCCCACCCAGGTCCAAGAGGGGACTGTGACTGACATAAGCAGCTTGACGCCCATGGGGCTGTCCTGGACGCTTCTGCATGGCCCTCCTGTGCTCACTTCTGTTTCTTCAGCTTTCTCTCTTATGGGAGTAAGACCAGTTTTTATTCCATGCCTGTGTCTCACCACGTTTCTCAGTAGTGGCTTCTAATCTATCATCTTACTCAGAAGATGATATCATATTACAATTTTATAACACATTGTCATGGGAAAGACTGGGGAAAGTCAACAAAAGATTTCTCTGTAGTATTTCTTAAAACTCTCGAGTGAGCCTATGATTACCTCAACAACATTTCAATTAACAGAAGGATTAATCAAGATATTATTTAAATGTCAAAATAATTATTGTGGTCATGGTTAAAATTTATTACATCTGCCAATCTTTTTAATTGAATTTCTACCTATTTTATTATATATATATATTTTTAAGGCAAGAATGAAAGGAGATAGGTGGGTTTTGAGAACCCAGCAAAAATTAACAAAAGAAGAATGAAAATAATTAAAAGTGCTTAGGTCCTTTCATTAAAATGAGCAAGAAGAGTTTTCTATGGTGGAGCGTTTATCTATTGCTGACTCCTGTAAATCAGTCAAGGGTTAGTTTAATGTGTTCTTACGAACTTGAACTAACCCCTTATGAGTTAGCCTGAAGTAACAATTGCCTGCTTCTCAAATCCATCGTGAATACAGCATCTGCCAATCTTCCTCAGAAAGATGCAGCTCCCATACTTTGGGCTGGGAGCTCGAAACAATCGAAAGATACAACGCCATAAATGTTGTGAGTCTGACGAATGTGATGCTCTGTGCTGGAGTGCAATGCCTCTGTATGTCCAAGTCCTGGCCTCCAGCATCCTCAAAGACATGGTCCTTTTGGAATCGGCTCCATTAAAGGGAGGTCAGACTAGATCACTGACCCAATCTGATAGGACTTGGATCCTCCAAAGAAGGAGAGCTTGAGGCGCAGAATTGTGCAGAAGAAAATACCACATGGCAATGGAGAGACCAGGGCTACTGTGCCACTTTTCATGAGAGGCATAGACAAATGTCCTGCCACCACAAATAAGGCATCTATGATTGACCACCCAGGTCTAGCCGAGTGAAGCAGTGGTTTATTGAATGATTTACAAGACAGGTGAAAGGGTGCTTACAGGAACATGGGTGCCTTCAGGCAGCTGCACTGCTGACAAACCCAGTATGAGGGACCACTCCCAGCAGCTGCAACTCTGGAGCCCCCGAGTGACTGGCAGGCAGCTAGGTCTGTGGAACAGGTCCTGGTAGAAGGCAGTACAGGTGAAGTTGTCACCTAGTGCTGTATAAAAATATGACATTCAAAAACATTTAACAAAAACTTGAAATATATATTCTTGCTTGGGAATATGGTTCCCAAAGAGTCTATAACCTAGAATCTCTTCTTACAGTAATTGGCAAGTTTCTGAGGAAAATCTGCAATTGCAGAGATATGGCAGGAGCAGGGATATGACATACAAAGTGAAGGGAACAAGGAAGGCCACAGATGGCTGACAGCACGACAGCAACAACAGAGCAGCAGAAAACCAGAGAGCAACTCACATGCTGGGGAGACGGCTCAGTGGGCTCAGTGCCTGATGCTCAAGCCTGAGGACCTGAGTTTGACTATCCAGAACTTGTGCTCTACTGGACCCAGCAGCACGTGTCTGCTGTCCAGGTGTTCCCGTGGTGAGATGGGAGTCGAAGACAAGGAGAAGACCCAAAAACTCCTGGGTCAGCTAGCCTGGAATACAAATGCATTCATTAGTGAGTAACATATCCTGAGTTGCTCTCTGCCCTCCTCAAGTGCACCATAGTAAAAAGGCACCCTCATATAAATTTTCATATAAGGTTGGGGGTAAGGGGTTGCATGTGCATGTGTGTACACATGCAAGCCCTCAAACAAACACACACACATGCACGCACGCATGCACTCACGCAAGCACACACAGAGATCCAAAAACCAACTTGCATAATACTGATAGTAAGGTCTCCGTTTGTTCTTGGTTGTATTAAACTTTATTTTTATTTTATGCCCGTGGTTGTTTTTCCTACTTGCATGTCTGTGCACCATGTGTATGCCTGGTGCCTGTAGAAGCCAGAAGAGTGTGCAGGAGTCTCTCAAACTGGAGTGACGATGGCCGTGAGAGTCATGCGGGTGTTGGGAATTGAACCCTGGGTTTTCTGGAAGAGCAGTCAGTTCTTTAAACTCCGAGGCATCTCTCCAGTTCCCGTTCTTTCTCTCATCATCCTTTATGTGCTACAGAATCGGTTTGCCACTGAGCTATGGCCCCATTATCATTTTCTTTTAAAGAAAGATTACTATACATCAACCGTAATTTTATTTCGAAGATTTACAAAACAATGACCTGAAACAAATAAAAGAGAGAACAAAAGTAATAAGACCATGACAATGAAGCATCTAGGAGGTTTGGGAAGGAGACTGATGGGTGGATAAGCTCAGCTAAGGTGAGTCACGTCACCAACACCATCACGATAAAGTTACTGAACATGGCAAGAGAGCCGTAAATCAGCTGCATGGTAGGTTTAAGCATGTTGAAAGAAGGCAGTATGATACTCAAAAAAATGGAGAGTCTTGTTAAGTGAAAACTACTTAGAAAAATAAAAATGTATATAACATGAGGCTCTTCACATAAGCAGGCAGAACAACTTCACAAGAGATGAAAACCTTGGACTTGAGTGTGTTCTAAGTCGTCATGGCCCACAGAGTAAGCACTCTTCTTACGAGAGCTTCAAGAGTGTAAGTACCTTGGAGTGAAGGGTCCTCCATGAGTGGGCTGGTGTCTATGTGATTGGAGTTTTCAGAGCAAAGATATGGCCTCCAGAAATCCCAAGAGGCTAAGCTCAGCTTCCCATCACTGATCTGCCAGGTACAGAGCTCACCGGTGGTACAAGTAGAGGGGGAGACTGACAGAGTGTAAACACAGTGGGAAGAGGCGCCATGAGCCCTCCCACCCCCAGCCCACCCACCCACCCTTTAGCTTCAGGTTTAAATGAAGACGGAATCGGGGTAAAGGTCAAGAGTCAAAGGGAAAGGGGGAAGGGGGAAGGGGAAAAAGGTATGCACAATTAAGCGGTCCTTCCTCTTCAAGCTGTAGTCTGGATGATCACAATCTACAGAGTGGTTCAAAGAAGTCCTGATTTCATCCTTCATATAAAGCAGTGGTTCTCAACCTTCCTAATGTTGAGACCCTTTAATACAGTCCCTTGTGTTATGGTGACCCTCAACCACCAAATTAGTTCACTGCTACTTTATAACTATAATTTTGCTACTGTTATGAATCGTAATGTACACATCTGATATATGGGATGTCTGATAAGAGACACTTGAGAAAGAGTCATTTGATCCCCAAAGGGGTGACAACACACAGGTCAAAAACTGCTGATGTAAAGGATTCAACCTGAAACCTAGAAGGCCTATCACTTCTGCTCCAGGGGTAAAGCCTTGGCATCATGGGTAATTACCTTCATCTTGGATATGGTCTGTCCTGTGAGCTTTAGTTCTTCCCGATAGCCAAAGTGACTCAAGGCAATGCTTCTCCCTGTGCCTTCACATAAAGAACAAGGGCAGATGTACAAGAAGGCAGAGATGTCAGGATTTCACCTTGGTCCTATTTACCTTCTTGCCCCTTGGGGAGCTGGTGCTTCTTGGCCAAAGCATCTCTGTGTGCCTTTATCTGGGTATCATTTGTTCCCCTTGCTGCACCTTGCTCTGAGGGCAGAGAGAACTTGCTGTGAGTCTTCATGGCATTGGCTCCTGTGGCCACCTAGATATTCTACAGGGATGTGGAATTGGCTGTTTTCTAGATGGGGAAGATCTGGGAAGCATAAAGATGCCTCTGTTTCCCATGTTGGGTCTTTAGGTCTCTTCTGTCACCCCATTTGGACAAGGCCATCATGAAGTCTGTCTCAGCACTTGGGAGCCCTATTGCACAGTAGCTTGCCTGTATGCACACTCAGGCTGATCCCTTGACAGCCCTCTGAAGCAGCTCAGAGCCTGCCCTGCAGAGTCCCATCCTGAGAGGTACACATACTTTCTATGTGCTTAGCATGCATAGTGGTGTTGACCTCAACATCTGCTAAAGATTGAAGAGTATCCAGAAAAGACAAGACAAGAGAAGAAAAAAAAGAAAAGAAAAGAAAAGCTGACCCACTAGCCTCTGGTGTCCATGAACATGGCCCTATGTATAAACAAAGTCTTTCTAGGTATATCAAGCTGAAATGATGTTGTTAGGATTATGACTCCACCTTAAGTCTTCATTTAACCTTAATTAATTCTTTGAAGACCATGTCCTAAATATGATTACTCTGGGGGTTGGGGAGTTGGTATATGAACCGGGGCAGGGCCCTGTCCAGAACAGAAACACTGAACAATCAGATATGTGTCAATCACTTTGAAAATTAAACCACTATAAAGTGGCTTTAAAAGAATCAGTTCTTTTACTGACAATCCTGCGCATTGGCCCTTTGGGCTGGGCTCAAGGGCAGTGATGTCTGTCACCACAGGCTAGCATGAGTGTCCCCCAGGGTGGTCTTCCATTGAAGAGGTTGCCTGTTTAGGGGGGTGTCTTATTTTCTAGCAGGCTAGCTCAAGTTTGAGCCTGGGGTGTCTAGTTAGAGCTATATGGTTGTGTGGTAGCTCTCAAGGCTCCTTGCAGAAGGACAGGCTAGGGAATGGCATAGCGTCAATCCGTCCAAAGTGATGGGTCAATGCAAGTCACAAGCAAGCTGAGAGTCAAGGATTGAGGATGCAGTCCTTATCCCTGGGCAGGGGGATAGCAAGGAGCCCTCTTAAGGGATGTATGGAAATCAGGAGGGGAGTCATTCATCACGGTGTGAGCTACCTGCCTGCGACCAATTCATTTGTTTAATTGTGTCAAATTCCAAACAGTAATTTTATTCAAATATGACAAAATGATTCTAAAATTCAGCTTAAGTAATTAAAATTAATATATTTTTAAAAATTTTTTTGGAAAGAGTAATGAGGAAGCCATGCTAATCTGATATTAAAATTTATGAAACAATTATTAAAATGACATTGTTCTGGAATAAGATGACAGCTATTGTACGAGACCAAGATCCTGAGTTAGGGCAGTGCATGCAAAATCTCAAGGTAGCTAAAGAAAGCAGCCTGCTCTAGTTGCATGTAAGAGGTGAAACAAACAAACAAAAACCCATAATGCTTTAGAGGAAGTCCAGTCCAGTGTGTGTCTGAGCTCTTGATATGGGCAGGAGGGAGGGTGCATTCCATTACCTGATAGTATAAAATCTTGGGTTCTCCACATGCTGAGAGAACCCAGCATTCAGCGAAACAATTCAGGAACTTTAATGCTATAAAGAGAAGAAAAGTCCACAGTATGAATAAATCATTCAATGAACTAGAAAATCTCTGAAAGCATAGATAAGGGCCATCTCAGTGGGTAAAGGCACTTGCTGCTAAGTCTGATCAAACCTGAGTTCGATTCCTGGGACACACATTATGGAAGGAGAGAACCAGCTTCTGAAATTTGTGCTCTGACCTCTTCACACGTGCTTTGGTACCAGAACTTTGTGTGTGGTCAGGCTCTTGGTGGAAGAGTACATTGAGAACTCTTGGTGGGTGCAGAACCATTAATGAATGGGAAGTCCTATGAGCATGATAGACTGAGATCTTGTCTGTCCTCAGGAGGTGTGTCATCTTGTATCAAAGTAGAAAGTTTCACCTGTGGGATTCCAAGTGTTGCTGGTGGGTAGGGTGGAACTGTATGCTCTCTCCCTTCTCAATGCAGGTGCATCTGTGTGGGCCTGCGTTCACTTCAGGAGGTACATGAACGGAAGGGACATCCCTGCTCTCAGGGGTCTCACTGTGACTGAGCCACAGAGGAACCTCTGAGCTATATCTGCGGCTGATCATCCTGGAGTTTATTCACGACTAAATGCTTGGGATTATTTTATCAAATTACAGCACGAGGGTGGCATGTTGAGACCTGCACAGAAAACCTCCGCTGGGCCCCTGTCTCAGCTGTGGCCCTCTGGGTGTCTGTGATGTGTGTTCTTCTCTGTGCACCAGCCTGTTGCTCCAGCATCATTTTGACTGCAAGTCTTTGATCTGCCAAAAGGCACTACAAAGCCCCCAGTCCAGGTAGGCACATGGTGAGCTTCACAATGTGTCTGCAAGGAACTTAGGGTCCCTGGGGCCCCTCGATGTGCGTGGAACAGCTAATAGGGCCTTTTCGGGTCAGCAATTAGCTGGGAGCTATTCAGAATCCCTGACAGGGCTGCCTTTATCTGCAAACCAGCTCCGTGCTGAACAATAATGCCACAACCAGGCCCGGAGACATCCACTCTGCACAAAGAAGGCCGAACCTGTCAACCTCGACAGAGCTCCGAGGCTGTGGAATTAGCATGTCACTCTGGCAAGTGAGCCCCTGCCACTGCTGGCCGTGGACCGAAGATACTCCTTAGCGAGAGAAAGGATTTCTCTCGTCTTAATAATTAAAAACAAAATGACAGCAAGAATTTTTACATGTTCGAAGAGTCGACTGTTCATATTTTCCTCTCAGGCATTAAAAGATATAAAATAATTCACTTGAGAATGGTCTAGGAGAGCTGTTTACAAAAAGAAAAAGTTATAAAAGTACAAAGGAGACTGGTTGAGAAGAAAGAGACCAAGCAAGAGCAGATCAAAAGTCAATAGGACTAAATTAAAATAGATACATATATATTAAATATATACGCATATAGATATATACATATATACAAAATTAAATGTCTATACATATATTAAATATATACACATATAAATATATAAAATTAAATATATGTTTGTGTGTGCCATAATAAACTCATTGTTATGTGTAATTAATATGTGCTAATAATTTCCTTTTAAAAAGGTTAGGGCTTGGGAAATAAATGGCTAGTATGTGAAGTGATCTGCCATGCAAGCACAAGAACTTGGGTTTGAATCCCCAACACACATGTAAAAACTCGGGCCTATCTGAGTGTCTTTAATAATGCCAGGGATCCTATGGTTAGATGGGGGATGAAGACAGGAGGGTTAGATTGCTGGGTGCTTATGTGCCAGTGTCCTGGGGCAATCACCAGGAAGTCAGAGAACCTGTGTCAAACGAGCTGGTGGCTGGGGGGAACACTCAGAGTTGTCTGTCCTCTGACCACTGTGTGCATGCCTGGGCATACAGGTACCTGCACTGCCTCTAGATGATGTTCACACACACACACACACACACACACACACACACACAGACACACGCACACACACACATGCACACAACACACATGCACACACACAACACACATGCACACACACGAACACATGCACACACACGAACACATGCAAACACACGAACACATGCAAGGTAGTAAGAATGAAGTTTTGAAGCAAACAAGAGAGCCATCCCTGGACATCTGGAGCCCTTCATTTGCTCCTGCAAAGAGGGAAGCTTTGACTTCTATGTGTAGCCTCACCCGGAGCCTGATGTCCCTATGCTTGTGCAAAGCCTCTGGACTTCCCTAACTGCTCCTTTCCCCTCCACAAAGCCAGCTTCCCTGTGCCTCATGACTTATGGGCTTACTTTGAATTTGTTTTCAATTCAATATAGGTATATACATAATCACGGTCTTACCTGGAAGGGCCTCTGGGCACTCCGTGTCTGAGCTCAGGCTGAGAAGCCAGGCCCCACTTGGGCCAGTGAATCAGCAACCTCAGCTTCCCTTCAGGACAGGTGTGGCTCTCATCACCAAGGGAGAGGCACCAGGTCTGAGCATGACAGCTCTGTGATTTCAGTGTTATTTTAACACAATATGAGCACCCTATATATTGATGTGGCTTCATTTTACACAAGTTGATCTGCACTTGTCTCTACTACATTTCAGTAATTTGCCTCTCTTTCTTCTTTGCTGGTTTTCTCTTCTTCTTCTTCTTCTTCTTCTTCTTCTTCTTCTTCTTCTTCTTCTTCTTCTTCTTCTTCTTCTTC
>JADRCH010000107.1:1256197-1266360 GCA_019843965.1 Rhynchomys soricoides | reverse complement strand
TACACATTCACCTACACACATAATACACATTCACACACATACACACATATACACAAACACACATATATACAAACACCACAGACACACACATACTCACCTACATTCACAAACACACATACACACCCACATACACACATACACACACATTCACCTATATCCACACATATGTAAACATTCACACACATACACACACACACACACACACTCACACACACTCACACACTTTAAAAAGAAATAGTTTGAATCTAGCCTGCTTAGCCTTCTCATTCTCCCAGAGGTTCTGTGAGCAGTCTGCCCAGCGTCACACAGTTAGGAGTGTGACCCAGAGCCCTTGCACTGTAGATGCTACAGTGTGGAAGGTAAAGGCAGTCTTTTGGGGTATCCACATATGTCTTTCAACCCCCTTTCCTGGCTGCCAAATGCAGTGCATATCATGAATGGAGGCCTTGAGACTGCTGTTTTCTTTCTGCATGAATGTTTACATGATCCTTTCCGGGCTTTATAGGAGCTGTGTCCCTCACACTTCTGACTAGAGAGGACTCATGTGGGGACAGCCTTGTTGTCTGCCTCATTTTCTCTTACTCAAATCTGCTGTTCACAAGGACCTGAAACACAAAAGGGAGTGTCCGAGTGTCCCAATGGGACCTTCCAGCAGGGCGTTGATATACCCAGATTCTATCTGTTGAGTCTTTTTGAAACTCAATCCCAAATTCATTTTTATATTTGGTCACATCTGAGGGGAATGTCAGAAGTCACTGACACTAGCAAATTATGGCTCACATTATTGTTACTACTTCTTTTTCTTGGACTCTTTTTTTTTTTTTTTTCATTTCTGGCTTTTCCCCACTGCATGTCCAATTCCACTGAGGCAGATCCTGGGTTCACAGAGTTAGTTCCACAAGTGTGAAACTAATCATATCCCAGAATGCCAACACCGACACCCTGCAGTGTCTGGAATTTGCATAGTTGTTTATTTGCTTGCTTTGGTGAGGGGTCATTTCACTGCAGACCTCGTTGTCAGGCAGACACCAGCTCCTAGACAAGCACCACAGACAGATATCTGCAGTTAAATATTCATGACGCCCCACGTGAGCACAGGGTTTTTATACAAAGCGATGGATGGCCAGCATTGTCATTCTGAGGCTTCATTCTACAGGAAACACTGAGCAACGCATTATTACATCCATACTGTGACAGACAAGTATCATCTGCAGCAGAGACTACTAACAACAAATGAGTGTGTGGTGGGTGAGGACGCCTGCAAGCCTGAAGTGCAGCATCCCTGCCTATGTGGCAGTGGCCTCTCTGGAAACAGGCCTGAACGCCATGCTGAAATCCGTTTTGCACGGATGTCCGTTATAAGTGAACAAGGTTGATGAGCAGGAAGGGATTCAATGGGGAGACCGTAGCAGGACAGCACGGGCTCGGGAGAAAAGGAAATGCCGCCCCTGGCTATTTCTCTGGATTGTCTTCCAGACAGTCAGCGTGTTCGTGTTGTTTGGATGGCTGTTCTTTGAAGAATGGCAATCACAAGATTAGGATTGTGCTGTCCTCTTTACTACCACCCATGAGTAATTTCTGGTGTGGGAATTTAACATGGAAGGTCACGTGCCAAAATGAGAAAGGGGGTATTCAGAATTTGGTCCGTGACTAAAGGAAAACAGTCAAAGGATGAAAGTCACATTTTAGTCCTAAACTTGCTCTTCCCAAGGACAGCTAAGGCCACAGATCCCAACACACAGCTCCCTCCAGCCTTAGTTTCACAGATAAAACAGTGCTCTTAGGGCAGAGCTTGTAACAGGGATTAATTTAATTGAAATTGTAAACTATATCGTCGGACCACAAGAGCACCAACTTATTACTAGAATTCACACAAAAGCCAAGCGTTGGCTTGAAATAGACACAGCTAAGTGTTCTACGTAGAAGAAGGTATATAACACAATGCACCCACGGGAATACAGCCCCCTCGTGTATGTTAATGTAGTCATTCAACAAATACTTAGTTGTATTTTTACCGTGTGGCAGGTTCTCTGGGGAACTGCAGGGGCCCAAAGTTGGGTGGCTGATTCTTCTTGATAGGGATTCATAACTTAATAGCACAATGTTTTGGAAGGCACACATTTATTGCAGAAGATACTGAAAAGGTAAGAATTACCAAAATGCATTATAATAACTAAGGAAGGGTAGATTTTTGGGAAATATGGTTTAATGGGGAAAGTTTCTGAATAAAGGCCAAGAAACAAATCATCAATATCAGCAGAAATGTGGGCAGTATTTTGAGAGATGGGAAGTTAGAGTCTTTGCAGAATCCAAAAATAACACCTTTCTCAACTGACTCTCCCCACCCCCTGGACAGGGGACAAAGCATGGCACTTGTCCTCACTGAAGGGGATGCTCAGGTCTAGGGAGAACAAAGGGGCCAGGAGGTCAGTCTCAGCCAATCAGAAATCTCCAGTGCAGTGTCTAATCCCCTAGGAGCTAGGACCAAGTACACCAGAAACGCAGGGAGCAAGTCCCATCAGACATGACTCTAGAACAATTCAGAGAACAGAAGCGTTAAAGGCAGGAATGTTGATTGAGACACACTGTGGAAAGGTCTAAGAATCTGTCAGAGATGTATTTTAAGAGAATGGCTAGCTAAACAATTGTCAAATGTTTCAACAGCTTTCTGATAACTAACCAGCAAATGTATCTAGTTGAGCACTATCTACAAGACAGGGTATAGGGAAGCAGGGCCGAGAGGCAGACATGTAAGAGAAGATTTGGGATTTACAGACCTTCCAGTCTCTTTAAGCAGTTTATAGCCAATGTACTTCAGGTTCTTCAAACACCTTACCGGTAAGAGTTAGAAATATTAGAGATGATTTCAACGGTAAAAGTATGTGGAAGGAAGCATTCCGTTATGACAGAAAAGCACCGATGAGCACAGGGCTTTATTTTATGGGCCTGTGTGCTTGGGAAAGTTGACTGTACCTGCACCCGTTATGCTTTAAATAGTTCCACGAAATAGGGAGCTGCAGTGGCTGTGGCTTCCTGCTTCTTGTTCCTCACCCAAGAATGGTGTCTCACTAACTGGTACAGCATCCTTGTTGGTAGCTTCAAAGTAAAGAAGATGCGGACATGTCTTACAACATCCCATTGTAAATCTCAAAGCTACTTTTCACTTTTCTCAGCTTATTTTTGTTTTGGAAAAATACTTAGTAGCTCATGTTTTCCTTACTAACAAAGAACCGAATGCTTAGTGTGGCTTCTTCTGACTGTGTCCCGTATCAGAACAGCAGCTCTCAGATACTTGCAAGGCCAAGGCTTGCCTGGATGGAGCTTTCTGGTTATGATTACTGGATACACAAGGGTTGAAATATATATTTTCATCCTTGAGCTTCCTCAGAGCTTGCATCTATTTTATGCCTTTACAGAGCTGGCTGACAGACATTGAGTGTTTTGTTTCGAATCTGTGTGTGTGTGCATGTGTGTGTGCGTGTGGTGTAGTGCATGTCTGTGAGTGTGTGGGAGTGTGCACACAAGCAGAAACCAGAGCAGGACATCAGAGTCTCTTTCTCTGCCTCTTCTACTTCCTTATCTTACCGAGGCTCAGGCTATAGGCTAGGCTGGTTATTCAGCGAGTTTTTGATATCTGCCGGTCTCCACTCCCAGGTGCTGGGGCTATTGGCACGGCCATGCCTGTTTTTTTAATTCTAGTCCTAGGGACTTGAACTCAGGTCTTTATGCTTGTAGATCAAGTGCTCTTAACCACTGAGCTCTCTTCAGCTGACAGAGCTAGCCAAACTCTCTCAGATCAATGCCTCTGATTTTTAGAACAATGCTCTATAATTTATAAAATAATTTGTTTCCCATGCTATGGTCCTGACTGTTCTTGTGGATGGCAACAGTAGTGATGTTGTAACCACTGCGTTATACAATGTATCTATCCCAGCTCTGCCTGATTTTGCTGAGTCACACGCTGACCTCACAGATAACATTTAAGTGAGAATGCTATCTGTTAGTGAGATGGCCTTATCCAAAGGCATAACTCTGGAAGATTAGATCTCCTAGTCCCCTGCTCCTCCTGGTAGGCATGTGTGTTGCTCTTTTTCTGGTAAACTTTAAAGCCATCTTTTGCCATTTATTGGAAAGAAATCCAAAACAGAAAGCCATCAGCCTCCTTAACTATTTACATCTGAGATGAGATGCCCAGGGGTGACCTCACCTGTAAGCAGTGAGCTCTGGGAAGTGTGAAATCAAGGGCAAACACAACCCATTTGCAATACAAAATATCCACTGGTGTGGAAGGAGGACTCACTCCTACAACTTAGTCAGCACTATTGCCTTCTGGTTCCTGTAAAGCCAAGCTGAGTGACAGCATTTCAGCTGTCTTCAAGGGCTCCTGAGTGACAGCCTGGAATGTAACAAGTGCCTTCCAAGGTCTGCATCCTTTGGTCATTGGAGAACTTGCTCAGGACACTTCACATTTACAATAATGTCTCTTCCCACAGGGGAACAATCTCCCTCCTGTCACTCAACTGGGAAGAAGGCGAGTCAGACAGAGCCCTGGGGGGTGGACTCCTCACTCTGTGCTGCTCTCCTCACTAGGATGAGAAAATACAATCTTTAAGTTGAGAGGAGAATTTGTAAGGAAAAAAAACCAAGCAAGATTATTCTCGATGTATGCAGTCATTTCTGCTGCAGAAAGGGCTTTTGCCTAACAGCATTCCTCTGAATTTTGAATTTGTTTTAACTCTGATTCAAGGTTAAACTCAGGATCTGAATTCTATTAAACAATAAAATAAAATTAGGAATAGTAAAACCTTGTCTTCCTTAGCCCAGGATTACAAAGGTTTTGAAGTCGGGCCAATGTTTCTTTCTGTCAGAAATCATAGATAAATTGAATTCAGCCTTAGTCAAACCCCGTGGCTTCCACCATTACAGAAACTATGTTTTATTTAATTTTAATTTCCATTTTACATGGTTTCTAGCCTATCACATATATTCAGATATTTGGTAAATTTTGATAATGCTAGTAATTCTGAGTTGTCTGGGGCAAAATACCTGTTTAGGATGCTAAGTGCATAAATAATAAATGCTATTTTTCCTAATACCCAGGAGAAATGTAGGCGGCCTTCTGTTAGCAGCCCTGTTTGGCTTTGTGTGTTACCAAAGTGAACAAAACCACTAGAGTCACTTTGCTTTGTAAATGGGAAGAGAAATAAAACCAGGAGCAAGGGCGTATTTAGTTTGAAATTGTATTGATCTCCATCTTCTCTGATAATGTGTGAGTCTGGGCCCTGACCTAACTTTCTCCTTACTCAACTACACAGAGAAAGAGAGAGGACGAGCGGTAGCGTCCCTGCACTCTGGTACAACTCTCACCTTTACATCTACCGAAGAAATGCACAATTTGAAGGCATTCACAAAATTTAATTCACAAAATTAATCAGTTCCAAATGTATTGCACTGGAAATAAACCCTATTTTTTTTTTTTTTTTTACAACTACTGCAGAACTCGTTCAGCCTTTTCAGCCGTCTTTACAGCTTCCCCCGGTAAAACAGTAAAATCCCGCACCGCAGTTTTGAACTTGGAAACTTGTTGAAGAAAATACCGGTTTTTTTTTTTTTTCTTTTTTAAAACTAGATACACACCCATGTCCTCATTCCCAGCTCAAAGACATAAAATAGTCTCAGGTTTTTTTAATTTTAAGATTTAGCTTTTAATTATTTTATTTAATTACTTAATTTACATTTCAAATGTTGTCCCCCTTACTGGTCATCTCCCTTGAAAACTTCCTCCCCTTCCCCCTCCCCTTTGCCTCTAAGAGGGAGCCCACCCACCCGCCTACCCTCTCACTCACTCCCACCTCATCCCTCCAGCCTCAGATTTTTAACCTCAAACCTCATTCTCTGATAAAAACCACGGAAAGGGAATAGACCTGCGTTTACTCTATTTGCCCTTAGGGTTTACGCCATCCTCTCTCCTGTGCTTCCTTGTGAAGTATACACAGTTCCGGAGTTCTTAATTCTTCACGCCCGGCTTGCTTGATCATTGCCAAGCACCCAAACTTTAACCTGTCAATCAATCTGTGCATCACGGAAGGGTGGGGAGCTCTTGGTTTCATCACTGAAGGAATGCTGTAACTCCCACACCAATGGAGAAAGGTCATAAAAATCATCGTGGCTCTGCTTAACCACTTGAAGGATAATCTGAGCCATGCTCATGACACCGCATGCTTACATACATGATGTGGGACCCTGGTTCTGAAAGAATGAACATTGAAGGTGAGTTCTGCTCCTTATTCACCCAGGGCCAGTGACAAGAGGCTTTTCCATTGCTAAGTGCTATCATAGGAATGAATTTAAGAGGGCAAGTTGTACATGTGAAAATATGTTTGCCCAGATCACAATTTGATTAGCAATTAAAACCAGGTCTTCCTGGCTTGTACCATGTGTGGTCAACTCACTTGTTCTGATGACTTGTTTCTTTTGACGTCTTTTGGAGTCTCTTCTGCATGCCTAGATCAGAGGAGGAGGCTGGAAAGGAACCAGGGAGGCCCAGCGCCTCCAGGAATTCCAAATCCTGGGATCATTTTTTCCCCCAGCTTGGTTAAGTATCTCTATTTCTTGTACCATTGAACAACAAAAGAACATATGCCTGCATTAAAAAAATAAAAGAACTTTTTGCCAGCAGTTTTTCTAATGAGCCAATGGAGCAGCTCCACATCTGAGGGAAGCGAATAGTGTTTCTTGGGGATTTGGTGCAGAAACAGCCACATTTCTGGGCTGCTGCTTTCCTCTAAGTGACTAAACTTTAAGATAAAAGTATGAGCTAAATATGCGGGTCTGGAATTCACTAAATTACTTCCTCCGACATCCTAGTCCTCAGTTGGAGAAAATTTGATGATAATTGAGCTTCATAATTGAGTAACATGCAAATATGTGCTGAGAACGGATTCCCAACTACCAAAATACGCTTTCACCCCCAAATCAGAGAGCACACGTATCGCACCCCCCATCTTTATTCTAGCTTGATTGTTGAAAAAATAAAATAAATAAATCTAAGAAGCCGTGCTGGGTTCTAGGGGGAAACACATTTCAAACTCCAGACGGGGAGGAGAAAGAGCAATTGTGATTAATCACGTTCATTACCAAGTCACTCTTCTAGCCAGCACGCAGTGTGCAAGGTCTCATTACCCCTTCTGTAAGAAATGAGGGGAAAATAATCTAGTGGAATTCGGAAAAGGCAAATCCTTTGGTACATGTCTGAAGTTGGCTACAACTTTATTATTCAGGTGAGGCTGGGTGTCCCCTCTGGGTTTGCTGTGGGCACCTGAGAGCAGGCACACAGTGACTGAATTGTTTCAATGTATCCAAATAGCATTGAAATGGACTTAATTGTTGCACTAGAGGAAAACCATGTGTCCCCTGGGACTATTAGTGCCATTTAAAAGGCTAAATGTATCATAAAACCTGTCTTTAACGGAATAAAATTGTACAGACCAACACAATTTTCCTTAATGTTTTCCACATTTCTTGAAATGAGAGAGAGAGAGAGAGAGAGAGAGAGAGAGAGAGAGAGACTGTGAAGGAAGTTTCTTGAGTCACTAAATTTCAGGAGTATTTTAGATATACAGACCAAATACCTTTTAAAAAGTTAAAAAATATTTATAAGTTCAATCTGAGTAAAAACATTCCAATTTGCAAAGATAAACGTAGTCCATTGCATTTCTTTGGAAATGTGAGGTTTTAAACAAAAGTAAAGATCAAAGCCACAGTGGCTCTGTAGCCGGCCTCATTGAGTATTTTGATTTTATTTTTCATTCTGGGAAAATCCGTGTGCATGATATTTTTCCGGTGCTGCCCTCATCGTGCCTGGTGGACAAACACTCTGCTTCTTTCTGGTGATATCCCGACAGAAAAGCGTGGAGAGAAGGTTGAGAATTGCTTTCTTTCCATTAAAGAGACAAAGGGAGATCTGTCCTCTCTAAAGGAGTTCGGAGTCTAACTGGAGTAACAACGAAGAGCTGAGGCAAACAGTGAATCAAACCTGAAGTGAAAGAACAAATGTTTCTATTTGTCTCATCTTCTAACTGGGTATGTATGTCTGCTATCAAGAAAGCTCATTCAAATAATGTCTGCTAACATAATTGTTATGTTACACATTTAGCTGCTACAGAAAGGTATGATTCAGTGCTTTACTCCCATTCAGCCTGTGACTTTTTCAAACCTAAGTGGCATACTTCTTCCCCCTTTTCTCCCAGGGTCCTGAATGATAAAGGTGTGCAGGGCTGAAAAGCAAAATAAAATTGTGGATGTTCTTTTGTTGTTTCTCTGGCAAGCCTCAGTGTTCGGACAGGGTCTCTCAGACTTGTGGTCGGAGCTGGAGTCTCTGGACTACTTGGTTTGCTTCGACTCTCTCATGGTCTTTGTTAGACTCCAGGTGAGAAAGAACAGTGCTGACTTCTTTATTGCTTATCAATAAGCAAACATTTGAGATGTGCATTTCCAAAACATACAGCAATCACAGCTGTGACCTAGGCACAGAGGCATGACCATAGGCAGAGGCTGGCCAGGGCTGTTCTGCTGTGTTATGGAAAGGTCCCTGGCAGCATCTCATTTTCTTCTGTTTTGCCTTTTCTTTAACTTTTGAGGTAAGGTCTCAGCTATTCTAGACTGGTTTTGAACTCTCTATTTAGCCTAAACTTTGGATCCTCCTGCCTCTGCCTCTTAAGGACTAGGGTTATAGACATGTGCCATGACACCCAGTTAGCGGAGCCCAAGGCTTTGCAGCTACTAGGGAAGCATTCTAACAGCTTGAGCTACATTCCCTGCTCCATGATCCCATTCTTAAGGACTGGCTGAAACCAGTGGTGGTTCTAGATTTCCATGAAGTGACACCATGAAGGAAGCAGTGTTAAAGACTCGGATATGAGCTTAGAGTGCTGACAGCGTTTGATCAGGGGTGACCTTCTTTTTCCTAGGTGACAGAATGGGAACATGGCACAGGTGTATACTTCCTGCTGTGACTTTGCTAAGTCACACCTTTCGGGAGCAATCTGAGCGTGGAACACTGGTGAGGTAGCCTGTTCCCTGAGCCTATGAGCTCTCAGAGCATGGCATTTGCAGTCTCCAGGCCCAAGGACAATCTTTGTTGCCAGGAGCAGGCAGAGAGGCCAGTAGCTGCTGGCAAAGCTGGACTTGATCTCTCAGTCAAGCTGTTCTCCACCCTCCCTCTGTCACCCTAAGCCTCATGAATCTTCTCCCCCACACGTCCCATCTGTCTACCCACCTGGGGGCAACAGGTGCATGGGAAAGTCTTCTCATTGCAACACCTCCTGGTTCAACCGATATTGTTCCTGGTGCCCACTAGTGCTTTGCTTCTCTCTAACTTTATTTCTTCTTAAAAACAAAACAAAAACAAACAGAAACAGAACCTTATTTGTGGTGTGTGGATGTGTGTATATGTGTGTACATATGCAGCATGTACTCGTGTTTGTGTAGTGTGTGCCCATGTGCACATGCATACATATGTACATTAATGAATATGGGAAGCGTGGAGACCCAAGGATGTCAACTTCCGGTGGTGTTCCTCATGAACAACTCACTTTATTTTTTTTTAAACAGAGTTTCTAACTCAAACCTTGAACTTTCATGTAATTAAGCTAGCTGGCCATCAAGCTTCTAAGATCCTTCTGTCTCCACCTCCCTGACACTGGGCCTACAAGCACATGGCACCACACACAGCTTCTTACAAGTACGCTGAACACAGGTTCTGATGCCTACACAGGTTCTCTTATTCACCCTTTCCAGTCCTAATTTATCCCCCACACCCATTTGGGAACTATCTTTACCACTAAGGTAACCTTAAGGCTGTGGCAGGAGTAATATTCCTGTCCCTGCATCTTTGCCTGTATACCTTGACTTATCTCATTGGTCTCATTGGTCTGTCATCTTTTCATGGGAGAAGAATATGTCACTCACCCCTCTTCCTCTCTAGATGCAGACTGCATGCCTTTTGAAGGTGAAAACCCGTCTCCATCACCCCGGTAGCTCTCAGAGTGCCTTGGATAGGCTCTACTTCTATGCAGCTTTCCCCTTAGCAGAAAAAAAGTCTCCTGTCCTAACTCAAGTTCTACAGAAACTCCATGCTTTCTCCTGTCCTAACTCCAGTTCTA
>JADRCH010000107.1:1192627-1251661 GCA_019843965.1 Rhynchomys soricoides | reverse complement strand
CTTCCTTCCTTCCTTCCTTCCTTCCTTCCTTCCTTCCTTCCTTCCTTTCCCGCAGTCTCTTAGAAACCCTGGGATCACTTTTGGACTCGTTGCTCACTTTTTACTATGACTTCATTTTCTTTTTCCAGTTTTATTTGCCTTGGCACAAAAAGATAAAATATTTTGCTACAACTTAAGGCATCAAAGAAATGTGTACAGCTTAACTGAAGGAGCATAGCAGCAGCCCCTGTGACTACAGCTGCGTGTGAGCAGCCATGGGACCGTCCCTGCTCAGGTGGACAAGGAGCTGAGTCCTGGAAGCAAGCTCAGGAGTGGGCAAGAGTGCCTAGCAAGAAGAGGAAAGTGCTCAGATGTTCTCAGTTCCAGAGGACTGACCAATGGTGGGAAGGCCAGGGTTCCCAGGCCGAGATTAGAGAAAGGGGTGGGTTGGCCACTGCTTGCCTCCTCCTCCTGCAGGGAGCACATGCTCAATCCCTCTGCAGAAAATAGCCCAGGTTTCCATGGCAGACAAGGCCAACACACAGCATTCAGGGATTCACAAAATTGACATCTAAGAGGTAATGCCTCTTTGTGCAAACCCTGTGCTCTTTCCACCACCAGGAATCCCTGTCCTACTCCCTGGATGCTGGTATCCCTGTATTTCTGTTGTGTTGATGCCCACTGGAGTGGGAGCTGGCATGCTCTCCCTCCAACGTACTTTGCAGGACCCTTCCTGCTCCTCAGCAACACTTCTGCCTACTAGAAACATTCTGGGTGCAGGTTGCCCTGTCTAAGCAGTAGTATCCTCCTAGTTGTCTCGTTGATGTCGATCTTTGTCTCTTGAAATAAGCTCTGTCTTTCAAACTGAGCATCTGCCAGGCTCCAGAAGCCTCACTAAGCTAACCTTAGGTGTTTGTGTTGTTAAATGGGTCCCATGGCAGCTAGTGTGGTGCTGTTCACTACTATCTGTGTCACTAACCAATTTGGGAGATTTCCAGGGAACCTCATGGTGGGCAGCAGGCAGGAGACAGTTCCCTGTGATTGGCCTTGCCTGCAGGGGAATTCTTTCTTTTGCCCTGTCCCTGTGCTGTGCATATTTCCTACCATTGGGTCACACCTGCCCTGGAGGGTGGGTTTCTCACAGCTGACCCCCAGGAGAGAACTTTGGGAGCAATTTAATCACCCTCAACTACTCTTAGGAGATCTTAGCAGTTCTCTCTGGTGGATGGGTTAATTGACTTTTGTTTTTAATCACTTAAAATTATCATTCAAGACTTCCTAGCCTTTATAAATTTTTAATCTTGTTAAAGTTGTTTAAATTATTTCAAATTAAACATATTTAGTTTATTTTTAATCAGAAAGTGAGTAATGACTGAAGTACCAGCTTGATTGAAGTCTTGCTGTGGTGAATTTGAGTCCATTTCCCGGTAATACCAGAAAGCTATGATCAGGGAATAGTGAGGTGGAAACCCCTACCTCTCCCTTTTACAGTGAATCATGCCCAAAGGACAGGGCCTAAGCCACAGCATAAACATTTCCCCAGTGCTTGGGCATTTTAGAAGGCGACTTTACTACATTCACCTGACCCGTGAGCTACACTGTCTCTTGCATGTGCCTCTGCAGTGGATCTGAAGGTATCTGTTTTTCTGATTTGTAAATCACACATCCCTGTGGGAAAACTAAGTTTGTAAGTCAGCTTTCCTCGCCTGGTTTGATGGGTGTCTTAGTATATTGTTTCACTGGTAGCCTGGGCTGTCGCAGCTTTTTGACTCTCTGACTGCTGTTGTGTTGCTGGCCACCCTAGTCAAAAACCACTCTAAGGTACGCTGCCCTTCACAACCAAACCAGTTGCTGGGCAGATCTGATTCAGAAGTATGCCATCTTATGAGAGTAGGAATGAGATTTAGCCTGGACTTCTCTCCGAGTTGGCTGTGGGAAGCATTACCGTATCTCTAAAGTGTCTAGGATCTACTTCCCCCTTCCAGCCTTTTTCTTTCTCTTTGCTTTTCATCTATCATCGTGCTGGCTCCTCTGCAGTTTGCTGTCTTTCCCTTCACCTTTCATCTGTATAATCTGTTTTCCATCCCCCTCCACCCTCATGCCCACCACTCACCCACCTAAATCATGTTTTATTTCTGTCCCGGAAGGCCTTATGGTGATTAAATAATGGTGTTCCTCCTAATATTTCTAGGAACACTTTATTATTTTATAGTAGACATGTTGGGTGCTGTGAATGGCAATGGACTTCGGGCAATTGCTTACTTTCAATATTGGTCTGTCATTAGTTTATATCTAAAGGACAGAATAGGGCATATTCTGCTTTCTCATGCCGTGAACGTGGTGGAAGGGAGGACTGGCTGTCTGTGAAGGCAATGTCCCAAACTGGAGCTGACTATCTGGCTATTTTCTCATTTGGCAAACAAGGAGCTGACTTAGACTGAAAGAAAACATTTTGTTGGGGCAGACTAAAGTTACAGAATGATGTCATACTAGGTGGAGACAACCTGGCAGTTCCCTGTATTCACAGGGGTCATGTTCTAAACCCTTTCCCCCCACCAGGGACCCTTTAAAGAGCAAGAGGTGTGTGCATTGAGTTTTCCTAATGCACACATACCTGTGATGTAAAGCTCAATTCATAAACCAGATACAGCAAGATACTAACAATACTTAATAAAATAGAATCATTGTAAGAATATACTATAATAAAGTTACTTAGACATATGAATTATTTATTTCTATAATAGTTCACTTGACATATTCAGACAGAGGTTAAACTCACATAACTAAAGTGGCAAAGAATGAGAGGCGGCTGTATGGGTCTTTGACTCTAATGACTGTGATATAATTTTAAACAAAACCAAAAGTCACTCCCATATAGGAGGCAGCACAGGGAGGAACAGGAAGTTTGGTGGGGAGAAGGGGGTCCATGTGGACATGTGGACTGTCTACATCTGGAGTTTCTCATTCATAAAACCCCGTCAGCGTCTCTTCATCCAACTGTGGTTACGATCAAGTTAGACAAGTCCTGCTGGGCACCTGGCCTGTGCTGAGACTCAGAAGCATTGGTTTCTTTTCTTCTAAACCTCACAGGGCTGGCAAGGGAGGTGAAAGCTGCCACAGGCTAGTCTAGGTTCTTACATGTTTGTGATAGCCACAGTTCACTTAAGCACTCACAGCTGAATTTTAGTGTTTCTAATTATAAAAGCTCCCCAGTTGATATACATGAAGCACAGCACACGTGTTCTGGTCTGTGAAGCCCTGGCATTCAACACAGTGAGAGTCGCTTAGGATTACAGTTTTTGATATTAGACATGTCAGCAGAGAATGAGGATTCAGACACAGGAACTCTGTGTGCTCAGAAATGATGTGGCGAATCCCCACTTGAGGACTGTTTCATATATCTTACAAAACACCAATTAGAGAAGAAATTTAGATGTTTTCCAAAGTCCTTAGTATAAGGACCAACTAGGATATTCTTTTAGAGAATATTCCAAAAGTTGTAAGCATCATTATTTTTAGGCTAGGCTATGTAGACTTGTTTTCCCACCCACATCACTAAGAGGTGTAGATGAATATGATGCTTAATTAGACGCAAAAACCTCAAAGTGCTTTGTAGACTGTGAGCTGATTAGACCATCGCTCCTGTGAGTGCCGTCGGCTACAATTAGACTCCGAGCCTGGCTGTCGATAGATTTGCCTTTGACTTCCTATGTCTGTGTGCTTTCAAATTTGAGTGTTCTTTTTATGTATTGTAAGGAGGGATGCTTTGCCAAATATTTAGAACAAGAGTACAGCTGCTCAAGCCGAGATTTCTAAAACAACCTCAGCACATTCAAAAAATAAAACAACAGTGAGTTTATATTATTTTCATGGAAATATTACATTTTTATGTTCGTGATGTTTGACCAACCCAACAGAAGGCACATGATTTAGAATGGAGTCTTCCCCAGGCCATTTCAGACTTGAAAAAAAAAATCCTTAAATAATATTTTGTCTCTTTCTTTCTAGGGGTTTCTATGAGTTCCTCCTCCCTGCACTAAAATGGAAAGTTCCTACTGATGGATCCCACAATAGGATCAAAGTGCATTCCCCTTTATGATTTAAATGAATCTAACAGAAGAGAGTCTTTCTAGATTATTCTCTATGCTCTTAGATCAAAAGTGACTGTCTTTGCTAGCTCTAATTTCTGATGAAGCATTAGTCATTCCCCGGCAGGGCCTCAGCACCTTCCATGTTCAAAGTGCTCAACAATTATTATCTAATCTCCTACCAGTGCCACGGGGTAGGTCATCCCTGTCCCTTCTTCCTATAAACGCAGAGGTCAAGCGCTCTGCCTGTGGACTGGGACACTCAGTCTGTGCTTGGACTTGCTTGCTGCAGACTGGAGAACCTAGATGCTTCCCCTCTTAGCTTAAGATACAGTGGAGGGAAACAAATCAAAATAGATTTTAACCGTTCAGTGACAGAGCAGTAAATATTTGAAGTTGTTATTTTGCTTTAGATCTGGCTCAGGGCTTTTATCCGGAAATCACAGCTCGTTTTGTAAAATTACAGTAATTTTAAAGACAATTAAAAAATTAAACAGGGTTCCTGGTGGAAAGGTCAATTTGAGGAAGAGGTGACTTACCTCCTCTTTAATAATTGAGCTGACTGAAAATGGGGCTGGCTTGCTGAGGGCACTTCGAGTCTTTTTATGAGGCCTTTTCTGATTGCCTGCTTTGATGAAGAAGTCCATTTAGGAAGACAGGAAGTGTGGCAGTCAGTCACCAGTCACCAGAGCGGTGTGAGTTGATTCTTTGTTACGAGATCAGCCCTATCCCCTTCTTTGACACAATGGAGATCCTGCTGCATGGAGACTTCACAAGGGCAGTGTGTGCTAGAGGTCAACTTCTGGGACTCCCAAGGTCACCGGGTCCCTCCTTATTGATGAATTCATTATCTTGCACCAGTAAAGCCAGGGACCCCATTTCTCCATTCCCTTTTTTTCTTCTTTTCAACCTGATCTATATCCACGCCCTTCGGCAGACAGTGCTTCTGTGAACTTCTGGAGTTCAGAAGAAAGGACCTCACTTCCTCTGCTGCTCATCTTTCTGCCCATGCTTATCATTGTGGAGAAGACAGACAGGAGCAGTAGTGTTAAGAGAAGAGGTCTGTGAGATTCTGTTCCTTCTATTCCCACCCCTCCACAGACTTGTCCAGGTATCATGATAATGGGGTCTAGTCCCAACCTTCAATGTAAAGCCCCAATTAAACAATAATAATGTGTATCACCTAAAATAGTTGTGGTGGCAAGCTTGGGGACTTGAGCATATTCAAGAAGGGGCCAGATGTGAGGAAACCTGGATGATAGCTATCTCCTGAGGGTCAGAATGCCCCTGGTGGTTAACTGTGTTGTGTCGTTGACCCCATCTTATCAGAAGCCTAGGAACACATTCCTACAGCCAGTTGGTGAAGGATCTGTGTCTTCAAGACATCTCATCTTTAATACAGCCTCATTTGTGTTGTAGTTTGGCCCCTTGCCTTTATCAGCTTTTCTAGAGGAGTGTGGGGAGAAATACCCTAAAGAGAGATCTGGTCCACCACATTTTGGGAGAGGGAAATCTTGCTCCATGAACAAACAACACACCTCATGAATTTCATAAAATATGTACCTCTCCAAGGCAAAAACAACTGGGTGAGGGCCTCGTTAGGACGAACCACCCCAAACCTCTCTTTAGGATCTTTTGCTTTGCTAAATAAACTGTTTGACCTGTTTGTGTCACTTGGTCACAAATTCTTCTTTTTTCAAGGAGACAAGAATTGAGAGATCCCCATAACACTTGATCCTGCTTTATACATGGGAATTTGGCCAACAGGAAGGTAGAAGCACATTTGTCCTGGCCTGACTGACTTATAGTTTGTTAAATCATCTTTGCTATCACTGTTAATTGGGATGCAACTATTTCCTGTGGAAGAAATAAATGAGAATGGAGAAATGTGTTCCTGAAGTTTCTATCTTGTCCCTAAGATGGAGTCCCGAGTGCTAAGGGAATATTGAAAGATTAAAAACGCCTACAACCTCTTCCCCCAAAGTAGTGAGAGAAGCAAGCATGCTCTGGAGCTGCCTGAGTGGATGGCAGGGTCTGGATCGGCACCCAGAGATGCCTCCACGGTAATCACTCTAGAGATGGGTGGGTTCCTGAAAAGCTTCAGCACCGTCCCATTGTCTATGGTGGAGTACCTAGGTGCCTTGGCAACCACCATCTGTGCACTGGCTCGGGGCTGGAAGCTCATTCTATGTCTGTGGGTGGCTCTGCATCAGGATTCCTGTCAAGCCCAAAGAGGTTTCTTATTTCTCTACACCTCCTAAATAAGACCTGAGGCCCCACGATGACTAAGAAAGAAGATCTGGACGTGTGCATATGAGGCACAGGGTGTTCCACTCAGCCTGTGGGCCTTCCTGTAATGTGTACTCCATCACAGACCTTGTGGCTTGGGGCAGCTGAAGGCATTTTCAAATCTCAGAACCTGGCTTGACTTGGAAGTATCTGCTTCTCTGTACAAACCTTCAGGGAGTTCATTCTTCTTTGGGGGTGGGGGGAGATAAGGATCAATGGGCCCTTTCTATTCAGCATCTATGAACAAATGAGGTTTTGGAATTTGGTTCCCATTAGTGTGATGTCATAGAAACAGTAGAGTGATGATAGAGAGATTAACCAACTAGTCTCTACTTGCTACAGTTTCAACTTTGTTTCTCGCTTGAAAAAGATGTCAAATATTTTTTAAACAAGATTAAGCAAAATAAAGAAATTAATGAAAATTATTAGGGAAAGGCAATGTCAGGGCGACAAGCTGGGGAGAAAAGAATTTCCCCGCGTTTCAACCTCTTCTGGGAAAGGCAGTTTGTGTGCGCAGGGACATGAGGATCAATTAAATAACACGGATCATGCATTTTAATAATAAGCAAGCCATGGAAATTCCAACATGTGCAATGAGGGCTCCTCCTCCCAGATAACATTGAGAGTGTCTGGTTGACATAAAAGTCAACAATAAGTCATGTGCTATCTTAAAACAGTTACAAAAAAGAAATCTTAAAATATGAGATTAAACAATAGCGTGTCATTCCTACGTGCATGCCGATAGACCGACATTATTACTAGCAATAAAATGTAGTGAGACTTGTGTTTGATTCTTTCTGAAAACTTGGGGTGTATGGTTGGATGGTTCATGGCCCTGTAAGTTCAGGGTATTCTGCCTATTACAGTCAATGTCTGCTATAAACTTAAGAAGCAAACAGAAAGTATTCATAAATAAATACTTTCTAAAGGGGGAGACCCAGGTGTAAATCATATCCCTTGCTCAGTTAGCTGATAGTATTTTAACTCTTCCGGTTGCTGTTGTGACTCTGATAAAATGACTTTGTGGAGCTGGACTATTACCCTTCCACCTTCCTCTGTCTATCAACAAGAGAAGGAGGGGCCTTCAAACAATCACATGGGTGAGGCTACATGCAGCTTAGAGAATGCTGTTTTTGATTTGTGTGTGTGTGGTTTGTATGTGTGGGATCACAGGAGAGAGCGTTCAGTGTCCTCCTCCGTCATTCCCGTTACTGCAAGGCTCTCACTGAACTTGGAACTCGTCACTTTTTGGCTAAGTTGTCTGGCTAGCTAGCCCTGGTGAATCTCTGCATCTGTCCCTCAGGTACCCCCTGACCCCCAGGGCTGTGGCTGCAGGCATGTGCAGCCATCCCAGGTTTGTACATGGTGCTGAGAAGCTTAATGGAGGTCCTTAAGCTTGGACAGTAAGTAGTCTTAACCACAGAGCCATGCTAGCCCCTGCTTCTAAATTTTAAAGTATCCAGCTATGAGTTACAATGTTACTTTTTAGGGGAGAAATCACTTATATAATTTTAAAGCACAAGTTACTTTTTTGAAGAGACAAGAACATGTGTTCTTTTAAATAAACAGTGCTTTCAGTTTGTAAGTAAAACTGTATCAGTTAGCAAAGGTCTGCTGGAGACGACAAAATTCTCTAATGGCGACCTACATATGAAGGTACTGAGCAAGCTATAGCAGAGTGCCTACAAGACTCATTTCTCTGGTCTCTTGAAGGAGATATACACTGCTCTCTGAGGACTTAATACCTGGCCCCTGAGAAGAGACTTTCTGTATTTGATCACCAAAGCAGGAGGCCAGTAAAACTCTTCTCCCAGCACACAACTTTCCTGCCTGCGTCCTTGCTGGGGGTGCGGTGTGGGGATGCGGGGTTCATTTTATCACCAACTTAGCTAGATCCAGTCCCCAGAAGACACACCTGTTAGTGCCTGTGAGAACATTTTGAGAAGTTTAGCTATAGAGGGAAGAAACACTTTAAATATTGGCAGCACCATCCCCACAGACTCGGGCGGTGGACCAAATATAAAGGAAAAAGAGAAAGGTCGCTAAGCATGTTCTCAGTTTCCTGAGCTTCCCTGAGGAGAGCAGTCCCCCTCTACTCCCAGAGGAGAGCAGTCCTGGTCCCCCTCCACTCTCAGAGGAGAGTGGTTCCCCTCCACTACCTTGCCTTCCCAAGCAATGAGGGGCATTACCCTCAGACTGAGCCAAAACCAGCTCTTCATTTTAGGTGCTTCTTATCAGATGTTTTAGGTACAGAGAAGAGAAAAGTAATCATTATACTTGCTTATAGTGTTGCCTAAATCCTCCCAAATCACAATGTCTCTCCCTGAGTCAAGTCTCCCTGACCAAACAAACAAACAAAAACCAAAAAACCAAAAAACAAAACAAACAAAAAACCCAAAAAGCCAACAACAAAAACAAAACAAAATGAAACAACAGCCACAACAACAATAACAACAAACCTCAAGTCTTGTAAGATGTAAACTAACCCTGTTGTCTATGTCTGTCATGTTTAAAGACATCAAACAGAAACACATACGAAAGTAGAGCCTATTCCTTTGACTACAGATCAGGCTGTCGCAGTAGGAGCAAAGATGAAAACATTCTTGCCCAACTTTCTTGAAGTTGCTGTTCAGTATCAATGGGTGGAGGCTTTTACTGAAATACAACTTAAAAACAGGTATTATATGGGCTGGGAAGATGAACAGGATGTGGTCTCAGGACACTTTCTCACTCTCTAGGACTTGTGCTCTGCCCTCCTGCGGAGCAGAAAGGGGAAAGGTGACTTCTGTTTCCCAGGGGAAGACAGTGTGTTTGTTCTTTCTTTCAGGCCCTGAGGATATTGCATTCCTTCTCCTTGTGAGTATTCTGGACAGTCCTTTAAAAAAAATCATTAGACCTAACACAACTTAAATCTCAGAAAAGATGTCAATGTGTTTCAGCGCCTGGGTACACAATTAATCTCCATCTATCTCCGGTAATATAAACACACCTGTGGGATGCTCTCCACTGAATACATGAAAGGAAACTCATAATAAATCCCAGACTGATCGCCTTATCATGACTGACAGAGCTGCTGCAGGCCCCTTCTTTATGAGTATAATTTGGGAGCGTATAAAAGCAGGAGATTGATTTCTGCAGAGCCCGTCCCCTCCTTCGGTATTTATTCCAAGCTGTGCAACTCCCTCTATTTTTATTTAAAAAAAAAATGTACTCACAAAATATGGTTCCTAGATTTAATTTTTATAACTGCATGTGCACATACACACAAGTACAAACACACACGCGCGTGCACACACAAACACAGAGAGAGAGAGAGAGAGAGAGAGAGAGAGACAGAGAGAGAGAGAGAGAGAATTACTTAAAGCCTGGAAGGCCCACAATGCTAAATGAGAGCTGAACAGGTAGCTTCGCTCTGCGTCTCCCAGGCAGGAGTGTCCTTGTTAAACATCACTCTTTTGAACCGGGGGTCAGAGAGGAGACTTGTCTTTAACTAGAAAGTTAAGAACTGTTAATGAAACCCCTGGATTCAAAGGCATCATCTAGTAGAAGGCTGTTAAGGCTCTAGGGTGGTATTCTTTCCCACACACGCGTCTCCAGCTAGTTGTAGTTGACTGAGAAGTTCTGGAAACTTTAGAGACTGCATCTCCTTAGAGAGCCACTGGGATTGTGACAGGGACACCTGGGCCTTGCTTCTCTCATTTTGCCTTCCGTCCAGCAGGAGGTGAGCATCTTTCTCACACATTCCTGCTACCAAGGTACCATGCCCCAGCACGCAACCATGAACGGTCCCTCTGTCCTTTGGGAGAAATCTATCTTTCTCTTCTGAAATTATTCCTATGGGAAGGGAGAGGAAGTAACACAGGACAGTCATGTGTCTGAGATCAAGCTCCTCACACTCTGGGCTAGTGTCTTCCTTAGCTGAAATGTTCTTAAACCCCCTCCCCCTCATGTCTAGGGGGTAGGGTAGGAAGCTGCTGGAACCTGTGGGAATGTCAAGGTTGAAGGCTCAGGTGCCTCTCCTCTCATCTGAAACCTACCACTTGTCTCTGGTTGTAGTTTAGGGGCCCAGGTGTGGCTTTTAAAGGTGTGGTACTCACATTAGGTGAAAGGACCCTAGCCTACAGCAGAAAGTAATACCTAAGACACGGGAAAATGACTCCTATTCAAAAGATCACAGTTTTTCTTCAGAACGTATTAAATTTGGTGGATTGATTTTTCTTGCTACAAATGTAGAAGTTTAAGGAATGTTCTCTCCCTCTGAATTCTCAATTCGGTGAAATTCCTTGCATGCTGGGGGAAGGGCGGGACTTACCTAGGAGAAGTTTAAAGGTGAAAAATAGGCTCCATGTTTTCGGTGGGAGTGTGCATGTGTGATATATGTGTGTGATTTTATGTTTTGGGGTCTTTTTGGTTTTTGTTTATTTAGATCATTGTTGTTGTTTTTTTTTTTAAATGGGTCTCTTTAAAAAGAAAGACACAGAGAGATGAGAGACAAGACGTTGGATGGATAGGAAGATGGGGACGGCCTGGGATGAGTCTGGAGTGAAAGGATATGATCAGAATATATTGTATGTAAAAGTTTTTAATAACATAATTAAGTTGCTGGGAGAGTTCCAGAGTGACAGAAAGGCTTGGAAGGTAGCACAACGTCCTTGCCTTCCCGTGATGACTAATCTTGGTTGTCAACTTGCCTACATCTGGAACCAACTAAAACCCAAACTGCCTGGGACTCTTGTGAGGGATTTTCTTAAGCAGATTATTTGAAGAAGAAAGACCCACCCTAAATGTGGGCTGTGCCTTTTGGTGGCAGTCCACACAAAAGGACACCAAAGGGGAAACTTTTTGCCGGTCACCCTCACCCTCCATGGCAAGTTTGTCTACCGTCGGCTGAGGTATTTCTTTGCCCTTAGAACCAGTCAATCTAATGTTCCACTGTAGGCCTAAGATCAGTGGCTCCCCAGGAATCCCTCAGGACACCAGCGCCAAACAGGGACTGCTGGGACTCACATACCATCAACCTCAGGCACTGAATAACTACCTATTCTTGAGATGACCATTGTTAGACTTCTGAACTACAGTCTGTAAGCCAGTGTGTCTGTGTGTGTAAAATTGTGTATGTGTAGAATGTATGTGTATGTAGAGTGTGTGTGTATAGAATACGTGTGTGTGTCTCTGTGTGTGCAGAATGTATGTTTCTGTGTGTCTCTATGTGTCTTTGTGTGTCGAATTGTGTGAATGTGTAGAATGTATGTGTATGTAGAATGTGTATGTGCATGTGCACAGAGTGTATGTGTAGAATGTATGTGTGTCTGTGTGTTGAATGTGTGTATATAAAATATATGTGTGTATAGAATATATGAGTACATTTAATGTGTGTGTATCTGTGTGTGTCTGCATTCTATCAGTTCTGTTTCTTTAGAGAACCCTGGCAAGCACACTGACTTTAGTGTCTCTCATCCCGCAGTGTCCTGACCACACATTCATGCCGGCAAACACATACCGGCTCATCCTTCCTTAGTCTTTCTCCTGATCTGGGTCCTCTGCCCTGGTGCCTCCATCTGATGGGCCTGTGGTCATGTCTGTGCCAGTCAGGATGCCCTGCCCTGTTGGATCCTCACTTGCCTGTAGGTTTCTCCTGGGTGTGATAGTTTCTCAGGCTTCCCTTGGTGGTTGCAGCCTCTCGTTATTCTAGTTAGGTTTTTTATTCCATGAACCAAAGCAGAGAGGGGAAAGGTTTATTTCAGCTTAAACTTCCAGGTAGCAATTCATCACTGACTGAAGAAAATCGGGGCAGGAACTCAAGGTGTGAACAGAAGCAGATACCATGGAGGTGTACTGCTTACTGGCTTGCTTCTGGGCTCATGTTCAGCCACTTTTCTTGTACATCCCAGGCCCACCTACCTAGGGATGGTGCTAACCACACTGCAGAGCTTAACATCAATTAACAATCAAGAAAATGCCTCCCAGACACAGGCCCATCAGATGGAGGCCATTCTTCACTTACCAGGCAAGTGTCAACTGACCACCACGATCAGCCATCACAGTTTGTTACACCTATTCTCCCTAGTGGAGGTACTGGTTTGGAAGGTTCTTAGGAGTTAGAGCCTAGTTAGAAGAAGCCAATCAGCGTCACTTACCACTGAAGTGGCTCTGGACCACGCGGCCAGGTGGAGCTTGTCTCAATATTCTCCTTAGTGGACATTTTTCTTCTGCTACGAAGCTTTTGGGAAGCAGGTCAGTCAGCGTGGACCACACTCAGACGCAGGGTAATAGGGAAATTAGACTTCTGCCCGTCTCATGGAAGGCCATCTTTACTTCTTTAAAGATTATACTTTCTATATCTTAAAATCAAAACAAACAAACAAAACAAAACAAATAAACAAAATAAAACAAAACAAACAAAACCAAACCACATTCTAACTATTTCAGATCTCCACAGCATCTCCTGTTGATGCACACTGCCACTTATATCCTGGTCTTTGAGGACCCTGTGTTTCTCCTGTGTCCATCCTGAGGTATCTCTCCTGTAAGCACAGCTTGCCATGTGGCTCCTTGTTAGTGTGTTGCAGATGGGTTGTTTGTTCTGTCTACCTAGATCTTGATTTCTTTTGCGATTCCCCCCCCCCACCACCACACTTTTCATGTTAAACCTCAGAGTTCAGTGGTCCTGCCTGGCCCAAGATTTTTAATTTCTTGGGTCCAAATTGCAACAGAGAACATGCACAGTGCAGTACCATGGCCGTGCTTCCAGTTCTCTAGACAGTGTCCTCCATGACCAGGTAGCATGCTCTCCTGCTGGTCCCAGCAAAGGCCCCGAGATTTTGCTGGCCCCTCATCTCTCCCTCCAACCTCTCTCAGAATGCTGCTCTGTTCTGTGTGGCTCAGGCTGCAGCAGGGTCTACTGCCAGGGCCAAGCAAAGACCCCTATGCCTCGTTCTGAAAGTCTTCTTCGCTCATGCTTGGCTTTGACCTCCTCCTCCACTGCAGGAACTTGGAGTTCTGTTATGAAATCATGTGCCCACATTGTTAGATGACCATTTAACATGTTAGCAGATGAGATGAGTGCTCTATCCCCCACCTCTCTCTACTGCTTCTCCTCACTGTTCCCAGAAGAATTTATTTATATGAGTATACTATAGCTGTCTTCAGACACACCGGAAGAAGGCATGGGATCCCATCCCAGATGGTTGTAAGCCACCATGTAGTTGCTAAGAATTGAACTCAGGACTTCTGGAAGAGCAGTTCTCTTCACCAATGAGCCGTCTCTCCAGCCCCTACCTGTTGTCTTCTTAAAGGGGGAAGTTTTGATCAAGAGGGCTGCTCTCTAGAGAAAGGGCTCAGTGGGCACAGTGTTTGCTGAGTAAGTGTGGGAGCAGAGTGCACATTGGAACCCATGTAAAGCTAGACACAGTTCCAGGTGTCCAGTCCTCTCACTCCTGCGCCAAGGTGGGAGCTGAAGACGGGAGGATTTCCAGATGGTAGAGGGCTCTTCTACTCTGTTTCTAAGAACGTAGATGACAAGGTTCAGACCCAAGGTGTCCTCTGACCGACTTCCCTCCCTCCCTCCCTTTCCCTCTTCTCTCTCTTCTTCTCTCTCTCTCTCTCTCTCTCTCTCTCTCTCTCTCACACACACACACACACACACACACACACACACAAAGACACATCTTATACACACATGAACAAATAATAATCATCAAAAAATACTGATCTCTCCTATTCCAGGTGAACACATATTATCTTGTTACTATGGACCTACTTGTTGTATCAAGATCACTCAATAGTGACTAATTCTAGGCCGAGCTTAACAAATCAGGCTAGAAAGTTAGAAGCAAAGCAGATAACTAGAGAGGCCAGTGCACAAGGTAACAGGAGGATTCGATGATTTCCAGATGGAAAGAAGCGATGGAGGAAGATGATGGGCAGGGCTTGGAAACCGGAAATCATGTGACCCGGTGCTGCTGTATGTATTTGCCAAAGCAGGACTGTATCTAGACTCTAGATTCAAGCAACAGGCCAGATCACTAAGTCACCTGGGGTTTCTGTGCACACATGAGGTGCCATCCAGAAGCTTCTAGAGTGCATGATTCTGGGAACAGGTCACACGTTTGGTTTGCTCAAGAACAACCTGTTAAAAATATCTTCTTGAGAAAGGAATGAGAACATCTTGAGGGCCGGTGATTGCTGGTGTCATCAGAGGAAAGCTCTTGGCAGTTAAAACAGGTTAAGTTGTTGGGGTGGGGAGATGGCTCCGCCAAGTGCTTCTTCTGCAAGCCTGGGGAGTTACATTTGGAGCTTCAGCATCCACACAGATGCCCACAATATCAGAGGACAAAATTAACCAATAATCTCATGCAGCTGTGAACCCTGCTAGTTACAGCAACAATTGGCCTGACAAGATATGCCTACTGGTACAACAGTGGTGTAATGTTACAGAAGTAGCTAATTGTTTTTGGATTGGAATTAGGGATCACTCCTCAAGATGGAACTCACGCCTGTCACCAATAATAGGACCAAGATCCTCTGGCTAGGTAGGTGACACTCTTAGAAAAGTGCCTACTACTGTTATTTTGCCAAATAGATATAGTATTAAACTGACCCATAAAGACTTTATTATACCCACAGATTAGGGCATCTCATACTCCTTTGTCAGAGAGGCTTCTATTTGTAGCAAATGGCCACTAACATAGAGACTTACAACTGGTCCAGGTGCTTAGCCCTAACTATGACATCTATGTCTTAACAGTCTTCACCGGAGAGGGGTTTGGAAGATTGTAAGAACACTTTCAGTGGATACTACAGCAGAACTGTTTTCTGGATACCTCAGAGCAGTTGTTCATATGAACTTGAGGCATTGCAACAGTACACCTGAGACCTGTGCCGGATCAAACCAGTCAAAGACCCAGCACTGAGGATGGAGATTGTCAAGAAATCCCACCCCTACGCAAGAGTTACTGTCAAGCGATGGCTACTGGGGAAGAGTCCCTTTTCTGCAAGGTCCTGAGGTGCTTCATAGAGGGTCCTCTCCCGTAACATACAGAGAGCACCAAGTGGCCTCAATGAGTTTAAAAAGACAGAAGACGCGAAGATGGGAGGGAAAGGGGAATGGTGGAGGGATACAGGAGTGGCGGAGGGATACGGGAAGAACTGTCGGAGAGGGAATGGAAATGGCGGAGGGGTAGAGCAAGGATTGTTGGAGAGGGAACGGGGTCGATGCGATCAAAATACATTATATGCATGTATGGAACTCTCAAACAACAAAACAGGAGTTAAGTAGAAAAAGATAACTCTGCCTGGCTTTGCTGCTTCGGAGCTCATGAGCAGCTATGTGGGTGGGAGGGCATCCTGGGCTCCCTAACCTTGTAGACAGAGTCTGGCCCAGACACTCTTGCCCAGAGCCTCCGTTCCAGGATGGAACAAAGCTGTAGGCTGGGTGCTCATGTCCAGGCTGATGGCACAAGAGCGGTGACAAAACTGCTTCCCCATTCTATGCCTATCGATCTTCCATCAGTCATTAGCAAGCGGCTGTGTTAGACAGGACCCCTGGGCATTTCTCCAGTGCAAAGCCACTTAGCATTAAAATCGGCTGGATATCCTGGGTTATAAGCTTTTTACCACCTGTTTGTAGCTCAGCGGGAGTCCTGGCTAGCACGCCAATGGGCCAAGTTGACCTTTGACACCTAACACACAGCATGACTTGTTTTCTTAGGGCAGAAAGTTCTCAAAGAAATAAGCCAAATATATGAAACAGCGTTTCCCCGCTGACAATTTAAGAGCAAAGATACTTAAAAAAATTAATTCTGTTATCAATATTTCTATAGTCTGAGGTAAACAGTCTTCTAATAGTACTTCAAGTTTCAAGGGAATAAGCACCTGGAGAATTAAATGTCCTCACGTCTTATAATCTCTTAAGTTTAGAAGTAAATATTTTAGAAATTAAAAATGTGCAAATTGGTGATTTCATTCAGCACTCAGTGTCCCCATGAGGGCTGGAAGATGTTCCCTGAGAGTCCTCGTCCTCTGGAGAGACAGCTCAGAAAGAACCAGGCAGGCAGTCACCTTAGCTCTCCTCCAGATTCTCCAGTGTGTGTGTGTGTGTGTGTGTGTGTGTGTGTGTGAGAGAGAGAGAGAGAGAGAGATTAATTGATTTCAATTGTCAGCTAGACACACTTTAGAATCATCTGGGAAAAAGAGTTTCAATGTCTTGACACCATTAATTGATTTGGGAAGATCCAGACACTGTGGGCAGCGCCATTCCTTGGGTCCTTTCTTGGGGGAGGGGTCCTGGGCTGTGGAAGAGTGGAGAGATCAAGCTGAGTGCTGGGATCTTAACTCAGTTTCTCATGATTTCACAGTGAGTAGTAGGCATGGATGCACCTGTGTCTCTCTGCTCCCGACTACGAGACTAGGACTGTGACTTCCTCCCTTAAGTTTCTGCCCCCTTTCTTGACTTCCCTGCAATGACGGACTACAACCCCAAATTGTGAGTTAAACACTTCTCCCCAAAATTGTCTCATGTGAAGATATTTATCACAGCAACGTAAATGAGAACAGGGTAGGGAGTGTGCCTGTATGTGTGTGAGTGTGGTGTATGTGCTTGCTTGTGTATGGCATGTGTGTGTGTGTTTGTGTGTGTGTAGTGTGTGTGTGCATGTGTGTCTCTGTGTGTAAGTATGGTGTTTGTATGTGTGTGTGAGAATGTATGTATGAGAGAGTATGATGTGTGTGTACCTGTGTGCTTGGTTGTGTGTGTGTGGTATGTGTGTGCTTGTGTGTATGTGTGCTGTGTATGGGCATGCTTATATGTTTGCGTGTGCATGTTTGTGTGGTGTATGTGTGCATGTTTGTGTATGTATGTGTGTGTGTGTACATGTTTGTGTGTGTATGTGGTGTGTGTAGTGTGTATGTGGTGTGTGTGTCTGTGTGTGCTTGTTGGTGTGTATGTATGGTATGAATGTGCATGTTTATATGTATGTGTGTATGTGTGTGTACATGGTTTTTGTGTGTGTGTGTGTGTGTGGTGTGTGTAAGAGTATTGTGTGTGGTGTGTATGTGTGTATGTGGGTGTTTATATGTATGTGTATGCATGTTTGTGCGTGTGTGTGTGTGGTGTGTGTGTGTGTGCACTCTCATGCTCGAATGTGTGAGCACATGCGAGTGTGCATGTATGCCTATGGATCTGTCGTTCTCCATTTTATTCTCTGAGTTAGGATCCCTCACTGAATCTAGAGCTATACTCCAGCACTTCTCCTGTTTTCACCCCACACCACAACCAGCGCGTGGCTTACGAGTAAGCGTGCCAGGACATTTGTACTTGGGTGCTGGGATCTGAATCCTGTTCTTAGTGGTTGCAAAGAGAGTATTCTCACCCAGTGAGCACCCTTCCATCCCTAACACTGATTTTCCTGTCCCATTTAATTTGTGTTTATGGCCTCTGGGTCATTCATCATGGCTGTGGATGAAGATGTTCATCTCACGATGGAAAGAGTTTATTTAGCACATGGACAGAGGTCACAGTCATTACAGCTGCTTCTAAGTACAGTACAAGTCCCTACAAATAGATGAAGTTGACAGGGAGCCTCAGGAACCGGTAGTATATGTCTTAGCTGCTGTTCCTATGTAGGTTAGCCTCCTCCCCTGAGACCTCAGGATGCTGCTGTGGGCTAACCTCTTCCCCTGCTACCTCAGGATGCTGCCGTGGGATAGCCTCTTCCCCTGAGACCTCAGGATGCTGACTTGGGATAGCCATTTTACCTGCTACCTCAGGAGGATCACTTTCAGGGAAGCCATGTCAGACTGGACTCTGAACTCCAGCTTCTTGTTGAACATGAAAAAGGGACCAGCAGTCTGGATTGGGCCAGGCTATTTCTGGACCATGTGGACAGATGTGTACTCTCTCCCATCCTGTGCTGAGTGGCCTTCATGGACACAGAAAGCTTCCAGTGCAGTTGAATCTTAGGCAAAATTCTCATTTCAATGATCACAGGATAAATCTACATTTGACTTTTAAAAATATTTTTTCTTAATAAAACATAAAAATATCTAGACCAGAGTGAAAAAAAAAAGCTAAAAATAAAACCTAAAGAATGTACATTTGAACCCTCTGAATCTATTTTTCAGAACTTTCTATTTTCTTTTAGTATGCTTGCATGGAAACTCCCACACGTACTTACAAATATGCTTTAATTTTACAGACATGGAATTAAAAATAATTGCATTTCAAAGTTTCTGATGAGTGTACCATTTTACCCCAATCACTGTAACTATGTTGACAATTTTACACATATACATAGGTTTTAAATAAATATATGTAAATGTCAAATATATGTTCCTACTTACATATAAATACATAACAACGTTTATGATATAGTACATATAATGATCAAAACATATGTATGTACACATTTTTGACCAATCTATGTCAATTTCAAATGTTACAGAATATTATATGTTTTGTCATGGCTACTAATTCTGCTTCAGATTTTACTTATGGCTGAAGTTTGAACCCAGGGGTTTTATAGATGCTAGGCTAGTATTCCACTGTGACTCTACATGACCAACTCAACATCTCTTCAGGTTGCTCACATCAGCCTTGAACTCACTTTGTATCCTGAGCTTGCCTCAAACTCATGATCCTTCTGCCTCATCCTAGCTGGGATTGTCGGCCTGTGCTTCCATGTCTGGCTTATTTTGGACATTTTGAAAACAGAGAAAGACATTTAAAAAAAGTTTTAATTTCTCATGTTGCCTGAGATAAAGACCTGTGAATTCCATGTAGTTGCCACTTTGACATGAACTCCATGACTCTGAAGTGGCAATGGGTCAATGGGTTCATGAAATGCTTAAAATGACAGCTGGAAAATACTTGGTGTTTCTTTCGCATGTGGCTAATGTCTCTCATGCATGTATATCACTATCCTGCACTGTCTTTCTTGTAGTTGTGTGTGCATGTGTTTGTGTATATATGTGTATGTGTGTGTGTATGTGTGTGTATGTTTGTGTGTGTGTGTTTGTGTGTGTGTATGTGTGTGTGTTTGTGTGTGGGTATGTTTGTGTATTTGTGTGTGTGTGTATGTGTGTTTGAGGTCCCACCACAGGGCCTTGCACTTTCCAGCAAAATGTTCACCTGTGGGTATGTGCCAGCCTCCCATTACCTCCCTTGCAACCGTCAGTATTTCTACTGCTGCCCCTTTGTTTCATATTTGATTGACAATAACCTTCTCTTACATAAATGCTAACTCTCAAGGCCTCTGTCTATAAGTGTAGGGTATTGAGGTTAATCCCCTGATCCTGGGCCTCTCCCAGTAGGCCAGCACAGCTCTGGGGGTATAGTCACTGATTGGCCCTTTCCACTCAAGGTTTATTTCTCCTGTTTTACCAAGCCTATCTTTTATTTGTGATTTCTCATTGTATGCTCCATGAGGACCTGAGGAAATGTCCTTACTCTGTGACGGAGGGTTAGGCAGAAGCTTAGAGGGAGGGTTAGGACTCCTTAAGGAGACCCAAATGCAGCCCACACATTTCTTGTTGCTTGCTCTGCATTTTAACAGCGTGGGGATCAAATCATTTAGACAGAGCCCCATGGCTCACTAAGCTGAAAACATTTGTTACCTAGCTTGAAAGAAAGGTTGCCTACAGCTGGTCTAGAGAACCATGCTCACACAGAATTAGAGACAGCAAAAGAAAGTTTTCTCTAATCTCTTCCAAACTTAGTCTGAAGTCTGTGTTACTAAAATAATTATGAGAACACCCTGCCATCTAGCACAGGCCAGATGAAGCTACTAGATTATAGTTACTATGTAATTGTCTCAAGTGTGTCATCTCCCATATTAAAATCTCTGTGGGAGCGTGTTATATTCCCATAAGGTCAGCATTCAACCTGGAGTACAAGGTTTGGCCGCTCTGATGGCTGCTGCGCTTTCTGCGGTGACTTCCATTTCCCCTTCCACACTCCAGCCAGCCACCCCTGCCACACACAGTCTCCTCAAGGTGACTTCTGTCCTCGCTCATGCTTGCTCCCTGTAGTATGTTTAATATATACCTGCAAAATTGTTGACATTCTTCCTTTCAAAAGGTAGAGCCTAATTCCCCTCTGGACTTGGCAAATCACTTCCAATGAGCACAACGTGGGCTAAAGTCAAGCTACTACGTGACTCACTGGCTGCGTCGTAGAGGGGATGGCTGCTGGCTGCTTATTTCTCTTTGGCATCACTCACTGGGGAACCCAGCTGCTGTGTCTTCTAGTGACTGTACCTCATGAAGCACCCCAGTTCTCCCATTCCTGACCTACAGAAAAAGGAGACGTCATCTTATACCACTGCACACCAATCAATAAAGAACCCTCCTCATGAAGCCTCACAACCCTCTCTCCTACTGTTTTCATTCATGACTGGCCTTCCTTAGAACTGACCAGCTTCTAAAAAGCTACTTCTGTTCTTTGCCTCAGTGACCATCAAATGGGGATAATAGATCTTATTGTTAAGACTAACAAAGAGATTACAAATGAACATACTTGGTATCTTCACTGGGGCTCGAGCATGCAATTCCAGCATTCAGGAGGCAGAGGCAAAAGGATTGCTGTGAGTTCAAACCAGGCTTGGCTACATAGTGATTTAAGGACAACATGAGCTAAAGAGTGAGACTTTGTATCAAAAGTCCAAAAAAATTAATAAATAGCATACAAAGAAAATGACAGTTCCTGGTGGGCTGCAGGCTCAGCTAATGTGAACTTGTGCTATGAGGTTGCCATCACAGCCCCAGGCCATCTCCTCTTGAATAAACAGGGGTTATCTTGTTGCCTTTCACCTCCTCTGCCTCAGTTTGCTTGTAGAAGGTGAGGACTCTGTATCACTGTCTTAGTTAGGGTTTACTGGTATGAACAGATACCATGACCGAGGCAACTCTTATAAGTACAGCATTTAATTGGGGCTGGCTTACAGGTTCAGAGGTTCAGTCCCTTATCATCAAGGTGGGAACATGGCAGCATCCAGGCAGGCGTGGTGCAGGAGGAACTGAGAGTTCTACATTTTTATCTGAAGGCTTCTAGCAGAATACTGGCTTGGGGGGTCTTAAAGCCCACACCCACAGTGACACACCTACTCTAACAAGGCCACACCTCCTAATAGTGCCACTCCTTGGCCCAAGCAGATACAGACCATCACAATCACCCATCTTCTATCCACAATAGGATTTGATGTCTTACGTGCACCAACATCTTTTAGTAGGCAGAATTCCAAGTTGAGAGATTTCACAATGATCAGAGGGTATCTGATGGATGATACAGGCTGCCTTGACTCCCATTCCACCAATCCTGGTACATTCTTCCTGCTCTGGTGAGGGCTCCTGGGAAATGAGACCTCAGTGTGGCCTTGGTAGGTAGGATGTTTTCTACTTGTAAGTATGTGCACTGAAATGCTGACACTCACATTTCCCTTACAAAAGAGTGCATTCAACAGTTTTCAGAACCACACAGAACTTGCTAGAGGAGCTGCTCTTTGCAGGGAGTGCTTGGCTGCATTGTTCCATGATTTTCAGACACTGGCTTTTCAACATATGTATTTTCCAAAGCAAACCCAACATTTGGAGGACAATTCAGAAAGAAACTTCATGTCTTGCCATTCTCTTTGCTTCTCATTAAGATTCTGAGACATTCCCTTGGATGACTTTGTACTGTGAAGGGTGGCCCCACACCATTTAGTGTGGATCTGAAAAAATGAAAAACGAAGAAACAAAGACTAAGATGGTGTTACATCTTAGAAAGGGAGTAAAACTTTGAACTCAGCTGCCATTAGCCAAGCCTTAGCACACTGCTTGTGTGAGGCCTGCATATAGCACCAGAGTTTAGCATGATAGTCCCCACTGGTGAGAGAAACTATCGGGAGAATCCTCCTCAGGGGCAACTCTGTATGTATCTAGGCTGAACAAATTTTCCACAGCACTATGTTCCTGGATATCAAATTGGCATTTAGCATGAGAACCAAGTTAGCTCACAGTGACTTAATAATCTCCATTAAAGTTTTCCAACAGAGACCTTCGGTTTGTCTGCCTTCGCAGACAAGGAAATATATATATAAAATATATAGCTATATAATATATACCTATATAATATATAAGATAAAATACATAGCTATATAATATAATATGTGATATATAACATATCACATATCACATATAATATATAATAAATATATAATATATACATACACATATACATACATATGTGTGTGTGTGTGTGTATGCAGATTAGCTATTGCCAGCTTTCCAACAAGGAGAAAGAGAGAATCTTCAACTTTCTGTCTTCAAACAATCTCTGTCCCAGAGCTCAGATTCCGGGGAGGGAGACATTACATACTTCACAGGCCTCACTCTGGCCATTGGGAGAGACATCCCCAAGTGCTGTGGTTGGAACAGGAATGTCTCTACAGGCTCACAGGTTTGAACACTTGATCTCTCCAGATGGCGGCAGCTTTAGGAGGTGGTAAAATCCCTGGGGCTGTGACCTAATTGGCTGACATGGGTTGGTGTAAGTGGGCCTTCCATGTGACTTCAGCTTTGAGTTCTACCTGGTGCTCTCTGCTTCCTAACCTGCCAAGGTGTGAACAAGCTGCTCTCAGAGCTCCTTCTTGCATGGAATGACTGCTTCAGCTGCCGTGCCTTCATGGTAGACCTAATATGTGCTGTCTGATTTTCTCACTGGTAAGGGAGTGTGGCATGCACTGTTAGCTAATGCAATTGTGCTGGACAAAACCTCCTAACTCAGCATCCACAGAAAATGGGCATCTGTTTGACAGAGTTTTCAGTGCTGTGTGAAATCTTGTTAACAAAAGTCTTTTACCAGGCCTGCAAATAAACTTGTTCTCAGCTGTCCTTAGTGTGACTCTAAAATTCTAAAATCTTCATTTGTTGACTGAGGCATTTTCACTTAAACAGAGAGTTAAGGAATGGATGATGCACAAGGCTTTAGATTGTTGGGGTTTTCTTAGAGTGAGATTAAGATACTGGATCCTAACTGCCTTGCAAAATCCACTCTGTATGTAAATAATGAAGTATTCGGTATGTCCAATCTTCCACACCTCTTTCCCTTGCTAACGGCTGTAGTGTTTGGATGGAATGACCCGTGGACATGGTCACACCAGGACTCTCACCTCTACTGATTTGGTTGACTTCCACGTTTCCCTAACATCTGCCTCTGTTCCAGGGTTCATCAGTGAGACCCATATCATTCTTTACTCTTACAGATAATCTGAAAAGGGTGGAAAAGAGAGAAATGAAGAACAATTGTCATTACCGCCCCACAGGGCGTGACATACACAGCTCAGGGGAACTCTTGTTTCATGGCTCAAGCTTCTGCCACAAAAAGAGCAGATGCAGGGGACAGTGATCACTCAAAAACACGAAAGACAGGATATGTGAGTTTAGTCATGAAAAAGCTAATTTTATTTTAAAATAGTTTCCTGGGTAGTTGAGAGAATTCATTCACAAATTATAACTAGTGTATATCTGCTTAAAGTTGAACTGTGATGATCTGTTTAAAGTTAAAATGACTTTTGTTAAGCAGGAGTCTATTCATTGTGTTTGGACAGCCCTTCCTAAATCAGCAATCTTAGGGCATTGATATATTAATTATTATTATTAGTGATAATTAATATAGTAATGTATTAGAATAAAACTGTGTCTGACCAAAAAGTAGAAGATATTTTAGAAGCCCATAGCTACTCGATCCTGTTGTGAATATAACATAGTTGATTCCTTTTGATCTGATTTTAGAATAGTTATTTAGATTTCCTGTGAAAGGCACAAATTTTAAATGCCCAGCTGACATTAAGGTAGATATTTCATGTGGATTTTCAACAGTCAATAAATTACACACATTGTGTATCTCATCGTGGAAATTTGCTGGTCTTTAGAATGAAGGCTAGTCATGGTTCTGGTTCTTATTTATATTACTGAATTTCCCATCTGAACACTAATTGCTTCCAAAATGTCCATTGTGAATTGCCCTAAGCTTCATTGTGATTTTGTACCGGTGGAACTGGCTTTATAGGTGGCTGGCATAGAGCCTCCTCCAGCCTCAAGCCTGGGAACTGGTAGATACAGCTGAGAGGCAGTCCTCTGCATGGAAGACAGCCATACCCAGAGTAGGCAAATACAGTTAAAAGTGTGAGGGACTCCTGCTGACCACCGACCTAGATGAGGCTACACCTGTGATAGCATGCCTGCGGTGTGTATCTCAGAGCAAGCCATGGGACCTCCATTGGTCTTTTTCTACTCCAGTCCCACAGCACATTGTAGTTGCCTGGCTACTCAGCTTTCTTGACCAGCCCATCCAGGGCTCCTTCTCTGTGCTATGAAGGAGAAATTTCTTCCAAATAACTTGTGAAAATCAGAGTGGATGTTGTCACAGTAAGAATGTGTCCTCTTCCCAATAGAGCAGTGGCTATTCAATCTAAGACCACCCCTGCCTTCTTAAGGGCTATGGAAATTATCAGTGGTAGCAGATATTTATACAAGGACCTTTGGGGATCCCAGATTTTATTTTCCTTTAAACTAAAAGAACCCAGTCACCTTTATTAGTGTGAGATTAAATGGAGGTTATTTTTTTTTTTTATTTGTGAAGACCTATGTGCTAACCATAATGGTATAGCTCCCAAGATGGAGGAGACAAGCCCAATTGTTTCTCCTTATATAAGGTTTCAGTTTTCCTTAATAGGTATTTTTTTACCCATAATCCTCTACAAGCACTGAAATGGATACCGTGAAGGTTGCAATCTGCCTCCTGACTACCTCCATGAACACCACCGATAGGCCAGTTAGAAGGGATTACAAATGACACACATGTTGAGTGTTTCATTTACAAGTTTCTGTCCATCTAGATCCACCAAGGTCATTGCCAATTTAAAATATTCCATAATCTTCAACGACTTAAATATGTGAATTTTGGCAATTTTATCAAATAACTCACTATTACCATAAAATATAATGACTTCCCCCATCACTACCTTAACCAAAACAGGTTTGATGAATCACTTCAACCACTCAGTTTGCTAAAGTTCAGCATTTTATGAGCCTTGAGCCATTTATTATAGGTGATAGCTTTTATTTCTGTGTAAGTCAAATTTTCATTTGACCTCTAGCAAAAACTAATCTCAAATATCTAAGGCAACCTCAGACACACAATAATTAACAAAAATGACTTCCAGGGCTAGCTGCAGAGTCTAAATTTCATAAAATTATTTCTGTGTGTACTTAAGCTGTATTCTAATACATTTCCAAACACGACAATTATTTACTGTATTAAAATGACCACGGCTACATTTTTGAAGACAAATAAAACAAAGAGCTTTTAATATCACTGTTCCCTGGTATTATAATTCATAGTTAAGCCCGATAGAACCGCAATTATTTATTCAGAATACCACACAGGTCCTTGGTTTGCTGGGATTTTTAAAATTTAAATGCTTTTCCTTCTTGTGCGGGCTTGTGTCCCTCAAGTAGTCATTTGAACACAGGATAATGAGGGTATCCTTCACAAATCATAAATCAAATACTGTGCTTTGGTCCTCACCGCTACCCTGATAGCGTTAACAACAGTTTATTTGAAAGTATGCAACACACTAAATTATATGGTTGCTCTTCTCATTCCTAGTTTATGCTTTCCTCTTGGCTACATCTAGTAATTTTTTATTCAGATCACCATACGTTCCCTGCATTCCACATTTATAAATATTCTTAACTACTGACTGGCTACATCTTATGCAATCATACGGTTCTTAATGCCACCCTGTTCTGACTCAGAATGAACATAGGCATCATCAGGATGGTGACCTGCAGTCACTTTTGCAAATGATAAGATGCAATATTCTTAATATTGAAGTTCTTTCTTGGTGGTGATCAGCAATATCCACACCGTTGCTACCCACAAGTGGCCCATTGCCAATAACAGGAAACAGGAGGATTGCTTTTTAAGTTAATTAATGATAATGGCGTATTTATCTAGCATCTCCTGGCTGTCCTCAATGGTGGCTCCTGATTCGGGGTGCAGTATTTGTTGAACCTGGCCTCGTGATAAATTGGGATTCTTTCTGTGCCTTCGTCCTTGGAGTGATTTGTTTTCCTTTTAAAGCTCTTTATAATGTTTCCTTCGTGTGGATAGGAAAGTAAACAAAGCTCTAGGTTTGAGCAGTAAGTGTCAGCTTGGAATCCACCAACCCTGCTGTAGGCTGAGGCAATCCAAACTTCTGCTGAATGGGCTGAGCCAACCTAGCTATAGCAGAAAGCTGGCCTATGTGGGCAGCCAGTGGGAGCTTCTTCCATGAACAAAAACATGTCTGCAGTGCGAGAGGCAAAGTGTCATGCTACAATGACATGTTTACAATAAAGGACATATTTACAGTGGGCGTGGCACATCGCAGAAGATGCACCTGTCAGGGTTCTGTTGAGAAGCATCAGCTGGACGCTTTAGGTGGCTCCTTTCAGGGATCCTCCCGTAGCGTTATCATCCCAGTTCTCCGCACAGATGGAGAACATTAGCTGTGTTACCCACTATGCCAAAGGATAACATAAACAACAGTGACTGAAAATAAGCTCAGCCCCTCACAGAGCTAAAGAAGCCCTGTGAGTATCTGTCTAGAGAGCACCATGAGTGGTTCATGAAAGTGCCAGATTTGTGTTTATTGTGCTCAGATACCTAACACCCATGTTAGCAAACAAATGCAACAACAACATCATCAACAAAACTTTGGGCAGCTGTAATCTCAACACGAGGGAGATAGAGGCAGGAGGGTCTTTATAGCTTAATGGCCAGCCAGTCCAGATGAATTAATGAGCCTGATGTTCAGTGCTATGCCCTGTCCTAAAAAAGAAGGTGGAGAATAATTGAGAAAGATCCTTCCACAAACACATGTTCACACATGCCCCTGAACATGGACACACAATTACAGACAACACAAACATGGATATAGACGTTTACATGCATGTGCAGCGAGTGGGGGAGTGTACTGTACTAGACGGTGGGAGAGAAGGATGCTGTCTTTTATCTTTACCACATAACGATGCTGAACATAACTCTATATATCTAGCATGCATCAGAAAATGTGGCAGTTAAATCGAGTGTGGCTTACAAAGGTTCTTGGAGGGGTATGTGGCACAGTGCTCTGCTCAGGAGTGTGGGATCTCTGTCCGCTTGGCTCCTTCCTTGTTTTGTGTCTCTTCAGAAAGTGCAGTTTTATCCAGTTCTCTGTGGAAGATGAGAGCAAATGTCAGGCTTGCTAGTTTTGTTCGCCGCTCTAAACACCTGGCACAGAAATTCTGCCCATGCTGAAGATTTCCTTCCTAATGCCAGCGAGCGTCTGTCTCAGGTCTGAGTTTACCTCTTCAGCCGTCAGCCTCACATTTCATCCTGTGTTTGAATCAGTCCAGTCTCTGACCTTTTCAACATTGCCTTTGGCCCCGGCGTGCTGGGATAATGTACATCAGCTCAGACATACATCTCCTTACCCTCTCTCCAGTCCCCCTGGCAGGCAGAATTTCTCACTTCTTTTACAATGTCAAATTTCTCACTTGTGGATTTGTTTAACTTCTCGAAAATTATATTCTTTTCACCAAATAACGACCTTGAATTTGTTCACCAACTTGAAACCCCAGGCACTGCTTTTCTTCCCAGACACTGGCAGGAAGGTGACTCTGTTCTTTATCATGCTGGGGAAGCTGCATCACAGTTGAAGTCCATACACCAAGCTGCCTCTTAAGACTAACATACGGCCTGTGTCTCATTCTTAAAGAACTCATTGGAAGTTGGGACACACGGAAGGAAGTGCTTTACTCTAGCACTGTCCTTTAACAAGAAAAGATGGCCAGTACTATTGGCCCTGTGAAGGCTTCTGGTCTACAGTACCTCTGTGATGAAACTCGGGCCCTTGTTTTTAGTTCTTCACACCGAGGATTCATGGTACTGTGTACAATCTAGCAATATTTAAACTCAACAGGGAATCAATGTGGAGAAAATTGTGCAATAATAGTTTTAATTGCAACTTGACATAGTCTCGAGTTGACTGGAAAGAGTCACATTATCAGATGAGGCTTGACTGTGGGCATGTCTGTGAGAGGTTGTCTCAGTCGCTTCTCTTGAAGTGAGAAAACCTAGCCTGAAGGTAGACAGTGTGCGGTTGCCTAGTTTGGGGCCCTGGACTGGTTGTGAATGCAAAGTGGGTTAGGTGTGAGCACATACGCATCTATCTCTCTTGTTCATGACTGTGGATGCAACCTGGCTAGCTGCTCCAAGTTCCTACCCACCTTGGCTTCCTCACAGTAATGGACTATCTCCTAGAATGGTGAGCCAGACTAAACCCTTCCTCCCCTAAGCTGTGTTCTTTTGTCTAGGCATTTTATCCCAAGAACAGAAATAAAATTTGAGCAAAAGGTTAAGTCCTTTGAAAGGGTAAGATCCTAGTGCCCAGTTGGTCCAAGGTAAACCACTACCCACTACAGGACTCAAATTTCAGTAAGTGAGAGTGGATTTGCTTGCCACTGGAGTCAGATAGCTATCAATTAAATCCCAGACTGGGGAGGGGAAGCTGTGCACTGACAGATTACTGCTAGCGAATGTTCACTCCAATATTTAAAATTTATACTATTTTATGGATTAATTTACAGGATGCATTGATTAGTCTTGGATGTCACCACCTGGGAAGAAAGACTCTTACTTGAAGAATTGCCCTCCATCAAATCGGCAAGTGGGAATGTTTGCCTGGGAATTCTCTTGATTGGTCAATGACATAGGAGGTGCCAGCCTACTGTGGGTGGCATCATGTCTAGGTGGATGGATCCAGACTATATAAAAGTACCTGAACATGAGCAGGGGAGAAAGTCAGTAAGCAGTGATCCCCTGATGTTTTGGCTTCAAGCTTCTGCCCTGGCTTTCCTTGATGACTGTAGCTCGTAAGAGGAAATAAACCCTTTTCTCTCCAAGTTGCTTTTGATCAGTCATTTTAAATATAGGAACAGCAAGATGATTGACTTGTAGAAGTTTCTGTGTGTTATCAAGTCCAGTCTTCTCAGTTTTTGTGTGCTGGGAGGCACTGCCATTCAGTGGCTTGCCTGTATTATACTCCCCAGCTGTAACTTTAATTTTTTAAAAACCTATTTCTAATGATGGTTCTTAAATGCTTTAAGCTCCCTTGTAGCCCACCACCCATCACAGAATGGATATGGGAGAAGTGGGCCTGTTCAGAAAGGTTTTTTTGGAGCAACTCCTGTCTCTGTTGTCTGGAAATAGGCAGTTCAGCAGTGGCAGCTCCATCCACTCACAAACACTTCAGGGATACATCAGCAGTCCAGTTCAGTAGAATCGGGATAGCACTACCCGGTAGAGACAGCCAGGCATTAGCCCTGGCAAGAGTCAGCAGAAGGGACCCAGAGGGATGCCAGGAGAAGTTCTCGAGAGACCAACAACATTGCCCAGACAGGTTTATCAGCAAGTCCTTTTTATACGCTCCCCAAACATCACGTGTCCTCCATGGGTCTGCCTCAGCACCTGTCTTGCCTTAGCAAGTGCTGCCATTCAGCCCAATTCTGCTCAAGTCGAAAGAAACTGTAGCACACCACCAGAAGTTTTTTGATGTTTTCCTCTCTATGGAGTCCCGTCAAATGGATCTCAACTCTGCAATGTAAGGCAGACCAATACATGTGTGTGGTTAGCCAAGAATCCCTCATCACGTGTTCTTTCACATTCTTGCTTTAGCAGAACATCCGTTCTCCTGTGTCTGCTTCAGTGAAACCTTCCTTCACGAGTCTGCCTTAGCCTTTCATCTGTGTCCACTTCAGGAAAACACTTCTTCACGTGTTTGCCCCAGCAAAACAACCATCCAACACCACTGACTTCCCAAAGAACCCCCAAGTTTCCACTTTACCCAGTAAGTTAAGAAACATAGTAAGGTAAAAAGTGAGCAGCCCCTTGTAAAGCTTTGGGAACATAGGCATTGACCACAAAGCTACATCACACTTGAATGCAGCGGGACCGTTTAGCCTGAGACTTAGTATGATTGTGTAGACACAATCAGGATCAAAACCAGGATGCCTGATTACTCAGTGGAGCTGGCTCTTGGTAAGAAAGAGCTGTGTGACAGCCTCCTTACCAGACACTTGGTGTGTAAAGAACAGTACAGCCTGGTATTTCCCTCAGGAAGTCCCATCTTACTTATAGAGACCAGCACACAGCAAATAGCTATTGAGCCACTTCACTACCTTGTGCTCAAGTAGCAGGTCCAAGGAAGCAGGTAGTAGAGGACTGGATTGTAGAGACCATGACAGAAAACACAAAACACTTTCTAAAGTAAAAACCTATTAAAAAGACTGAGAACTATGATTAAGTTAAACAGAAGTGTGTGTGTGGAGTATATGTGTATGTATGTCTATGTGTCTGCGTGTCTGTCTATTGCCCCAGGAAAGCACAGACTCGATTAGTTTGGAATTGGGCAAAAGGCAGAGGCAGAGGTAAGCACAGTGCTTTCTGGAGGCTATCTAATTATGTCTTCTTTTATGAAACATTTTAAATACTTCTTCCATTTTTAAAGTGTGGATGTATGTCTGCCTGTGTGTCTGTTTGTCTCGGTGTCTGCATCTGTGTCTGAATGTCTACACATCAGCACAGGTGCTACAGAGGCCAGAAGAGGGCAGTTCAGTTGTCTGCTGCCGGATGTGGGGTCTTGGAACTGAACTCTGGTCCTCTGCAAGAGCTGTGTGCTCACTCAGTCCCAGAGCCATGATCTCCAGTCCCAGATTCTTTTTATCTGAGCATCAAACATCAGACAGAGGTGGAGAGAGGTCAGTAATGGCGAACAAACGCACCTTGGGTATACCACATTAAGACCTGCATTTGATTTGGATTTTCAGAGGTGAAAAGGAGAACACAGACAAAGAGTGAAAACAAGAGAGTGAACCTAAATCTGATTCACTCCGTGGATTAGGCAAGACCTCACCGAAGAAGAAATATCCGCAATGAGCCATTACTGGGGCAAAGTAGGAAAGGCCGGGAAAAGGTGCGAGGACTGAGGCTGAAGAACGACACAGAGGTCATAGGTCTGACACCATGGCACACAGAGGTCATAGGTCTGACACCATGGCACACAGAGGTCATAGGTCTGACACCATGGCACACAGAGGTCATTGCACTTGAACCAAGAGACACAAGGGAACTGAAGCAAGACATCAAAGCAGGAAGGTCTCCCTAATGAGCCGGCCCCTCACAGCTTGGTTACCATCAAACAGTGGAGCACTCTTGACTAAAGGGGGATTAGGCAAACAATGAGAAGAGAAGGCAGCTAATTCTTAAAGAAACATTACAAATATTGCAGAATGCATGGGACTTCCAGAAATCAATAGAAGCCACACTGGAGGATTGCTTAAAGCCCGGACAGTGACATCTGTGAAAGGTATTTGGCTGAGAACAAGTTGTTGCTTTAACCCCAGGGAAAGGTCGTGGGGATGGTGATACAGTGGTCAAAGGGGGCTGGACAGAATGTGAATAATAATTAACTTAAGGAGATCTTTGGGGGCAATGATGAGCTAATCCGTGTGATGGCTAGCACATTCTTATGCTCATGAAGCAAAACTGAGCCTTCGGGCTGTTACAGTAACCTGTAAATCATTGAAAGAATTACACACACACACACACACACACACACACACACACACACACACTTTTCCAAAAACTATTTATTCTAGGAATTGTTTTTAAGCTGTAACTGTAACAAAATTATCACTACATATAAGGCCAAGTGCATTTATTCATATTTTCTCATCTTGTTTAATTCTCCAACTTCCAACTAAATGTCACTTTCAAAGCTATTTGCTATGAAAATACACATGCTTCTTCTTCAGGGACGCTCAAGTGGGGTCAAGGGTCAGAGTTTTCAATCTCCACAGGGTTCCCAGCACAACAGGAAGAGCTAGTAAAGTGTGAGCTAGGCTCTCTCTGCTTTGATTCAAACCCATGGATCACTCTGTGTTTGTGTTTGTCATGAAGAAGCCCAATCTTACAGGTGGCATTGGGTAGCCATTCTAGACCTAATCCAGTTAGATTTAAGCCAACACCTCCGTTTCACTGGTCTCACGCTGTCCAAGTTCAGCCAAAACAAACCATCTGTCAAAGTGTTTACAATTTCCGGCTCTCATTATCATACATTATCAATCTTTTATTCATTTCCTCAACTAACAGTGTCAGATAATTACCATGTCAGCCTTGTACCCACTACTCCAGGCTCTAATTGGGCACTTGGGGTAGAGTTGTAATACCAGATTCATTGCCTTACCTCCATGGACTGCAGTGAATTGATGGAGAGTCGCAGAAACATGACAGATATCTGTCAGAGAACAAGACCCTCTCTAAAGTTCCGTTCAGGTCATGGGCTGGGAAGGCCCTTTTAGATGGAAGGCATTGTTAGTAGGTGAATCTCTTTAAAACTGAATAGGTTTGAGTAGTGAAATCGCTTTAAGATTCACCTACCCAAAAGTTCATTTGTGAACAGCTCAGTCCTCAAACCATCAGTTTTCAGAGCTGGGCCCATGGGAAGCAATTGGTTATGAGGCCTCTTACCTTATCCTTAGATTGATTCATTATGGGATCATAGCTTTATGGGATAGTGAAGGTGATGGTTAAGAGTTGTGGGGGTGGGGTTTGAAGGATGTTTGCTTGTGTCTCAAAAGATGAAGGACTGGAGACAGGCAGGCTGGGATGTGAGACTGGATTATAAATCTCAAGGGTCTGCTCCTGGAGTTCTGCTTCCTCTAGCTAGGCCCCACCCCCAAAGACTTCCACAAATAATACCATTCGTGGCGTCTAGTTGATCAAGCACATGAACCTGCGAGAGACGGTTTACATCTAAAACAGTACAGCGATGTTAGATACTTTGAGGAATCACTAGTGAAAAGAGCCCTTGCTACCGAGGTTAAGTAGGAAGAGTCTAGTCATGTGCTGGGTAGCCTACATGCTCATGGCTGCCCCCTCCCAGTCAGGAATTATCTAAATTATTTGTCCCCAGATGCTTACAGTGCTGGAGCTAAGGAACCCTGGGCCAAAGGGTAAAACTCAAGCTTCTTGTACAGGGTATGAGACACTTCCAGACTCCATTGCCTCTTCTCGGCAAGATGCTTGTCTTCCTTTACACTTAACTCTAAAGATAACCACAGATCTTTCCCTCCTGTATTGCTACTTGTCATGTTCCTTCCATCTATCTGTCTTTTCACCGTTGGGGCAATGCTTAGTAGACAGGGCTTACCCATGTGTCTCTCTTCTAAGAAGGTTACCTGGCCATCCAGGCTGCACTAAGCATCTCTTTCTGTGCTTCCCTGGCACCTGTGTGCATGTATCTTCACTTTCCCTACCTCAAGAGTGCCTTTCAGGTGTTTTATTTCTCCGGCCTGGAAGCTGCCAACTTCTTCTGTGATGGACCATGTTGATGTCCTTGATGTTTGTCACAATGCAGGCATGTTGCTCAGTTACAACTACCTTCACTGATGTTGTCTAGATTCAGAAATTTAACTCTTGAGAAACTGTCTGTCTACAGAGTGTGGACATGAGAGGCAGGCGTTGGCCCCCAGTGCCACACAAGTGACTTAGTCTACTATGGCTTCTTGTGGCTTTAAGTCTCCAGGGAAATTCTAATTGTTACCAGCTGTGAAACCACGGAGGACCAGATCCCTCTCCAGATGTGTGACTTTGTCGATGTTACATGGATCTCCCAGCCTCAGCTTCCTCATCTGTAGAATGGGAATGCCAACAGCCTGAGCCTTCTAAGATTTGTACTGTAGTAAAGATAATATATGTGCATGTGCTGTATACAGCATGGATATGTGCCGGCTATGACTGTTGGTATTTTCAGTGTCACTATTAGACAAAGAGTAACTGTGAATAAATGATCCAGGCTTTGTTAGGCATAAATACTGATTTTACAGTTTCTTTTATTATTTACATGTGAAGAGGAAGTCATCTTTTTTTGCCACATAAATAATGTATGGATGGTTGAGAGTGCCTGCAGCACATTAAACCAAACCAGCAGCTCTGACTGAAGTGTCTGAAGATGGCTTTCTCTCTCCTTAATGAGTGCCACCAAGGACTAGCAGCCAATGTGGGTGGAAGAAGCTGCTGAAGCTGGGTTTCTGCTGTCCTTGCCTTCTGTCAGAGAAAAAGGGTTTTCAAAGTGGCTTCTTTCCCTGAGAAAAAATGAAGTAATGAGGGATTTTCCCCAAAGTTATTTTTGAATACCACAGACATCTTTCTGGGGGCCACAGCTTTGAAGCTCTTGCCCTTTCCCCTAAACTATCATGGACTCCCCTCTTCCAAAAGATTAGAGAGCCAACTCTAACCCATAGCCAGCCCCTGGCTCCTCCTTAGGGATGTTAATTCTCAGATCACACAGAGCCTTGCTCCCTGGGTGTAGCAGAAGGAAAGCCTGCTGTTTTCCCCAGAGGCCTTTGGAATGGCACTTAGTTCTTTTTACATTCTCTGTCTTTTCTTGTCTTTTCAGGATCTTTTCTCAAAGTCCCATGCAAGAATGAAAGTCCAGGTGCCTCCATCTTTGTCTTTCACATAACAGGGCAAGAGAAACACATTCTAAAGTTTGTTAGGGCTTGGAAGGACAGTGAGTACAGGGCATGAGACAGGCCTGTGCTCTCTCTGCAATGTCTGCTTCGCTGGGTCAGAGAATGATTGTCTGGTTATGAACTCTCCAGGTTTTCAGGTTGTGCCCTGTGCTGAATAAAGAAATAGAGAATGGAGCTGCATGAAGCCTACATTTCCCAAGAAGCTCCTGGGGAAAGAATCTCACTTAGGAAGAGAACATACTTATGGAGGATGAGGGCCTGTGGGTCTTCCAACCTGTGGAGGTGGCCCACGCAGGAGTGCAGCACACTCTATGTCTAAGCAATATCCTGGGCAAATACCCATGGAAGATGCTCTTGACCGGAAAGCTAGAATCTATTTCTGTGAGTGCCTTCCTGAAAATCTCCAGGACTCTGTAGATCACATTGAATGCGTTTGCAGCCCTTGATTGTGTGTAAATACCCAAAGGGAAGACATGCAGATAAAGACACAGCTCTGACCTTAGAGAGGACAGGAGAGTTTATTCAGGAGCCATACATGATTGGCTGCAGTCTAGAAACATAGGTTTAGATTCCTCCAAATGCTGATTTGCAACATGGTAACAGTTTGGTGACATTTTATAGTAAAAGGGACAAGGAAATCACAAATCAAGACATTTAAAAAATATATACACTGGAAACACCAGGTAGGCAGGTCCCAGCTAAGTGGGGGAAATCTCTACTACAGATACAATCTGATAGCTTCTTAAGCCTTTTGTTTGCTGGAAGCTAGTGATCTATTAAGTGGATACACTCTGGGTAAGATTTTACCTGAAAAGTCCAAAGATGTCAGGTCAGACACAGAGGGAGATAATGAATGGCTATTAAGGTGGCTTGAGATAGCCCAAGATAAATCGTGATTAAGATCTGGACCTGCAACATTCTAACTTCCCTCAATCATTGAAGTCTGAATCAGTTAGTCATCTTGTAAAAAGGGTCTGTGTAAGCTGTGGTTTCTTTCCGGGAGCATTCTTTTATAACAGCAATGCTAAATTATGTGGGGACAATAGAAGTTGCTTTGTGCTCACAGGTAAGCCAGCTAGAGACCTGATCTGGATATTTTCAGGGCAGGTTCTGACATAGCAGGTAATGTGGTGTCTGTCCGGAGGAGACAGTCAGTGGTCCTCAGAGTCTGACGGGATTCAGTTTGGTCCAGAACCCCCATTGTTGAGCAAATTCTTAGTCTTTCTGAGTGTGAATTCATGCAGTAGGAACATTCTAAAGACTGTCTTGTCATTACTTTGACAGATTAAATAAACCAGTAATGAAGGGAGTGACAAGAGCAGATGTTCAGTAGCTACCAGGAATTGGTGTTACAGTATATGTAAATGATGTACTTATAGTAAATGTTAAAGCACATAGTCAATGGTCCTTTTAGGCTGACAGTTAGGCAAGGAGAACAGTGGGTAAGAATCCATGCCCAGGAGTGCTTGAAGAAGAGAGACATGCCGTCTCCCCAATGACTGGCTGTTTTAGTTACTATCTACCCAGAACAGAAGCTGAGAGTAACAGTCATAGGCTTTGACATCTATACATTTGCCTGCTTTGTATAAAGTAATCAACATTTTGATCAGGTTCAAAAGTCTTAATGAGGCCTGTGAGTGCTTAGGGGATGGATCTACTTTTCAAGCAGTAGATTTAGAAGATGGAGGCTCGCTTCCCTCTCTGCCTGCCTGCTTCCCCTCTATACATCACAGGTTTAGAGTGTGTTGCTTCTCTTCTTACCATCCCAGGATAATGTCATTGTCTTCTAGGGTTTAAGGTCCAAGCGTCCAAGGTGTGATGTGGCACCTTCTGCTCTGCTTTCATTGAGTGAGAAACTCCTTGTAGCTCAGCTCCACACAAGGGTAATAATGTTCACAGCTAGGCTCTCAGTTGTGTGTTTGTGTTTTTGTGTGTGAGTGTGTGTGTGTGATTAAACACACAACCAAGTGATCTGGTAAGAGAAATGGGCAGGCAGAGCAAGGAGAGAGGACTCTTAGGGGAGGGAGGGGAAGTACAGAGAGTGGGGGGATAGCAAGATGCAATTGATCTGAAAGAGGAATGGGAAAGGGAGGCTCTTTAGGGACAAGGAATGGGGTATGAGGTAAGTACAGAAGAAGGGAGTGTAAAATAAGAATGAAGGAGTTTGGAAAGGCTGAAAGGAATCACACTATTAACTAACTTAAAAAACCTACAATACATGCAACTCTGTGTATAGATATGTCTACATGAGTCTTCGCTTACTTTTGAGATTTTTGTCTTAATATCACCATTCTCCTTTCTCTCACCATTCTCAGAGCTCTAAAGAGCACCCTCTGCTCTCCTTCAAATTCATGGTCCTTTTCATCAACTGTTATTGCGTGCATATATGCATTTTTATACACACATGTGTACATATGTATGTCTGACAATCACTTGTTGGGTCTGTATAATGCTGCTTGTATGTATAAATACACACAAATAGCTTTAATGAACTTTTCTTATCATGGTTGATGGTGCTCCCTCCAAGGGCCTAAGTCCACCCAACAAAAATGTCAATATCAAAAGCAGGAAGCCCTCTTGTGAGTTGACAGCTAGGACTATCCAAGATATTCCCAAACATACTGCTTATTGCTGTCCCTGTGATTATCCCCGAGGGGTGGAAGGTAAGTTTCGACTGCTGAAGGCACCATGCACTTCAGAAGCAGGGTCCAGAGAACCCTGAGCTGGAACTGATCTGAATGCCTCCTTCCTGAGGACTAGCTTTCATGGTGGCAGAAGGTGCCCCAAGAGAACTTAAGACCTACTCAACCAACCATGCCTGGTACTGGAAACCTTGCTAATTACTCAGTGCTAGAGAAGTCACGGTTTCTGGAGGAGAATCTGCAACCACAACTCTACTAAACCAGCACAATTCCTAACAACAACGTCTAAACGTTTGTCCTTATACCCACAGCTAAGTGTAGTATTCACACCACATCAAGGGCATTTCTATCTGCAATTATAGAAAACCACAACCAATCAAAGTACCCAAGACCCAGTGGACACATCTACAAAACACTCCTGCACCTAAGGCTTAGGAAATATTGTAAGAGGGGGTGGAAAGACTGTAAAAGCCAGAAGATCTAGGGACTGTGTCTCCTAGAAACATCAGAAGCTACATTCATAAAGTCTGACTATCATGGCTGCTCAAATGTAAGCTGAATATAAGGGTGTCATCAGTAGACATGGTAACTTGGATGAGGGAAAGCCTTTGAGTTCTCAACCCTACACAAAGAACTAAGAACAACCGAGGAAACCTGATATCAGGAGAGGTGGTCTTCCCCATGGTCCTCCTCAGTGAAGAACACACCAGTTGGTGGTGTAGTGCCAAAAAGTCAGCCCTGAAACCAACCACACAAGCAAGTAACATATGGACTTAGCAGGTTATAGTTTGGGACATATATGTTTCTACGTATAAGCATGCAAGAACAATGAGTAGCTTTGAAGGAAAGTGGGGAGGGCTGCATGGGAGGGTTTGCAAGGAGAAATGTTGTAATTGAAGCAGAATCAAAAGAACAAGCAAACAAACAAAAGACAACAAAACAACCCTTCCCCCACAGAACTGCCTTTGCTTCAGAACCAGAAGCTGTTTCTGTCCTGAACAGATGAACTTGCCAATAACTCACTTTTCTTTTATGTATTCACTTACAGCTGGCTCAAGGCTTTTCCCTAAGGGCCACGAAACTTTACACATTCGGACTTGAGAGTGCAGGGTACAGACATGGTGGCTCTAACACAAGTGAGTTCCTAACCCACTTCTGATACTTTATCAGCAGAACAGAAAGAAAAATATTTGCTTACCCGACATAAGAGACGATTTGCCTTTGGTGAGAATTCTGAAAAACTTTCAGATTTCTCTAATTCTCTGCTGCCTGTATTTAAAAGCAGCAATGTGTCCTCAGTAGATTCTGTGAAAACACTCAGTTTATCACTCCTACATCTATACATGTACCATAGTGTGTGCATACACACAGATACACAGACACACACACACAATAAATACAAAATAAAAACTTCAGGTAACTTGGAGGATGTTGTCTAATTCTTCGTGAATCAATATTTCTGGCTAAGTCAGAGTCCTGAACAACTTTCTAAATAAGCTCAGTTGTGTCCGGTTCTTTCTCAGGACCCTGCTATAAGGCCAGGGTTTACAGACCCCTTCACTGTAACACCAGAAGTTCAGCCTGAGGACCGTGATCCCTTAGGCATGCACCCTTGGTGTCTGAATTTTGTATTCACCATGATGGTGGCCTTATCCAAATCCTTAGCAATCTTTAGTAGTTAGGAACAATACTTTCTTCCTCTAGACCCTCTTACAAATAGTAACTGACTTCCCTCAATTCCAGTTCTGTCAAAGAGACACGTTGGCGGCATCAGCCAATACAGAGGCAGCCTCATTCTGATTACTTAAGCTACAGCAATTATAGCCTACCAGGCACATTGAGTTATGACCCAGGACCTTGATGACAACAGTGAGCAAAGAGGTACAGATTCCACTTTACTTCACGTCCCCAATGTCCTCTTTTCCTGCTTGCCTCTGACAAAAACCAAAGAATTAAGTGATTTGTGCTCTCTAGGTGTGGAAAGCCACCACTCCTTGGGCAAGCCAGTCCAGGGGAAGGGTTACCACTGTGGCCACATTAGTTAGGGTTCTGATTGCTCACCTGGAGGCTACGTGGCCATTACAGACCTCAGAGACACGAGTCATTGGAATCTTGAGCTATTGTTGTGTGCTCAGATAGTTAAGGAGACCAACATAAGCATCTGCGGTGATCTATTCAAACTAAGGGGTTTCCGCAGGAAACCACATGCAGGAACCCGGTGCTTCTGGGGCTTCCATGGCTATTCTTCCTGAGGAAGAGCTAGTGGAACAGCAGATTGAGAAATGCACCCTCCTACCAGAAAAGATGGACTCACAGGTACTGGGCAAAAAACTCATGGGGGACACTGCCTAGCCAGGGAGCCATGGGCTTTGCTTTAGAACTAAGCAAGTTTTTTTGTTTTTGTTTGGTTGGTTAGGGGTTTGTTTGTTTGATTGATTTATCTTTGTACGGGGAAATAAGCTGGCAGAATTTGAAAGTAGTAACAGAATCTGTGTTAAATCTTCCTGGCTTTCTTCAGTAATGAAAGGACACAGAGAAAATGCCGGAGGTATCTGGTGGTAGGAACAGAGAAACGCAAGGAACCCTGGAGGGCTTCAACTTCATCTTCCTATCTAAATGGACCAATTTTATTCTACCTTTTAGGGAAAGGGTTTTCTGACATTTTTGAAATGTCCTGCTGGCCAGTGATTTTCTGAATCACACTAATATAGACTTAGCCCGGAGGTTTTAAGACCTGCCCTCAGTGCCAGGGAAATAGCCTTGAAAATGATTTCTTTCCATTTTAAAAATTATTTTGTAAGTTACTGTGCAGAATGATGGGCATTTTACGGAATGATGACATTTTCATGCATGTGCGTCGGTCTACGTTTTTCTTATTTTTTTCCCCTTACTGCTATCGCCCACACCACAAGTTCCCTCTGGATGATTCCATTCTCCCTTGAAAGTCCTAAACATTTTTCTCTTATGTTTGCATGACACATCAATTTGCACTGCTCCTCTGGACCCCTTGTTTTTAGATCTCTTCCTCTCCTCTCCTCATTTCATGTCCCCTCCCCTCACCCGCCATGCCCCAACTCTCACCTCACTCCCTTCCCTCTCCTCCTTTCTCTCCTTTTCTCTCCCCCTCCCACTTCCCTCCTCTTCTTCCCTCCTCCCCCGCTCCTAGTTCTTGAACACAAACTATTAGGTCCAGAGTGTAGATGGCAATGCTGTGCATGTTGGACCTGTGAGGCTACCTGCAGGTCTTGCAGAGCAAGTGAGAGCGTGATGGCCTTGGCTGTGGGGTTAAGTTCCTGTTTGTTTGAGAACAGAGCAGCGCCCTCTAGTTTCTCTAGGATGCCTTTCCCCAGCCCAGCATCACCTCCTTGCAAACACAACCATGGATCAGCTCATCCTTCATGCTGCTGCTCCTCCTGGACCGCCCGCCTCGGGTAACCAGGGAAACAGGTTGCCATGGTAACCGGGTCCAGGTTGCCTCGCCCAAGAGCTGCTGTCTGTGCCCCCGCGGGAGCTGCTGCCAGGACCAGCCACCAGGAGCCAGGCCAACCAGAGCGTTCTTCCTGGGCAGTGCTCTCTTTCTCATTTCCACCGGTGCCCCTTTCGGCTACCTTTGTCCTCCCCTGGCCCAAGGAAATAAAATAAATGAAGACCCCTATCCACACAGGAGCTGTTTAGGTAGTTAGCAGGTAATTTAATTCCCACTGAAAGGCTTTGGGCAGACTGGCTGCACTTGGCTCCTGGGAGGTACTCTGTGTCCCTGGCATGCAGCACGGTGGGCGGGCGAGAGGCAGGGCCTGCGGGGGCCTGGCTGCAGGAGCCGCTTGGCTTGCCAAGCGATTATAGCCAAAGCAGCCAGGTTTTTGAAAGGGACTGTCCCACCCTCCCGTCTGTTGGCATCTCTAATTTTTAGCGTTCATGGGGTGGCAGGGTTGGCGAGCTCCAGACAGTAAATATAGAATCTAAATGTTACTAACAGGAAATTTGGCAAAGCAGTGTGGTCTAACAGGCCTTTCCAGGCGTTAGCTGACAGGCAGGCCCTCATCCAGCTTGAGGGTGTCCCTTCCAGAGGGCTGCCAGGGGAAAGCAGGAAGTGTCAGCTCAGCAGACAGACCTCCTCCAGTATAGGCCTTTCTCTGTTCCCCAGATACCAGCCTGGGCCTAAGGCTAGAGCAAGTGCGCAGGCCCGTGAAGAAGAGACATTCACAAGGAGCATCAGTTCACTCCCTAGGGGGAAACAAACGCCTGCAGGTGCTCTTTTCTCCATCACAGGCGCCTACACACAGCGTGCTGAATGCAGCAATGTTAAATGCTGGGTCACCTACATCTCTCCATAAATACCACAGGATGCTCTTCTTAAGACAGGGAATTAGCACAAAATATCTCTGTGCTACACACATGCGAGCGTACACACACACACACACACACACACACACACACACACAAAACTTAAATGTTTCTCTTAGAAGACATTTTTCCAAGCAGAGTCCAGGAAAACCCAAATAGCTATAGGTAGCTGGCCTAACCTCCTCCAAGCACTGTGAATGAACATTAATTGATTGGTGTCCAGCACACCCAGTTCCATGGAAGCACCTTTCTTTGGCAATAAGCAGGCACCTTCCTGCTGTCTTATTTTCAAAGCAAATTAATTGGCCAGGAAGCCCAGCAAAAGGGTCATTATTCTCAAACTCTGAAAACCAATAAAGAATCCAAGTTATTTGAGAAAAAAATTTGAAGCCTTAATGATTAAGAAATAATAGCACTTCATTTTAATAACTATTATGGATACAGAATTGTAGACTGTCTTTAGTGTGCAGGACCTTTTCAGATTTTTAAGGAACACCACACAACATCCTGTGAGCCCAATAAAAGAAAATACAAAAGAATGTGTGTTCTACCTGTCTGTGTTTCAACTCTCTGGGGGGACGGATGATGTGTTCAAACAGCTCCCAGGGATTAGAGGCAAAATCATCTCTCATAATCCCCAACTCTTAGTGTTTCACACAGGTGGGACAAACAGCACCTGTGACAGACAACCTGGACATGTTTTCACCTAGAGATATTAGTCTTCTGAATTAGTGATTTTTATTTATCACAATATTTGGGGTACATGTGAATTCAAACAAAGGAAATGCTAGTGCTAAGACCTTGTGTATTCTGAGACAACTCTGTTATGTCCCCCACAGTCTCAGGCTGGACTTTACTGAAGATGGATTGTGCGGGGCATTCAGCAGAAAGGTGTGACTTGAATCTTGTTTGTGACTCGGATAATTTCTTGTGTCTCTGTTTTCCAATCTGGTTGTTCCTGGTTTGCCCATTCTGCCCTAAGCCATAGGGACAAAGCAAGGCTTCCTAAATCTAGTTACTTGTGACCTCTTCATGCTGGAGAATTGTGGTGTGTATATGTGTGTGTGTATGTGTGTATATGTGTGTGTGTGTATGTATGTATGTATGTATGTATGTGTGTGTGTGTGATTCCAAGTCTACAGATGTATAAACTAGGTATACAAATCAAACATTATCTGACAATAACTCATAAGGAAATTTATTATAAAACTCTTGGTATAACTTTACCACTTATTAAAGACAAAAGTGAATCTGCATATTAACGAGATGGATATGTTTGCTTATTTTTATATCAATAATTAAATCTTGGCTGAGGATTTGATCCTTCAGGATGCAGAAAACCTTCAGTGTTTTTCAGAGTTGAGCATTATTTTGACTTCATAATCACTAGTGCTGAGAATGGCACTTTGCATCAATCTGTAGTGTAAAATGGTACAAGTATATTTAGGGCCATTTCAGAAACTGCTGAAAGTCTGTCCTAATCCCAAGCCAAAATTCATGGGATGATTTATTTTTTCATGAAACTTCAGTGAGCAGCTCAAATAGCAAACTTAAAAATCTAGCATCTTAATGCTATGTAATCCAAAAATACACCAATTTGATGCTCACACTCTGAGAACGATGGTATGAATACAGTCTCTGCTTTCTGTAATTAAACTATTATGTTTCTAGACGAGCAGATCACTTGCATGTGCAGTGAAAGCACTGTGGCTGGCAACACAGAGCAGTCTTAAATCTGAGCCGGGGTCTTCAGCGCTACCCGGCGTGACACCATGCACAATGTAAAATGCCCCAATGCTACCTGTTCAGAACCAAGGTAAGGCCTCGGTGAAGGCAGCCCACGACTCACTGCAAACTTGATTTTGAGTCAACTTCTGCTCCTTGAGTGTTCAGAAATCTGAATGGGGTGTGTGTGTGTGTGTGTGTGTGTGTGTGTGTGTGAAATGCCAGCAGTCATTTTCCACAGCCCACACGTTAAGCTATGCAGCCACAGATGGTGTGTGTGAGTCCACAGTTTAAGAAGCTGTGGGATAGAAGAGCTCAGCTTATAAGATATCCTGACCTCCAGAGCCTTGTATTTTGCCATGGGGGGGAAGAGCCATAAATTATTAACACCAAGTGTACAACAGGTCATGCTGTCCCAAGGGCTGTGAAGGAAAATGAGAAGGATGGACGGACAGGGGTGGAATTTCATTTGTCACTGAGGAATTCTGCAATAACTGGCCTAGGTGGCTTGGGACTCAGCAGGTGGTTGACCTAAACAGTGAAGCTCACTGTAACACCTCATAAAGAGAGGGGAGAAGAGACATGTCTGGAGAGCCACAGGACAGGCATCCAGGTGACAGCTTGTGACAGAGGTAGAGTGGTAGAAGGGGAAGCCTTCATAAGCCAAGGGTTGCCCAAGGATGGGAGAGACACCTGACTATTTACCTTGAAGGAGCACAGTGGAGCCCTTTCCTGCTGACTCTGTAGCTGTGGCCTCCAGACTGAGATCAATGCCTTTCTGATGTTTGTGGTGTGAGGAGCCTGGTGCTTTGTGCAGCCATCCTGAGAAGCTGATGGGATTCCCATTGCATGGGTGGAGAATCTATGCCTAGAGAGCTGGTATAACCTGTCTATATTTGTAGAGCTGAGGAGAGCTATGTGAGAATTGGGATTTTAAATAAGTTGGCTTCCTTCCCAGGGACTAAACCACCAACCACAGAGTACACATGGAGGGACCCATGGCTCCAGCTGCATGTGTGGCAGAAGATGGCCTTATCTGGCATCAATGAGAGTGGAGGCCCTTTGTCCTGTGGAGGCTTGATGCCCAGGGAAATGCTAGGGTGCTGAGGCAGGAGTGGGTGGGTGGGTGGAGGAGCACGCTCATAGAAACAGGGGGAAGGGGGATGGGATAGGGGGTTTGTGGAGGGGAAACCGGGAAGGGGGATAACATTTGAAATGTAAATAAATAAAATAACCAGTAAAAATAAAATATAATAAAATAAAATAAGTTTCACTGACAGGCACCTGGACCTCTTGCCTGTTTTCAAATTGGTATTTACTTAAACCATAGACGAAGTCCAGAAGCTACCAGGTTTTATCTTGGAAGGTGTCTTATTCAGTTTTCTGAAGTCATCAGGTTTGGTGCATTTGGAGCTTCCAGAGAAACAAAACCAACAAGCACAGATGTCTATGCATAGACACATGTGCATGCACACATACATGAAGCAATCTGTCACTTAGAATTGTCCATGCAGCGATGGAAGTCTGTCTGCATGTTGGATGACTTGGAGAACGAATGACATGGGTTCTGATCTGAGTAAAGAAGATGGATGGCCCAGTATGAAACAGAGAGCGGGAATAGTCCTTCTTTCTGCCTTGTGCTCTCTGTGCCTCCCTGGATAGCAGGATGCCCTCCACTCTGTGTGGGCTGGATAGCAGGATGCCCTCCACACTGTGTGGGCTGGATAGCAGGATGCCCTCCACACTGTGTGGGCTGGATAGCAGAATGCCCTCCGCACTGTGTGGGCTGAATAGCAGGATTCCCTCCACACTGTGTAGGCTATCCACTCTCCTCAAGTCTTCTGCTTTAGACACATGTCTGCAATTGCTCATTAGAACAACCCTCAACCAGGAATCTGGCCAGCCATAGCTGCGTCAAGTTGATATGTAATATTAATGACTGCAAGCCCACCCATAACCTTGCTGTTCGTACATATTTTCCCACATGATGCTTACAGTCTGAGAAGACACAGTTACAAGTGGCTAATGTCTTCTGGGTTGACAGAATTACCTAGCATGCAGGACAAAGTTCTCCAACCCCTCCCTAGAAGAGAAGGTGAAGTCCTCAAGTACCATTCAGTTTTCCCTTTAATATCCCATAATACAAGGATTACGGTAAAATTGAACCATACTTAGATATAATAATAAGTCAAGATATCTTGAGTTACTCGATAGAGAAATAAGAAGGAGGAAATAAAAGCTTGATATATGCATAGAAAAATAAATAGAAATACAACACTTGAATAACTAATGTGTGTGTGTGTGCGCGTGTGTGTGCGTGTGTACATGTGTGTGTGTGCATGTGTGTCTGTATCTAGGTCTATGTGTGTGAGTGTGGTGTACGTATGCATATTTCTTTGTCAGGGTACAGACACCACATCCATGTGGAGGCCAGAGCAGGAATTCTCCCCCTCATTCCCCTGAGACTGAGTTGGTCACTGAAGCTAAACCCAGCAGGTAACAAGCCCCCAACAATTGTCTAGTTCCCTTTGCCCAACTCTGGGTTACAGGTACTTGTAGCCATAACTGTCCTTTACATAGACTCCAAGACCCTAAGGTGGGGCCTCGTGAGTGAGTCGCGAACATTCTTACTTAGCCATGTCAAGACCCTAAGGCGGGGCCTCGTGAGTGAGTCGCGAACATTCTTACTTAGCCATGTCTCTTGTACCCCCTCAAACAATCATTTTTTCTTTTAGGAAAACAATTTTCCAAACTGGCTTAGGGGTTCAATCTCCAAAATTAAACTAAAGATGTAGTAAGGGTGAAAAATTGACATCAGACTGGAGACTCTGTCCTGCTAGAACCCCATCCAGCAGCCTCAGAACAGGAAGTGCCGAATATAGGCATGTGAACGGACACTGGAAACATTACCAAGTTAATGAAGAGGTGTGGAAATGTAAACAAAATTTAAGTTTTTCTGCTGTCCCATGGATTGTTGCCACATGGCACCACTGGTTGAGCCGTGGCAAATGCTCCCAAATCCTCCTGATGTGCTCATCTCCAGATGTTTACAAAGAGAAAGTCTCTCACACCACACTGAGGTGTGCATTATGGTTCTGCTCCATCAGGTAAGGACTCGATAGGAATGTCCACTCTGGATCCTCTGAGCAGAATTGACACAGTGTGTGCGCATGTGTGTGTGTGCACAGGTAGGCATGGGTGTGGGTATATGCATGTACTTGCCCCGGGGTGGGGGGAGCTGGAGGTCTGGAGCAGAGATAGTTTAGTTCTCAGGCTCCAGGTTTAGATGAGCTGGTGTCTCAGCTCAAGTACAAAGGCAGGAGCACACAGCTGCTCCAACAGGAAGGCAGTAGGAGCAAACACCCTTCTCGGTGGGAGTTGGCCTTGCTTCAGTTCAGATTTTCAGCTTTTGGGATGAGACCCATCCTCAATGGAGAGAGTATGCTGTTGGACTCAGTCCAGCAGGCTGATACCAATGTCCTCGGGAAGCATCTTTCACAAAGAATGCTTTAGTGGTCGTTTAGAGACTGTGGCCAGTCTGGGCAAACCCAAGGCAGTTGCCACATCTCCGTATTGACAATCTCTTTAATTGAAAACCTTCAGTTCTCCATTTCCCCATAACTCCAGATTCTTACATTTAGACAGATTACTTTGGCTGCTTGATCTTTTAAAGAAAGGTGCTTGTTTTCCAATCACTGATATTCTGTCTAATACCACAGGACACCCTTGAGAGCAGAAACCATTTTTTCCCCTCCGTGCTTAAGAGTGATGTTGGTTGGCTAGACCACTTGTCTCTAAGGCTTGTGGATCTCTTGACTCACTCAGATTTCAATTTTTTTTTAAAAACTGACTCCAGCCATTATTTCTCAACCAACTTAAGGGTTATAGTCGCTACCATTCGACCCTACTATTACATAATGACCCGGTCTCCTTTGTGTGGAATTACATCATGTAGGCGATCCCCTTTGTCCATTATCCTGGGCCCTTGGGTGGCCAACCCCTCACAGAGTCATGGTATCCTGAGTCAGAAGGGACAGAAAGGTTCCAGGGGAGAGAATAATTGTTTTCAGGCCACCATGGCAATCCCTCCTGTTTTAAACGCCTTCTAAAGAGCACTGTGAGCAATCACATGGGGTCCTTCTTCCTGGCACCCTGTCAAAGGGGAAATGTTTTATGCAAATGGAGATATTCTGTTCCGAGAAATCATAGCTCTCTTGTGGTTCCGTTCCCGTGTGTAACTGGACAAGGTTTACCTTTAAAAGATGGCTAGGCTTTTGCCAGTGCTACCTGCTGAATAAAGAAGAGACATCGAGAAGGTATTCATTGTGCTTCATTAAGCTAATAGTAAGCCACCCGCATGCCATGCTTGAGAGAGGTCACCCACGGAACTTACTAAGAAACAATGGAGTGGGCTGAATTACTCAGAGAGGCGTTGAAAGTGACCACGTTGGCGCAGGAGATAAGGCAGGAACGAAATTCTGAGGCCGCAGCCCTGACTGTTGGCTTCCCCTCCTGATCCAGCAGGAATCACTTCCACTCAGGGACAGACAGACACTGTGGAGCTATGCTAATTGTTCTACCTCAGTTTGACCCTGGAAGGGTTACCAATGACCATAGAACACTAGAAGCAAAATTGGGGAAAAAAGAAAAAAAAGCAACAAATTTAATGTGTTTGCTTCTTTCCATTTTCCCTTCCTCCTACCTTATTCCTGCGTGTGTGGCCAACCGGAGTTTCTTTTTGTCTCCTTGGACAGTGGGTTTCTAGCCTAACACTATAAGGTGGGTCCTGAGAGCTTTTATTAAAAAGACTTCCCTGATAGGTTGGAACAAAGGATACTAGGGAACAAAACTCACCCAGATTGCAGTGTTCCTCAATCCTGAGCTTCATCTGGAAAATCTCAGGAGCGTTCGGGGACACATAGCAGGTGCTTATTGTGTGGGTGCCGTGTGAGAAGTCCTGAAAGTCACCAAACACAAGGCACTGTCATTGCTGCTGCACTGTTAGCTTGAGGTTCTGCACGGGAGGTGGGCCACAGGCCGTGCAGTTTGGCAGGTGTCACACACAGGGCTTGGGGAGACCCTGTATCATATCTACTCTGAAAAGTTTCCTCAGAGTAACAATCCACACTTGCAGCACCTTCCCCTTCTTAAAACTGCAGCATTAACATGTATTCATTCCCAGACAGACTGAATAACGGCTTCAGAAAGAGCCTCATGTCTTCTCCGTCATCAAAAGAAATAGGCCAGGATGCCATAGGATGCCATATGGGTGCTGTGGCCCCATGGAGGGTTTCTAAACAGAAGTCTATGTGTCTACCTCATGCTTCATGCCCTACAACCACAGGATTGTCTTGAAAGTGAAGCAATGAACAGCTCTTTTTCACACTGAAATATCCTTCAGAGGCATTGGGCATAGTTTGTAAACCAACCAGAAATAATATAGCTATTCCACATTCTAATTTTAATAATTAATTAATGGAAACAACAATCCTCCTGCCTCAGTGTCACAAGTTCTGGGATTATAGGCATGATTATATGCCTAGCTGTTTTGAATTTTAAAAACATAATTTTAAACTATCGGAGAGCGGCCTTCAAACTTGTTGAAGATTTGTAATTTTGAGTGAATACACCTCAATTAATACAAAGGAAAACATTATTAGTAGTAGAAATTCACTACTAATAGTTATGCATGATACAAGGGAACTTCCACAAGGTCAGGTTCACAGGAGAAATTCTGTAAACACTGTTTCAGAATGATTAGGTCTCAAATACCTGACACTCCCCAAAGCCCAGCAAACACCATTCCTAATGATACTGACTCTGAGGAAGATGCCCTCTAGCCTTCCAAACAGAAATCATTTTCTTCAATGTCAAAAATTGCTCTGCTTTCTTCCAGAAATTAACATAAATCTAACTAAGAAAACGCAGCTTCAAAACTGGAGCTAAACCTCATTAGTTACAGTAACTTCATGCCATGTTTGGACAGCTAGTCTCCTGAGTGCTCACCTTGATCCCAGACTCTCCTAATGGAATCTGGGTTACCATGATGTTTACCCTCCAGCCTCACAGTTGAAGTAACTGAGGTACAAAGTAGGTCAAGGGTTTGCCGAAGGTCACAAATGGAACCCACACGGTGCATATCACACACAGCTCCACACATATGCATCTTTATTGATGCACATGTGTAGATATAGGCAAAGAGGGGGAGGCTGTCCATGCTACTTGCTTTAGTCACAGTATAATACATGATGCACATCTTCATCTAGTAGCAATTACAAGTGTCACTTCCAATGCTTGCCTCAATTTTTAACCGCTGTGAGGTTTCGTTCTATGTAACTGAGCTCACCTTGTTGTCCAACAAAATCAAAAGTAGTTCTAAGGGCTAAGAGCCCACTGGTAGACAGTGTTCCTACTAAACAGCAGACCCTGAGTGCCAAAACAAACTAACTACTGAGACAATGATTAAAGTGAAACTCAGAGCTAACCCTCCTCTCACACGAATCTCAAACTTCTTCCACAAGTTGTGCCCTTAGGAAAAACTACCATGACTTTTCAGTGAAAAGTTACATATCGGATCAGATGTGTGTGTTCTTTCTCAGGCCTTTGGTTAGTGCCAGCAGTATGCTAATCTCCAAGTTCATGGACTTCCCTTGAGCCTTTACCCCATACTCTCAAAACACTGTTTTGGAACCCTGTCCCTGGAAAGTATCTCCTGCCTTGGGTTCCCTGATCAGAGACAGCTCTCATTGATCCGTAGAGGTTATCACCACAACACATCTCCACGGAAGAACAATCAACCAGCTTTCACGGTGACTTGAGAAGAACATCACAGAATATAAGGCTGGAGAGATGTTCTGGGGAGCACAGTCTACAAACCGGTGCTTTACAGGGCTTGGTATGGCACCTTAAGGGCAATCTGTAAATTTGGTGATGAGAACATGTTTTGCATCTACCAAAGGACTGACACTGAGTGTAATTTGACATGTGCATGAAATTATAAGGTAGATAAAAGGTCACACAAAGGTCTGACCTAGGAGATTGTCCTAGGGACACAGGTTGTAGAAGACTGTAGTTGAAGCATGTTGTCTTAACCAGGGTTTCCTGCTATGAGCAGGTGCCATGACCAAGGCAACTCTTATAAAGACAACATTAATGGGGCTGGCTTACATGTTCAGAGCTTCAGTCCATTATCATCAAGACAGACATGGTACAAGAGGAACTGAGAGTTCTACACCTTCATGGAAGGCCTCTAGGAGAAGACCAGCTTCCAGGCAGCTATGACAAGGGTCTTAAAGCCCACACCCACATTGACACACCTACTCAAACAAGGCCATACTTCCTAATAGTGCCACTCCTTGGGGCAAGCACATACTAACCATCACACTCCACTCTCTGGCTCCCAAAGGCTTGTTCAAACACATGAGTCTATGGGGGCCATACCTAAAATAGCATAATAAAAAAAGTGCATTTAGTCCAACTTCCAAAGTCCCCATAGTCTGTAGCAGTCTCAACAATGTTAAAAGTCCAAAGTTCAAAGTCTCTTCTGAGATCCATCCAATCACTTAACTATTATCCTCTAATCAAGACAGGAAACCAGCTGGGCAAACTCCAAACTCTGCACCTCCATGTCTGATGTCAAAGCAGTCTTCAGATACCCAACTCCTTTTTCATCTTTGTTGACTGCAACAAACTTCTTTTCCCAGGCAGATAGCTCACGGCTCTGGCAGCTCAAACATCTTGGTGTTTCCAAGGCAACTTCAGTGTTACAGCTTCTTGTTTCAATGTCTGGAATACACACATGATCTTCTGGGCTCCTCCAAATAATGGAGTTATCCAAATAATGATCTTCTGGGCTCCTCCAAAGGGTTGGCATCACTTCTCCAACTCTGCCCTCTGTAGCACTCTAAGCTCGGGTTGATCCACTCTACTGCCTCTTCTGTTCTTGGTGATGGTACTGGTATCTTCAATATACTGCTGTCTTCCACTGCAACTAGACTTCACCAATAGCCTCTCATAGGCTCTCTTCATTGTGCCAAGCCTCAAATCCTTTGCATGATCCCTTTCGTCCTGGGCCATCAACTACAACTGAGGCTAACCCTTCACCAGTGGCTTTCCATGGCCTCTCACAGTGCCAAGCCTCAGCTGCTCTTCTTGACCCCTTTATGCCTTCAAAACCAGTACCACCTGGGTGACTCTTACACATTACCAAGTACAGCTGCAGCATGAGGTACAACCTTGGCTATCTCTAGAACATAGCTTCTTTGTGTTCTCAGAAAACACTTCCTAGAAGATTTCACCTCAGTGATGCTGGTCTCTTCTTAATCACCACTAATTTCTTAGCTCCAGCTAACCAGCATCAATTGTCGCAGTAGTCCCTGCTATTCTAAACTTTGAAGCCTGAGCCGCGTGGCCAACGCTGTGGAGTTCCACCACTTGCTGGGGCTGGAGCATGGCCCTGTTGTTCTATTACATTATCACCAGCTTTCTGTTTTCCAATTCCTTCACTGCCTAAGCTTGGCTGTCCTGGAACTTGCTCCATAGACTGAGTTTGAACTCTGAGATCTGCATGGCTATCTCATAAGCACTGGAATTAAAGGTGTGGTCCACTAATCCTGGATTTAAGTTTTATTTCACCTAAAACTTGCTCTGTTTTAGGCTGGCTTTGAACTTAAAAATCTTCTTGTCTTCGCCTCCTGTGATTAGAGGCTAGTATTGCCATGCCTGGACCTAAACTTAGCTGGGTGGGATCTTGCCCAAGGTCACTACTCCCGTAATTTCACTTAATATCCTTGAACACAGGATTCAGCTCCATTTCACTTCCTGGTGCCTCTTTAATACTTGAACCATATATTTTATATTTTTCCTTTCTCTGCTTGTTGTGTTTGCTTAAAATGCTCTTCATAAGACTTAACCAGAGAACAAAGTCTATGATGGATTTTTCTGAGACTTTGTCAATGCAATTAATCTCAGTCTCTTCACTTTAGCCTCAGGCAGACTCTTCAGACAAGGGCAAAAAGTAGCCAAATTTTTCACCAAAATACCACAAAAACAGTCTCTAGGCCACATACTGAAGTACTTCTCCACTGAAACCTCTTGGGCCAGGTCTGCACAATTCCAATCACTCTCAGTGAGAAGGTCTTCCATATTCTTCCTAGGATGGCCCATTAAGTCCCATTTAAGGCATTCCACCACTTTACAAACCCAAAGTTCCCAAATCCACATTCTTCCAAACAAAAGCATGGTCAGGCCTATCACAGCAATACCCCAGTCCCTGGTACCAACTTCTGTCCTAGTTAAGGTTTTACTGCTGTGAGCAGACACCATGACCAAGACAACTCTTATAAGGACAACATTTAGTTGGGGCTGGCTTACAGGTTCAGAGGTTCAGTCCAGTATCATCAAGGTAGGAGGGAGCATGGCAGCATCCAGGCAGGCATGGTACAGGAGGAGCTGAGAATTCTACATCTTCATCTGCAGGCCTCTAAGAGGAGATCAACCTTCAGAGAGCTAGGACTAGGGTATTAAAGCCCACATCCACAGCGACACACCCACTCCAACAAGGTCACACCTCCTAATAGTGCCACTCCCTGGCCCAAGCAGATACAAACCATCACATTATTGAACTGCTTTTGATCAAGTTTCACAACCAGGTGGGCTAAACCATCAGATGATTTTTTTCTGGTTAGATTTTTTTTTCAACTTGAGACAAAGCAGGGTTATCTAGGAAGAAGGAATACCAACTGAGAAAATGCCTCTGTTAGATTGAGAAAGTGTCTCCATCATATTGGCCTGTAGGCAAGCCTGCATGGCATTTTCTTGATTAATGAATGATATGGGAGAGCCCAGCCCACTATGGATGGTGTCATCTCTTGGAAGGGCAACCTTGGGTGTACTAGCAATCAAACTGAACAATCTTGGAAGAACAAGCTAGAATGTCCTCCATGGTTTCTGTTTTAGTTTCTGCTCAGTTTCCACCCCTGCCTTCACTCAAAGTGGAGTGTGACCTGAGAGCTGTAAGCTGAAATAAATCCTTTCTTCTTCAAGTTGCTTCTGGCCATGGTGTTTTATTACAGCAATAGAAACCTTGACTGAGACAGAAATTGGTACCAGGTCATGGGGTATTGCTGTCACAATATTGTTTAGAGAAGGTTGTAGAAGCTTTCAGAACTTTGGGCTAGAGAAGCCATTGAGTGCTCAGAGCTTGATGATTAGTTGTAGGTAATTGGAAGATGAGGATGCAAGCCATGGAGACACACGATGCAGTCCAGGCTTGTGGAGTTTTGGAAGGAAGCAAAGACTCTAACAAGACTGTTTGTGTGCTATTATGTGTTTGTAGAACCTGTGGTGTCGGGTCATGGGAGGTGAAGTGTCAAGGTGATCAACAAGAGGTTGCCACCACTAAAGTAAAGCTATTACTTTACAGAGACATTTGATGCTGATTAGCTAGAGTTGAGAAATTAATGTGATCAAGAAGAGATCAGCATGGGGGATATGAAATCTTCTGGAAGTGTTTCCTCAGAGCCAGTGCACAGAAGAAGCTGTGGTCTGGAGGGGTCCAAGGATGTACTTTGTACTGGCAGCTGAACTTGGTAATGTGTAAGGGTCTCCTCAGCAGTACTGGTTTTAAAGACATGATGTGGCCAAAGAGAGCAGCTGAGACTTGACCCTGTGTGGGAGGGCTTGGGCCCATTAGAGAAGCCACTGGTGAAGACAGTCTCAGTAGCAGCGGAGACTCCAGAATGTTGAAGGTACCATTGTAATGTAATGACTGCCAAGGGCAGTGATTGCTGTGCAGTGGAGCTGGCCCAAGCCTACAAGATGAACTGTGTGTGCTGTAGAGAGCAGAGCCAGAGAAGCAGAACTGCCAAAGCCCTTTGGAGTCCAGAGGATCAGAAGTCCCAGGACTCAGCCACAGAACCATTTACAGGCTGGCTTTGATTGGACCATCGTTGTGCCCTAGCTCTTCCCTCCTGAGGTAAAAAACCATAGTGACTCATTTTGATTTCACAGGAACCCACCGTTATGAGACACTGGATATTTTAGAGAGACTTTTAACTTTTAAAGATATTTGGAGATTTTACAGAGACTGAACTTTTAAAGTGTGTTTGAAATTTTAAAGACCAGGACTTTTAAGAGTTGGGATGTTTTAGATTGTGATATTGATGTTAATATGAGATCTTAGAGATAAGCAATGTCTTAGCTTGGGTTTCTATGGCTGTTATAAAATGCCATAACCTAAAGCAACTCAGGGAGGAAAGGGGTTATTTCCTCTTACACCTTCACATCAATGTCTGTCTGGGCAGGAAGTCAAGGCAAGGACTTAAGACAGAGACTTATAAGCAGATACCATGGCAGAGGGCACGGACAAAGACTTCTTTATGGCTTGCTTCTCATGACTTGCTCAGCCTATTTTTTTATACCATCCAGAACCACTTGCAGGAGATGGCACCACCCACAGTGAGCTGGGTCCTCCTACACTACTAATCAATCATGAAGATGCACTACAGACTTGCTTACAGGCCAAATCTATGGAGGCATTTTCTTAACTAACATACATTCTTCCAAGATAGTCCTAGCTTGTGTCAAAGTGGCATAAAAATAGCCAAAACCAGCAAGAAAAAACAGGTGATTGTTTAATGGCGTCACATTGGTGTGTAAGGCTGACAAGGGGTCAGTTGTCTTGGAGAGATTTTTTTTTTTGTTTTTGTCAACTTGACACAAAGTAGAGTTACATAATTCAGAAAATGCCTCCGTTAGATTGGCCCATGGACAAGTCTGGGGGCATTTGCCTGATTTATGTTTATGGTTAATGTGAGAAGGCACAGCTCACTATGGGCAGAGCTACACTTGGGAGGTGGTCCTGAGGTATACAAGAAAGCAAACTGAACAAGCTTGAAAGAGCCAGCCAGAGGTAGAATATTTCTGTAGTCTTTGCTTCAGTTCCTGATTTCAGGTTTCTGCCTTGAGATCGTAGACTGACCTTAGTCAGTGATGGTAGACTGACCTTAGTCAGTGATGGTAGACTGACCTTAGTCAGTGATGGAGTGCGACCTGAGACCAACCCTTTTCTTCCTGTGGTAGTTTGAATGAGAAAAGGCCCCATCAGTTGCTCTGTTGGAATGCTTGGTCCCCAGTTAGTGGAAGTTTGGGAAGGATTAAGAGGTGCTTCCTTGTTGGAGGAGTTGTGTCACTGGACTTTGAGGTTTCAGAAACCCACTTGTACTGGCTGGTTTTGACACAAGCTGAAGTTATCATAGAGGAGGAAACCTCCCTTGAAGAAATGTCTCCATTAAATCTAGCTGTAAGACATTTTCTCAATTAATGATCAAGGGTGGGAGGGCCCATTGTGGGCAGTGCCATCTCTGGGCTGGTAGTCTTGGGTTCTATAAGAAAGCAAGCCAGAGGATGCAAGCTGGTTAAGTAACATCCATCCATGGCCTCTGCATCAGCTCCTGCTTCCTGACCTGCTTAGTTCCAGTCCTTGCTTCCTTTCGTGATGAACAGCAATGTGGAAGTGTAAGCTGAATAAACCCTTTCCTTCCCAACTTGCTTCTTGGTCATGATGTTTGTGCAGGAATAGAAACCCTGACTAAGACACCACTTGAGGTCCAGTCTCTTGCTCTCTGCCTTCAAGCTGTGGATCAGATTTGAGTTCTCAGCTACTGCTCCAGCATCATGCCTGCCTGCCACTGGGCTTGACTTATGATGATCATGAATGAACCTTTTGAAACCGTAAGCAAGGCCCTGACTAAATGCTTCTTTTTATAAGTTGCCTTGGTCATGGTATCCTTTTAAGAGAATAGAACAGTAATTAAGACACTCCACAAAGTGTTTTGTTCATGATGTTTTATGGAAGCAAGAGAGCCATGACTGGATTATGGTTACATCTCTGTCCTTCAAGGTGGGGGACATCAGGCCCCACCACTACAAATGTTCAGTATATATTTGGTTTCTAATGATATCAAGCATATATAGGTGAATTGGTATTCAATAAGTATTGAACAAGGAAGTACATTTCTACCTCAATATATATACAGAGATGAGCAAAAACTCTCATTCTTAATGGACTGTGGAATAACACGAAGGTCAGGTGGTACTGTTTGGTACAGTGCTCTGGCAACATGCCAACTCCTCATGAGAAGCATCCATGAGCCTGACACTATTTTGAGTTTTTTTACCTCATTATGAAACTGTTAGCAGTTCAGTCTTAACCTAGAATTGCATTAACACCATGAGGAATATATATTTACTTTATGTTTGAAGGCTTAGGAACTATAATTTGTCTTTGACACAGCCTTCCATGGCCCACATCATTCGTAATCCATATGCACTCCACCACGTTCACTCGAGCACCCATCCCCTTCCCAGGCACCAGCTAGGGATCCTGTCCTTTCTCCAGCCTCTGCCCCTCACAATGGCAGCTGAATCCAGACGTGCTTAATGGCAGAGTCAGCAAAGATTGTGGAAACAACATCAGCAAATTCACAGCTCCTCCTCAGTCATGGAGAGGCAGAGGGCACTTGCAGTAGGTGAATAGTCAATCGCGTACTTTGCTCAGCCCTCGGTAGTACCTCCTGACCACGGCCCTTCTACATCTCGGTCCAGTAGACATAGCCAATAAGTAAAAAATGAGATTTGAATTGAGACATCTTTCTGGAGTTAAGTCATGTGGGACTGGTCTCCTCTTGGTCAGTACCATTTCATGCCTTGGTCTTAGACAGATTTGAACTCAGGTTTTCAAAATTCTGGCTTCTCTGTATCTGTGTGTATCAACTGGACTTGACAAAGAGATATCTGAGTCTGATGAAACACATCTTTGGGTGTTTGTGGGGGCATTTCTAGATGGGAAAGATAGTGGGAAAGTTAGGGTTGATGGGGGAGGGGGATCTGCCTTTGATGTGGACAGAACCTCCAGCACCTGGAGAGCCAGATGAAAAAGAAAAACCCAAAGAAAAGGCAGCCCTCACTGGCCTGCCTTCTCATCTTCCTGAATGAGCACATCCATGCTGCTCTGGTTGTTTGCTGCCACCAAACTTTAGCTTTTCAAACTGGACCCATCAGGTGACTTCCAGGGAAGATCTAGATTTTCAGCCTCAGATCAGGACTGCTGAGCTTCCTGGGCTGGGTAGGTACCTAGCTTTCTGTCTTACTAGTGTGCAGAGGGCTGTTGTCAGATTGCCCTGTGTGATGGTCTGTGTTCATTATCAACGAGACTGGATTTATAATTTGTGGAAGCACACCTCTGGCTGTGTTTCTGAGGGTTTTTCCAGAGTTGTTTAACCAAAGAGAAAAGACCCACTCTAACAGACTCTTCTATGGGGTCAAATCTCTAGACTGCATCCAAAGAAAGCCTGCTGAGCACCAGCATCCATCATGTCTCTCTGCTTCTAGACTGTGGATACACTGTGACCAACTAAATCACAGATCACTCCCATGGCTTTCCTGTGAGGAACTGTAGTCTTAACTGTGAGATAAAAACATAATATTATTTATTTACATTGTTTTTGATAGGCATTTTGTCATGGCAATGGGAAAAGCATGAAATGAACCAATCACCTATCATGTAGGGCAGTTTAATATCTCTCTCTCTCTCTCTCTCTCTTTCTCTCTCACTCTCTCTCTCTCTCTCTCTCTCTCTCTCACACACACACACACACACACACACACACACTTTTTCTATGAATCCTTACCTAATGCACTATCCAATTAAATATTAACTGGACCTCTCCGCTCAGTGACTGACAGGTGGATGTCACATGTACCATCCTGACTTAGCTGGAGAAGGAAAACGGTGCTGCACAGAGGGGAAACTGTGAGCAGGAAATGCTTTCATGCATACCTAGTTATGAGGCGTGAGCCTCTGTGCCTTCAGAAGGAACACACTGGCCACCCTCATCCTCAGGATAATGCTGGACATTGAGCCCTGGTCCTGTGAAGTCCCCACTATGCCTCAGTTCCAGAATCTATCATCAAAAGCTGCCCTTCCTTCCACCATGGCCCCTTCCAGGTGTGGCTTTCATGACCTTCATCTTCAGGCCCTCAGTGTGGCATGCCTGGGACTCTCTTTCTCCTGGGATCAGAGAAAGCCTGTGTATAGACATAGGCTCTGGCATGCTCTGTGTTGAGAGCAATGTAACTGCACAGCTACACCATGTGAAGAGGGACCATCACCTCACTGGCTGGTTCTCATCAGCACAAACCTTGGAAAAGAGACAGAGTGACCTTCCAAGTCTAGAAGGTTCCTCAAGGATGAGATCTTGCCATGGTGACCAGGCTCTGCAATGTCTGGTTCCTCACTAGCATAGCTTTTCTCTTCTCTTCTCTTCTCTTCTCTTCTCTTCTCTTCTCTTCTCTTCTCTTCTCTTCTCTTC
>JADRCH010000107.1:1181217-1192617 GCA_019843965.1 Rhynchomys soricoides | reverse complement strand
TCTCTTCTCTTCTCTTCTCTTCTCTTCTCTTCTCTTCTCTTCTCTTCCCTCTTCTTTCCTTCCCTCCCCTACCCTCTCTTCCCTTCCTCCCTCCCTCCCTCCTCCCCTCCCTCCCTTCCTTTCTTTTTTTCTGATGGGAGGGAAGTGGCTTAAATGTAGGCCAAAACCTACATTTTGCATAGAGCTCCAGCCTGCATAGTGTCTCAGTGTACACGTCTCCTGGTCCAGGGACTGCCATCTCAAGGATGATGCCCCAAAGCTGTCAGTGTTACTTCCTCCATTTCTACGCCATTTCCATTTGGATCCTGCATGCTGTGTATTGACCTGGATTCTGTTCTGACCCTTTGACCTTGCACAATGCATTGCCAAATATGGACAGTGCCCATATGAGTGTATATATCCTTACTCGCTCTCCTAGTCTGGTTTGCAATGCCCCTTTCTTTTTTCTGTGACTTCGTATGGGGACCCTGGGATACTTGCCACCCCTCTGACCATCAGTGGACAGCAGGTGTCTAAGTCCCTGCTGGTCTGTTCATCCTGCTGCTGTCTGTGGGCCTAGCTTGCATCTGATACCACAGGGAATACCTTGTGAATGTTATGTCTTATTTCAATATATCCAGACTGTCAGGGATCCCTTACAAGGATTTCCATTAGAGAAGGCCTTCTTGGTTTTGACTACTGGGCCATAGTGACAGGAGAAGATGGGAAACACTATCACCAGAGACAATATGTAAGATGCTTCCTGGAGAGGCAGCAGAGGACAGGTGTGGGGATTCCTGGAGGCAGTTGGGAGCTCGGTGGACCCCTCTTCCAGAGGACAGGCGTGGGGGTTCCTGGAGGCAGTTGGGAGCTCGGTGGACCCCTCTTCCAGCTTGTTTTCTTCACTGTCTTCTATTTAATTTTCTTGTATTTTTAGTTAAGTACACAAGTAGATTTTTTTAAAAGACAGGATGAATTGCAAAATAAATTATCATAACTGACAAAACTGAAGGATTATTTTCAGATACATAGCAGCCAAATTTATATATCAAAGAATGCTATTATTAAGGCAAAGAATGGGAAAACAGGATTTCAGATATGTTGGTTCAATCAAATGTAAAATGTAAGATTTTCCAACCCACTGGGAACCTCAAATGTTATTGGGTAAGCAAATATATTTACAACCAGAGAATTAGATATTCATGGAGTACGGATACATTAGTGACTGCCATAGCATATACAGTAGTGACTGCCATAGTGTATACAGTAGTGACTGCCATAGTGTATACAGTAGTGACTGCCATAGTGTATACAGTAGTGACTGCCATAGTGTATACAGTAGTGACTGCCATAGTGAAGTTTTGGATGCCAGGTCACTTTGGTCCAGAAGCCCAGGTAGCTGAACAGTAGGGGCTCTCTCACTGAATGTGCACAAAGCCAGACATGTGAACCTGGGGCCTCCTGGATCCCCTTGTTTCATTCTTGAGGCTGGATCTCCACTCAAGACTATGAAAATGAAGGGGCAAGCCTTTAACCTTCAAACATATCCTGAGCCAAGATGCCAGCCTAAGTATGGAGAAATTTCCAAACAGTGGTAAACAAGGTGCTCAGGGGCAGGCTCCATTCTAACCAAGTATATGTCACAGCTGCACAGTGGACATGAGCAGCGAGCACATCTCTACAAGTCGTTCTTCTCTCTTTAGTCTAGACGGTCACACAATGAATTTCTTTTCCTTCCTTGGGAAATTTTCTGCTTCTATTAATTCCCAGTGTTTATTTTGCTCCTCTAACTTTTCCAGATTTCAGCAGATAAGCTTATGGCAAGGAATTACTAGTAAATATGGGATTCTAAAGTATATCAGCACTTGTTGCTTTGCTTTAGAAACTTTGGCAACTTTCTTCCCAGAATCCTAGGCTAGAAGATCAACATCAATGTGCTGGCATGGTCAGATCTGTTGAGGTCCTTTTCTGAGCCTCAGGCTGCTGATCCTTCTTGGCAGATTGAATCAAAGAGAAAATTAAAATTTGAAGAATTTGGGGAGATGTCTCAACATGCAGAGACTGTCTTTCTGTGCAAGCATGAAGACAAGATCTCAGATCCTTAGCACCTACATAAAAGGCTGGGGGGGGGGAATGAGAGGGTCATCTGTAATCACAGCTCGGGAGGTGGAGACATGGAATTCCTGGACCAAGCTGGCTCACCCCATTTTCCAACAGAGAGCTCCAGGGACAGCGAGAGATTCTGCTTTGAAATAGAAGATGAAGATGCATCCAGGAAGATAGCGGATACCAACCTCGGGCCTCTATGTGTAGATGTTTGCACATGCACTCACACCCACCCATGTGAACAGCATATGTGCACACATGTGCATATGCAAAAGTAGTCATAAAAGAGGGCTGGCAAGATGGCTCAGCAGATGAAGGGATCCACCACCAAGTCTGATGGCCTGTGTTCCATCCCTAGGATCCACATGGTAGGAGAGAATCTACTGCACAAAGTTGCCTTTTGACATTCACAGGCATACTGTGGCATACATGAATGTTCTTGAGCACACACAAACACTCACCTGTTCAACAAATAAGTCTATTTAATTTTTAAAAAAGAGTTAGACCTTCCTTGGGCCCCCTTTACAATCACATTTGTGAAAACTTCTTCCCCATGGCCTTCCCTGCATCCGTGTCCCACATCCTGGTGCTCGGAGACCTGGGTTAGGATTCAGAGTGGGAATCTGGAGAAGGGAAATTCAGCTTAAATGCATGTGCTCTGAGGCACCAGAATGCTGAACACCCTTATCTCTTCTATGATACTGAGCTCCAGACAGACAGCATCATCATCAGGGGAGACCTGGAGAGTGGCAAGTCGAATGGTCATTTTTCATAAGCAATGTTGAATACCGAACAAAATATATTGCCTCAGTTTTCTCTTATTTCTGTTCATTTTTGTATTTGTCTAACTTCTAAGTAAGATCAGAAAGGAAAGTTACAAGGGCAAGAGTGATTGAAACATCATCAATCCATAAAGAACAGATACATAGTTTGCCTGGGCAGACTTACTTCAGGCTACACGTGCTTCTTATCCATTCCAACTCTTTCCCAATCACACCTGTGGCCACCACCTTCTTTCCATCCTGAAGTAGGATACGGCCCACTCGTATAAGGGACTGCAGGGATTCAGGTCCAGAGAAGCAGAACTCTTCAAGGATTGCCAGCAGGATGCAAGGTGCATGATTGACAGTTTTTTTTTTTTTAATTGAAAATAAACAGTTTTCATGTAGTGTATTGTAATGATTCCTGCCTGACCCCTCGTCTCCTCCCAGGTTCTCTCTGCCATTCCAAGCCCCTATCTTCCTTCTCTCTTCAGAAAATGGCAATAAATAAACAAATCCCCAAGCAATGAAAAAGTAGGAGAAACATACACACAAGCAAAACCTATAAAAGCACAAAATAGTATACAAGCAAAAGAAAAGCAAGGTTAAAAAAATACCCAAACAAAACATTATGAGACAAAAAAAAGAAAAAAAAAATAAAACGGAAAAAAGAGAAACGAATGAAAAAGCCCCAAATAAACCACAAGCCCTTCAGAATACTATTGAGTTTTCTTAGGCATGGAGACTGCCTTAAGTGTGATTTTTATACCAGCTTGGCTCCATTGGAAAAACCATTTTTTCCTTTGTGAGTGGCTGCCAATTAGAGATAGCTTCTGGTTAGGGATGGGAACTTGTGTCCACTTAGTACAGGGACCTCATCTGGCTTAGACCTGTGCACACTTGTGCATGCCGCCACAGACCCTGTGATATCGTCCTATGATGCCACTTTTGAATATTTCTGCACAAAACCCCTAATGCGCTTCCTCCCGCCTTCTCTGGATTGCCACTCCTCCTCAGGAGATGTGCTTTCAGTTCTGGTATACTTCATGACCATGGAAATATTTTTGTCTTTTAATGAAAAGGTCTTCCTTGATTTGCTCCTGTACAATTCTGTCTTTGGGGGGTCTTTACTCTTGGCTGAAGTTCACTTCTGGGAAACCCCTACAGACCTTTTTTTTTTTTTCCTCAAAGCCTCAACACTTGGAAAGCACAAGAGCTTGCATGTGGAGATCAGGGGACAACTTTTAGTAATCATTCTTTCCTGCTGCCTCCCTGTGGGTCTCAGAGATTGCATTTAGATCATCAGGCTTGCACGCCAGGGACCTTTACCTGTCCAAGGTTGCTCTCCTACCTAAAGGTTCTCAGCCTTCCTAACACTGCCATCCTTTAATACAGTTCCTTGTGTTGTGGTGATCCCCAACCATAAAATTATATTTGTTGCTACTTCATAACTGTAATTTTGCTACTGCTATGAATCATAATGGAAATATCTGTGTTTTCTGATGGTCTTAAGTGACCCCTGAGAAAGGTTTGTTCTCCCTCCACAACGGCCTGGTGAACAACAGGTTGAGAACTGCTAAAGAATGCTGCTGCGAACCCATACCAGTCTCTGAGACTTGATTCCAATTAAACACTCTCGGCAACTTTTTAAACCCTTTCTTTGGAATATATTCTCCTAGTCTCTACTAATATCCCTCTTTTAAGTTCTGAATTAATTTTCTCACGATCTCTTTTGACAGTCTGCACACTGGCTAGCAACTCTTTGCAGAAGAATGAACAAGAGTGACCCAGTGAAATAAGAAATAGTTCTACACAGGCTTGAAAAAGAGCCAGGCTATGATTTAGTTCATTTCTTTTTACTTCAGCTGAGGGGCCAGCAAACCCTTCCTGTGCTGGATCAGATCAGACAAATTCTAGGCTGTGGATTCTATGGCTCTGACACAGCTATTAAAGTCTTCAGTGGTTCGAATCAATAGATGTTCTTACAAATAACCAGAGAAAGGAATAGACTTTTCCTGACACTGCTCAGTTTCTAGATGCATAAAGCTTCGAGAAGTTTCAAGTCCTGTCACTTGAGAAGTCAGCCGGACGTAAGAGCAGCTCTCCTTTGTCCGTGGTGATGGAATGGAAAAACAAGATGGCGGGGGCTTTGGGGGAGCCCCAACACCTATGAGCTTAGCCTGCCTCATTCCCTTTCTGGAAACATCTAAGGAAGAACAAAGGATCATTTGCTTCATTACGACATCTTCATATCTTCTGCTCTTTCTCATTCCCTGTAACCTTTTTTGTAACATCCAGTTTTGGAAGATTGTTACGAGTTTCGTTTGTTTCACAATACATAGTAATTATTTAACTACAGTAGTATCTGTGGCATTTGCTTTGAACCTCTGTACTATGTTGGACCCCTGCACAGCTGTCTCCACTTCTTACAGTCATTCCACAAGGTAGGTACAGTTAGTTTGTTCTTTTCCCCTATAGGAATACTGAAGTTCAGCAAGTTCTTCCTCTCCCCTCTACCTCCATCCCTCCCTTTCTTTCTGTTCTTCCTTCCCCTTCTTCATTTTCTCTCTCCTCCTTTGTTCTTCAGAGGACTCCATTTCTAACTGAGACAACTCCCCTTTAAGCTGGGGACTCCACACACTTCCGCCCCTCATCAGACCCCTCGGATGGATCAGCCAAAGCAGCTACCGAGGGGGCAGAGCGGTGGCCCTAAGCTCAGCTCCTAGGCTCCTAGTCCTACCTTTTTACATCTCTAAAACAGAGCTAGGGAATACAGCCCATCCACAAACACTGAAGTGATATGGTTGCCATGGATATTTACGGAAAGTAGATATTAGATTGCAATAGGACACCTAAACAGCTCTGCATGATGAGGCTTTAGGGGACAGCCCCAGACAGGCAAGAGTGGAAGCATTCCTTGGGACGCTGAGAGCTGCTTCTCCTGTCTGGGAACATTGCTGTGACCAGCCTGGCACAGAACAACCAGAAGTGGGTGGGTTCTTCAGTAGAGAGGATGCTGGCAAACATGAATCTAAGAGATAGAAATGTCAAAAGTCACCAGCAGCTAGGGGCTGGAGGGATGGCTCAGTGCTTAAGAGGACCTGCAGAGCATCTAGGTTCAGCTTCCAGCACCACACCATGGCTCACAACCATCTGTAACTCCAGTTCCAGAGGATCGGATGCCCTCTTCTGAACGGTGCAGGCACCAGGCATTCTCATAGTACACATTCACACATGCAGACAAATACTTATACACATACAATAGCACACACACACACACACATACACATACACATGCAAATGCAGAGAGAAAGAGAGAGAGAGAGAGAGAGAGAGAGAGAGAGAGAGAGAGAGAGAGAGAGAGAAAGAGCAGCAACAGAGGAGATCAACTTTTGAGGTGCAATAGCAACAAGACACCTTGAGAAGCACTGTAGTGGGTGTGAAGGGTAAGGTCTTTCACCCTGGGAGTTACCACTGGCCTGGACACCTGCCTCTTTAGAGACTCACTGTTTATCTGACACATAACACACAACCCAATGTCTCAGAACTGTCCACACATTGATCCAAAAAGTGCCTGGAGTGGAGGAATGGAGCTTTCTGGACTCTCACATTACTTTGTTGCCTGTGTTGCTCTGTAGCACATGAATATCCTCCTCTGCTCAGCCTAATCTGAGCCTGAAGAAAACCTTTCATTTCTCTGTGAGAGTTCTCATGACACATAGGAGATTATGAACTCATGAGAGCCAGGGTGCTGCATGGAGCTACTTGCATACTGGAACAGAGTGGGTGACTAACAATTTCTGTGGGGAAGAATACAGCTAACATGTCAGACGTGAGGCTATGGCACAGCTTCGGCACAGCTTCGGCACAGCTGGTTCTGGCAGGGGTTGCTCAGCCAGGATCTGCCACGTGGGTCGGTGAGCAGTTTAGTCATGTGCTTTTATTTTTGCTGAAAGTCTCTGCTTGAGCAAACAGTTGCATCACTAATTGCTAAATATGACATTATCAGGCTGTACTTCCTGGGGGTGAGGGGACAGGAAAGGACTTAATTACTACTCCTTTCATCTCTCACTAATGGAAAAGAACGTTAACATGCCCCTGGGCTGCCTTCCTGAAGGGTTGGGCTATAATCTCCAGGTATTAACGAGAGAAGAGGGACTGACCCAACCTGTGGATGTCATTGCTTTACCTGAATTTACTCAGCAGCTAACAAAATAGGTCTCTTTCACTAAAGACTAATTTTCACATTAAAAAAAAAAAAACCTATATTATGGGCCTGGTGCTGTTAAATTGCTGAGCACAGTGGGGAACCCTGCACTTATGCTGGTAATATTAAGCACTGAGAAAATGCCTTAGGTGTGTACCCCGCTGCCTGTTAATTCCGACCCCAGATAATTTTCTTTCAGTGAAATTCCACCAGGTGGCACAAAATGTCTCAAAGTGACTCTGAGAGTACTCCCTGGGCCACAGTGAGATAGAAGAAAGATTAAGAACTCGAGGGACAATAAGGGGCCTCACCCACTCTCTCAGAATGCCTGCCTCCTTGCCCTCAATCAGCTTTTGCAAAGGTAAAAAAAAAAAAAAATCATCCATAGCAATATATGCATTCTATATGAATGCTGGACGGTATTCTTTTGAATAATTTATGGGACTAGGAGGAAGACACAGGAAGCATTGTGGGAAGACAGAAAAGGGGGAAGGGGTTGGGGACTTTGCAAGGTTGCCAACATGCCAAATCTAAATTCATCAATTTCGTTAGTTCAGCAGTCTCCATGTAAAGATGCTTCTGTGAATTTAGATTCAGAATCCTTCATACGCATTGTAAATGTTCTGCCATGCTGAGAAAGTGCAGCGATTCCACAGATTTGTAAAGTTTAAGTGAAGTAAAAATTATCAACATTCCAAGAAGACTACGAGAAGTGTCCTGAAATAAAATAGAAGGTTTTACAAGGTCTACACTCGACCACCTCTGAGAATAGTCAGTATTCATCTAGCCCAGCACAGGGCTCCATGTGCTCACTAGGCTTTTTATGTCAACTTGACATAAGTTAGGGTCATCTGGGAAGGAGGAACCTCAACTGAGAAACCCCCTCCGTCAGATTGGTCTGTGAGCAAGCCAGTGTGGTATTTTCTCTAAATTAATACTTGATGCGGGAGAGCGCAGCCTGTTGTGGGAAGTGCTATCCCTGGGCAAGAGGTCCTGGGCTGTACGAAAAATTGATCTGAGAAAGACATGGGGAGCAAGCCAGTAAACAGAATTCCTCCATGCCCTGCTCCAGTGCTAGCTCTGGCTTCCCTCCAGGTCTTGAGGTCTGAAGGCGGAACAAACCCCTCCTGCCAACTCACTTTGGGTCACAGTGTTTTATCACAGCAATAGAAACCCAATTGGAAAGGGCTTTAGAAGGAATGTCACTAAATAATCAGGTAGACATGTGAGAACACGAAATCGTGATCAGAGGTAACCCCAGTGAGCAGGGAGTCTTCAGCTGCTCACATGTGTGCCTCAGCCCTGTAAACAGACTCTGCACGTCTCCCAAAGGATCACACATGAGTTCATGTTGAAAACTTCTCCCATGATTTGAACGTATCTGCAATTTAGAGACATTGATTGAGAATGCATTTCTCTTCACACTAAATGTGTGTCTTAATTGTTTTTTTAAAATTAGGGTGATTAATATCATGACAAGAAACAGTTTGGGGAGGAAAGGGTTTGTTTCCGATTCTGCTCATGTTATTATATACTCCACCACCAAGGGAAACCAGGGCATGAACTCAGTCAGGAGCTGAAACAGAGGCCACAGGGGAATGCTGCTTCCTCAGTTTGTATTCTTATGCACCCATCCAGGGATGGCACCACTCACAATGGGCTGGGCCCTCCCCTGTTTGTCATTAATCAAGAAAATGTCCCATAAGCTTGCCTATAGGCCGTTGTGATAGGCTAGGGCATTTCCCAGCTGAGGATGTGCTCCTCAGATAACAGTTATTGTGTCAAATTGACAAGCAACTGGTTAGCACCGTGTGGGTAGGTCCCGAGAGCTTCATGCTAATAGGCTCTTGACAAGAACCAAGCAAATCAATAATGCCAGCTGATCTAGGAAGTGACCCTTGAAATCTTCTTTTAATTTAATTTTTTTTTGAGAATTTTATGCACTTGTTTTTACACTATGTTCAATCCTCCCTCTTCTGCTTCAGCTCCAATGTCCCCCACATTCCTCAAGTGTACGTCTTCTGTATATTATCTTCTCTCTCTTTCTCTCTCTCCCTCTTTCCCTCTCCCTCTCCCCCCTCATACACACAGAGAAACACACACACACTCTCGAGTCTATTTAATGGTGATCGTATGTGCATGTAATATTCTTTGATCATATTAGAAAGGAGACATCAACTCCTATGATGCTTCAAGCGTTCCTCAGCCTTACCTGTCCTAGGACTCTTAAGAAGGTGGCTATTCTTGCCCAGAGAAATGGAGAAACGAGATATGTATTCACACAAATATGATACAGAATTGTGTTTAAACTACAGCTTGAAAGATGCAGAACTGAACAAGTAGCAAACACGTAAGATCAAAGCGGGCAGAGGCGAGACTCAAATCAGGACTGGAAGAGTACAGTTTGCTCATTTAGCTTGACTGTGGTGTGCATGAAAGCCAAAGGAACCAGGTTCTAAGTTTTACATGGACTTTTTCTATCTCTATCTCTAGAACTAGCCTATGAGTGATTACAAAAAGGACTAGAATGGACAGAACAATTGGTAATTAGTTTAATTAAATTAAAATTAATGATTTCGACTCATTAGATTATGAATATGATCATAATTACCAACAATGACATCTACCTTTCTGAATCTTACACTAGCCTTTTCACTCTCACCACTAGGAACCCCCATATTCCGCCCCCACCTTACATCTACCCTCCTTTGTCTAGAAGGGATAATACTATCCCTATTCATTATACCCTCAGTAGCTACCTTAAATTCCAACTCCACAATCTCCCTGCCAATCCCTATTGCAATCTTAGTGTTTGCAGCATGCAAAGCTGCAGTAGGGCTAGCACTCCTAGTGAAAGTTTCAAACACCTACGGAACTGACTACGTAGAAAATCTTAACCTCTTACAATGTTAAAAATCATCTTTCCATCACTAATAATTCTTCCACTAACTTGACAGGTAAACTTTATTTGTATTTATTTACTTTACTTTTAATTCCATTTTACTTATTGTGTATGTGCATGTGCATGTGCATGCACATCATAGCCCCAGTGTGGCTCAGAGAGTCCGTGTGTGGGTCAGTTCTTTCCTTCGATCAGTGGGGTCTGGGGACTGAGGTCAGCTGATCGGGCTGCTGACAGTACCTTTCCCTGATAGCCTGCCGGCCCTAGGCTGAGACTTCTAAACCTTAAGCAGCGTAAACTCAATAGTGATTCTGAATGAAGCTGTGGTATGATGTTCTATGAAGTAGGAAGCACGAGATGGCAGCTATTCACTGATGGCGTTTGAACAGAAATAGGCTGAATTCATGCTCATATCACTGAGCCCTTTAAGGTGCCGGGGCTTAGGATACAAAACTGTGCTGTGTATTGCACCCCAGCCTTGCTGCAAATGGAAAGGGAGTGTTACACCTCCATTTTAACATCAAAGGCAGTTCAAGCACGCTGCTGCTTGACAGAGCTCTTGCCTCAGCACACAAAGTAACAGGAGTGGGGCAGCAATCAGAATGCACTTCAGTCTGGCCTCCTTTACGCAAGTGACATGACGATTCCAAGTCACAAAGTCACAACAGCTGCTGGGGCAGGAGTGAGGAGAATAGATTCTTTGAGGAAGCATTTCCCTACTAGAATGGGGCAGACACGTTAATGTTTTCTATTGTTAATTCAGTTGTAGAAATTATACCTGGGGAAAATCTTCCGCCATTTTTTTTTTTCCTTTTAAGTCCAGACATATTCAGGGAACAATATTGTAAGTAATTTGTCTTGTCCCTTTCTGATGCTGGGGCAAAGCGATCAGGTGCACGCAAAGCTCTCTGGGTCAGTAGCCACCCAGAGGTTGCCTTTCCTGTTTGTTTCAACTCCCAAGATGCATTTCAACAGGTTTCACCTCACCAAGTCATGAATGGAATCTCCAAGAGTGCTTTCAAAAGCACTGATTGCTGGTCTACAGAGTGAGTTCCAGGATAGCCAGGGCTACATAGAGAAACCCTGTCTTGAAAAACCAAAAAAAAAAAAAAAAAAGAAAGCACTGATCGTATTTAACCTTACCATCTTATCTTCAAGTTATTGTTTATGCAGGCCATGTGTATTTGTATCCTGGAAAACTCTGGTGCTCTGCACCCTGGTGAGCCACGTCCTTGCTGGCTTCCTCGACTAGGGAAGGGCTGCCATGCCCATGACTCAGGGTGTCTATTTCATGGGGGTAAATGAGATAACACAACATTTTACCATTATCCATGTGATACAGTCCAAGACCCCAGAGAATACTGCAGCCCCTGTGGTGATACCAAGGCTCATGTATGCATATATAACATATAAGCATACATTGTATATATAACATATAAGCATAC
>JADRCH010000107.1:1155520-1181207 GCA_019843965.1 Rhynchomys soricoides | reverse complement strand
TATAAGCATACATTGTATATATAACATATAAGCATACATTGTATATAATCTGCATCTACAACTATACCTTTATGTAAACCATTCACGTAAGTATCTATATCATATATATGCTATTTTAATTTTTTCCATTTCTCTCTCTCTCTCTCTCTCTCTCTCTCTCTCTGTCTGAGTGTGTGGTGTGCGTGTGTTTGTACATGCATGTTTGCACATATGTAGGAGTACTTGTGTGTGGGTTGCCCTGTATCCGCTCCTCAAAAAACTGTATCCTCTCCAACCGTCAGCCAAGTGACGTCATAATGTTCTTCTTTCCTTAAGTTGCTCCTTGCCAATTTGCCGCAACAACAGTAACTCCTACACGTGCCTACCTATCGTACAGTCTAATTTACAAACCAGGCACAGTAAAAAGTTAATGTCATAGCTTAATGAAATAGAGCAATTTAAATAATTTAGTGTAACAAACGTTATTTGAAATGTATGAGGATTTCTGGAATTTTCCATTTTAAACTTTTGGGCTGCGGTGTTCCGTAGAGCTCTGCACCAGAGCTTGACCTGGTAGGACTGGTTCTCTTTGGTCTTAAGTTTTCCTTTGCTGAGCTGTATGTCACTGATAGACTGTGTGTCCTTGGCAGAAGGGCCACACTTGGTTCTGCGATCTTCATTGCTGTACTTAGTTTGTTCATTCAGTAGAACAGGCACCTGGGGCCTCCATTGCAGGAAACCATGCACCATGATCAGGTGCCTAGGCAGAGGCAGTCCTTCTACGCCATGTGGTCTAGAAAGACTCCCTGTAAAGGGTTATGTGTCCTGTGTTTTGAAGAATGCACAGGTATCAGGAAGGTTGGAAAGTGACATCAAATGACACTGTGATAGAGAAGTGACTGCATGTCCATTCTTGGAAGGTAGATGCCCACCATGACTGTTCACAGTCTTCCCACTCTCAACTTCCTGCCTAGGTTCTGGGACTTCTGCCAGTGACTGCCATGACTCCTCTCTTTTCTCCTCTCAGGAAAGCCAGGAGACATTTGGGGAAGAGCCTGGAAACTCACTCCCGCTGAAAAGGAGGTGAACCACCACAGACGGTATCACCTGAACTCCTAGAGTTCTGAGGCCATTAGGCTTTCCTTGTGAACCTGATGTTTGTTTCATTGTTGTGGTTGTTGTTGTTTATTTTGCTTTGTTGTTTTCCCCATCATTTCTTCCTCTCCCCTCAGTTCTTTCTTAAAAATAAAGCCTGTTCTCAGGTATTCGAAATATCAGAATGGAAAGTGAGCTGGCATGGCCAGCTTTAGGCTTCCTCACACATGATCCTGTGTGTGGTCCCAATCCCAGGGATGCAAAGACCTTTTCTGGAAAGCAGGGACAAGAGGTCTTGCACTCTATTTAGCATGTGGTAGTGGTGGATCGAGGGATTGATGGGACTGAGGATGGCTTCAAACTCAGAAGATGCTGTGACAGTTGAAGTTGATGTCCCCCTGTACTGAACATCTCAGATCAGATGGAATCTTGCTGAACTCTTAACTGGGACGTGAGAGCTATGGAGGAAGTTGCCCACAGGAAGACCCTTCGCTCCTGCTTCCCAGATACTGTCATGCTGCTTGGTAGTTCCTTGACAAGCTACAGATAGCCTGCTGCTTCGTTTCGATGTGTTTGCTCAACCAGTTCTGTATCTTAAGATGCATGGCTCCTTTCCACAGGCATTTGCTTGGAGCACTTGTGAAATGGCTGCCGCTTTGCCTCTGATATCCCTGAGATGTTCTTTGTAGCAATGCTGCACAGCAGGCCTATCTTCATTCACACAGGCATGTTCTAACCACTCTCAAACAAATGTTTCTCCTCACTTTACACAGGGTAAATAACAACACATAAGGCATAATATGTGTGACAGAAGTGGTATCAGGTTAGCATCCAAATCTCACTTCATAAGCCTTGATCCTAAAGAAATCCATCTCCTCTTTAGAAGCAGAAACTTCTAGATGTTAACGATGCCAGGATCCCTTGTACCTGAGCTCAAGGATGCAACTTGTTTACACCCTGAGATCACACACTCTAACTGCCAAAGGTCCAGTCATGTCCAATAGAGGGAAGCAAGGTGGTATTGTCTGCATAAAGCCCTCCAGGCAGAAGGCAGCTGGCTCCTGGCATGCAATGGCCACTTGTGCTGTTACAGCCAAGTCTTAGAGTCCGGTTTCAATGCAAGCAGGCAGCTTGCTTGGGAAATATTACTTGAAACATCACCTCAGCATTCCTTTTCTGGCATCCTCTGGTTTGCCAATTGTCTATGTATGGTGATGATCACTACAGAGGCCCGTAATGAGAAGACCCGCCTCAGTTCCAAGGGTCTTTGCTCCAGTGGGGATGTTAAGGTGGCTGCCATTCAAGCATGTTTAGTTATTTGTATAACTTACTCAGACCCAGGAAGGAAGCTGGCAGTGGGTCCTTGATGAGGCAGACGATTTGCCAACTTGGGGACTCTACCCTGAAAAGATGTTCTCTAAAGTCAAAGCCACCCCTTGCAAGAGTGACTGGCAGAGGAGACAGGTGGACTGTGGAATCCTGTCTGAGCCTGTTTGCTGGAGAATGCAGTCTAAGATGAGTGAGCATCAAGGAGCCTGTGTGTAGTCTACCCAGATGGTGCTCCCAGTAGGATTACACATCCCAGGGAACTTGTGAACCATATGGAGGGGAAGATTCCCTGGCTGAGAGTTCCACTCCATTATTTCGCTTTGGAAGTCGCTCATTGTGATCAGGCTTGAGCTATCAGATGGGAGCCAATGGATATCAGAATGGTATATTTGTCAGACTTGGGAACCGCTCATTCTTAGCTTAATCACAAAGAACACATGGGTACAAACGTAGTATATTCTGAGACATGCCACCAGGATCCTTCACAATTCCAAGGGCACTGTCATGTGACTGCAAAGAGAATCAGTGCATTGTTCTAGAAATCAAGATCATCCCAAGAGCACTGGGGTGTGGCTTGGCATCTGAGTCTTGCAGCCTCCTGGATCAGATCTGGCTTTGTGACGGGACATTGAACTTGGTGGCAGGGGAAATAGTGTCCTTGCCTTTCTGGCACTGGGTTCTGTCTATCACTGTCACCATGTATGACATTTAAGAGAACCAACCTGTGACTTTCTGTTCACTTTTCAATGTCTTTGTAAACCAGGAATACCCAGAGGCCAAAATCAGGGAGTTGGGGCAGAAAAACAGGGCTTTCAACCCATGTATTGGGGCTACCCAACCTTGGAGAATTTTAGCTCCAGTGTCCCCTCCTCAGGAGTGCATGTCCAGAGCCCAAGCACCATGGCAAGCTATACCATCCAAGCGTCCATCAAAGATCTCTGTGTTAGACTTAGAAGAGAAAACACTGAGACTGGAGAGGGCACTCCTTGGGGGTGATGTGTTCTGTTTGTGTAAACACAGGAGCTGAGAATCCAGGCCCAGAAGGACAGGAGGCGAGGCAGCAACAGCACACCAGCTGGTACAGGCTGCACAACAAATAAAAGCTGACAAAGTTGCCTGCCATGTGCATGAGCAACTTCCAAAGCCTTCAGTGACGAAAGGGGGAATATCTGTTGGCAGAGAGCCTAGCGCTTGTTCGTCTCCGCCATGTGCTGGTCCTGCAGGGGAGAACTTGAAGCTCCAGAGGTCACAAGAAAGGGCACAGTATGACTTGATCCACAGCCCCACCCCCAAAAGGGACAGGGTGTTATTCTGCTTGTTGTAACCCCCTGTGTTATGCTCATGCCATGCTGCTTCCCCCACACCCTGTTTCTGTGGATGTGGAGGTCTCAGGACCCATGGAGGACAAGGAGGTGGGTGGGACCTCAGAGCGAGCTCCTTTACCCTCTTAAAGAATCCCTGGAACAAAATGTCCTGGTTGGTCCAGGAAGTAAGCCTGGAATGGATGAGCTGTCAGTAATCTCTGTGTCCACCCATGCCACCACGCTTGCTTCTTTGATCTCATTCTTTCTGCACCAAGAGGCTATCATGGAGGTCCAGCCTATCCCATCTGGGCCAGAGAGGCAAGCAAGGACTTGGACCCTTGCTTCTGACTGCTGGAGTAGTAGTCCAGAATACCAGAGAAGTATCTGAGGTCAACAGAGTGATCACAGCAGGCATATGTACGAAGGTGAAAGAGAGTCAATGGTGGAGCCAAGAGACCTGGCCTCACTCTGATGTGAGGGGTGGGTCTGGGCAGCAGAGGAGATACCCATATCTTTTGACATTTGGACCATGAAAGTAGCCGGAGACCACTGCAACCAGGGCACTGCCAAAAACCACACAGTCAGTAGACAGGGCCAGGAAAGAGAAGGCCAGCCACTGGTATGTTCAAACATTTTGTGATTGTGTGTGTGTGTGCGCGCGCGCGCGCGCGAGCGCGCGCGTGTGTGTGTGTGTGTGTGTGTGTGTGTGTGTCGGGGAATAAGCACAATTTGTAGCACTCACTCATGCCGACTGAGCCTATCCAGACATGCAGGTCTAAGTATTACTTACAAATACTCTCTCTGAGCCTAGGCAGGACAAAATATGATATATTCTTACCCAGTTATAGAGCAATTACCCCCATGACTTTGGGCCAAAAGATTGGATATCTGTGGTTGGAATGATCACCCTGTAAATCATTATAATGAGGGCAATTAGAAATGGATTATTGGATTAAGACTTGAATTACTTTGGAAGAAGACCTTACTTTTCTTTGGTGACTATCTCCTGTTGGTTCCCCGCACCCCATTTTCTCCTCTCACTGAAGAATCAACCCTGAACACATCCCAGAACTACAAATTATCACTTTGCTGTCAGCAAGAGCATTTCAGCCTCCATAGTGGAGAATGTCTGTGCTAACTGTGACATTGGCTAATGAGAGGAACTTGAATCAAGCAAATGGACCCAGAACAAAGTCAAAGGCATGTATTCAGAAGATGTGACCTCTCGACATAGGGTCTCCTAGGGAGAACTTGGTGAGTCACATGCTTCTTATTCTATTAGTAGGAGTTTAATAATGCTTGTATTAGTGCAGTAGCTATTCCTTAGAAGGAGTGATGGACTAAGCTACAGAAGTCTTGATATATATGTAATTGGGCCAAAGGAAATGGAGAATTGAGTCATTTCTCAATGAATTTGATTAATGTAAATAATTTATCTGGATACTATCCTTCCTACACCACACTTATTCCTTAAAATATAGGGCATGCTTTCCTTAAATAGATTTTCCTTCCAGCTCTTCAATTCATAGGAGACTCCACACGTAGCAGCAGCAGGGAAGAGACCCAGAACTGTAGGCTGAGGACCCCCGCCAGCCTTACCGACTGTTCTTTACACGTGCTTCTGTGTCGTACCCAATCTCAGAGCCTCGGGTTCTTTATTCTGAAAAATTCAGAGTTCGGACAGAATTATCACTCAGTTCTGAGCGAGTGTTCCATGTGCTATTTTCATGAAGAGGGACTCCCTTAGAGAAAAACATCCTATTCTTTGCATTTACATGGAAGGTGATATATCCTTAGACCTCATCAATGGGACAATGAGCTGTGTTTTTTCAAAGTATTAAACATACATTTACCATAGGATATGACAGCTTCCTCTGCGTGTTTGCCCAAGAGAATAGAAAATCTATGTCCTCACAAAACAACAGCACTCAGATGTTTATAGCCAGTGTATTCATCTTCGTACCGACCTAGAAACATCCGGGCGCGTTTAAACTAGTGCATGAAGAACAAACCAGGGCACAGTCAGACAAAGGAAGGCATGCAGAGACTAAAAGGAGGTAAGAAGGCAGGAAAGAGCTGGGAGGGACCACAAGTGGCTCCCACGCTAAGTGAGAGAAGTCGACTTAAAAGCTCAGCCACACACACTGTGTGGTCTTACACGTGGGATACTCTGCAAAAACTAATAGCCACTTAGTGGTTGTGTGGCCCAGTTGGAAGAAGCCATCGCTAACTGGGTGGGGGCAGTGAACAGAAATGTTCTATAACATCTCTTTTTTTGTGTGTTTGTCTTTATTCTGGTTTGAAGACAGTCCTGCTGCTGTGCTTAAGCTGGCCTTAAACTCACTACGTAACTGGAGATGGCTTCAATAGCTGCCCACCTCCGAAATGCTAATATTACCAACATGTATGTAACCATATCCTGCCTGCCAGGATTTTAGTTTGGTTGGTTGTAGCCATTTGCATCACTTGACATTTGGTAAGACATGGAGCTACACACGCACACACACACACACACACACACACACACACAAAGAGAGAGAGAGAGAGAGAGAGAGAGAGAGAGAGAGAGAGAGAGAGAGGAGGGGGGAGGGGAGAGAGATTGAACCTGTAAAACTAAACTTAAGAACAAGTATCAAACAGTCTAGTTAATATCTATTGCCAAATGGTAACTTTACTTTGAGAATTCAAATCTAAAACCTAGAGTTTGAAAACTGCTTGTAGCCAGCACATGTGCAGGGGTTGAGAATACAACCCAAAATTTCCAGTAAGTGGCTGAAATCGCACAGAAAGTGCTGGTCCAACTGGCTAGGAGCCACCCTCACAAGAGCTCAGTCTCCTGGTTCCTGAAGGTTCCTTTCTGCTCCAGAGAAAGTAGCTCTCATTTACGTCCAGTTCCAAGGGTTTCTTTTAGGCAAGCCCCAGGAGCAGCCACTGTAACCAGCTGCCTGCAGGCATAGGAAGGGTTGGGGCAATTCCTGATGTGCTCCTAGGTACTGCAAAATATGAGGACCTATGGATCCCGCTTCTGGCTCTCCAGCACACGCAGTGCAGATGTAAGATTTCTGTTGTTACCCACATGGGTATGACAGCATAGGTGTCACCAGTCTGTGCTGAGACACTATAAATCTGGGCGTCTCATCTAGTGCTCCGATCTATCTCTGAGATTATAGTTCATCTACTTATCATGCCACAGCATGGTAATGTTTTAAAAACCATCAAACTGATGGGAAATATTTTACATTAAGTGACTGCATGGTATAAGCTATCAAATATATGTGGAAATCCTACACATGTGTGCTGTTAATTATAGATTTCAAATTAATCCAATTTCATATGGCCATTCAGTTAAGTTTGTACTTCTTCTCTGGTTCCCCAATGTGTAAACACTTACGTTGAAGTATCGTGGCTAAAGAGGGAGGTAAGATCTGTGAATGCCTACTGTGTTCGTTCTTTCTGCATCACAGACAGAGACGTTGAGGGAGCAGAGTCCAGATAATTCAAGGGAAATGCACAGAAATGGATTGTCAGAAACTGCACAAACCAACGATATGACCATTTCATGGTATGGTTAAGGATCAGATTTTTACTGTGGGTGTGAGAGAGAAAAGCTGGGGGCCTCTGAAAGAGTCTAGAGAAAAACTAGAAGAAAGTAGATTCAATATGGCCACAGACTGGACCCAGCCATGAGAGAAACAGGGACAGGAGGAGGAGGAAGAGGAGGAGGAGGAGGAGGAGGAGGAGGAGGAAGAGGAGGAAGAGGAGGAGGAGGAGGAGGAGGAGGAGGAGGAGGAGGAGGAGATGGATGGGGAGGAGGAGGACAAGAAGGGGAGAATGAGGAGGGAGAGGAAGAAGAGGAGGACAAGGAAAAGGAGGAGGAAAAGGAGGACAAGAGAGAAGAGGACAAGAATGAGGAGGAGGAGGAGGAAGAGGAGGAGGAAGAGGAGGAGGAGGAGAGAGGCAGGAGAGTGAAGGAGAGTGAGCATGGGAGAACCGGGTTGTCTGAGACAGAGAGAGCTCTAGAGGGAGAGACACAAAGTGTGAATGCAGCTCGGAGCAGCAGGGCTCTAGGGAAATGAGTCGCTGCAGGGAGGGAGCCCAGGAGCTGGAGGGAGTTCGGGAGGAGGGAGGAGGCAAGAAGATCCAGGCTGTGAGCACAGACTTTGAAATGTGCAACAGGTACACGTGACACTGAGGGAGCCCTCAGGCCAGCATGTGCTTTGTGTGCTATGAGGTACCACAGACAGCCATTTGTCCCTTCTGCTTTTTGGAATTTGGGGAAATGGAATTTCCTTTGGACTTGACAGAAACAAAATTTCCTGGAGATTGCGATTCCTGTGAGACTGGGTTGGTGGAGCTGGCACAGTGGGTAACAGCACTTGCTGTTCTTGCAGAAGACCCAGATTTAGTGTGTCCCACCCACCTGGCAACAAGCATCCACCTCAAAGTCCAGTTCTAGAGGATTTGACTTACTCTTCTGGTCTTGTGACCAATGTTTTTATGTGGTGCGTATACATACATGCAGGTAAAACATACATAACATTAAACTAGAAGGCAATGTTAAAATGAATGGGTTGATGATTTCCGCAGACCAAGCATCTCTTATGTATACAGGCTGGCCAATACAAATTTTGTTTTGATCCAGCACTGAAAGAAAGCCCCATGTTTGAATCATCGGATCGGCTTGGTGAAGTGGTTAATCAAAATACAATATAGAGTCTATTCGTAGACAGCTATCAAGTACTTTACCTTCAAGGAGACAGAAATATCAATTCATAGTGGTGCATGTCTTTGATCCCAGCACTTGGGAGGCAGAGGCAGGCAGATTTCTGAGGTCGAGGCCAGCCTGGTCTACAGAGTGAGTTCCAGGACAGCCAGGGCTACAGAGAAACCCTGTCTCAAAGAACCAAAAAAAAAAAAAAAAAATCCAATTTTTAGTGAAGTTTCAGTGAAAATTCTTCAGAGATATATCTGTTTTTATTATGTGACTTTTCACTTGCATGTGTGTATGTGCAGTACATGAGTGCCTGGTGCCTCCCATGGGTGCCAAAAGGCACCAGAACCCACGAATCTGGAATTGCAGATAACTGTGAGCCCTCCTGTGCATGCTGGGAACCAAACTAAGGTCCTCTGCAAGATCAGCAAGTGCATTTAACCCCCTAGCCAACTGAAACCCCGAAAAATAATCCCTGACGGTTGCTTGATTGTTATTAATTTTCTAAAGTCTTTTTCTTCAACCAATACAAGGATGCAAAGACTCAGGATGAATCTGCAAAACCATGGAAGATTGAGAAAAAGTCCAAGGGGAATGGTGGGTGGGAGCCAAGGTCAGTCCCCATTGCAGAAGCCATGCTCTGCATGGCGCCCAGCTGCCTTTACCAGGAGGACAAAGCACGGTTACCACCCGCTGCCGGAGGGCTCCTGCATCCTCTCTCTTTCACTGTACCCTACAACTAAAAGGCTTATAAGGAGGAAGCAGCAGTGGCCCTGGAAACCCAGGTAGAGGGGTGTATGTTTGTCAGTGTTCTCCAGAAATACAGAATCCATGAGTAGGTGATAGATGGATAGAGATGATAGACAGATAGATGGGAGATTGATTTCGATGATCGATAAATAGATAGATGATATGTAGATAACACACACACACACACACACACACACACACACAGAGTTAAGGAGGGTTAGGAGGTGAGGCTTTGTTGGAGGAAGTACGTTCCTGGAAGTACGTCCCTTTGAGAGTTTAAAAGCTGTTTTGGGTTTCTCTCTTTGCTTCCTGCTCTGCCATTTCAGATGTGAGGTCTCAGAGTCCTGCTTCACTCCTTATGCCTGTCTGCTGCCATGCGTCCCTGTAGTAATGGACATAGCCTCTGCTCTCTGGAGCTGTGTCTCGCACACACTCCTCATGCTGTAGATTGCCTTAGTGACGTGTATTACTGCAACAATAGAAACATAGCCAATGCGGAAGATAGGTAAGGCATGCAGACATAGAGGGGAATGCATGGGTTCATACCTTAAGTAGGTAATAATGATAAAGTAGACAGGTTAGAAGGGTAGGAATAGATGCTAGAGAGGTTAATAGGACAGGGAGGCAACTAGACAGAATGACAGACGTGGGATTGATAGAGTGAACAGACAACAGGGGAGAGCTAAGTTGGTGAACTGTCCAAATCGGTAGAAAGACAAATGGTGACAGACGAGAGATGGATGGATAGAGAGATGAGAGATAGATGATAGAGAGATAGAGAGATGATAGAGAGATAGAGAGATGATAGATAGATAGATGATAGATAGATAGATAGATTATAGATTATGGATAGAGAGATTATAGATAGATGGATAGATAGATAGATGATACCTTGATAATAGATGATAGATAAATAAGTGATAGATAGATGATAGATAAATAGATCATAAATGATAGATAAATGATAGATAGATAGATTGATAGATGGATAGAGAGATAGATGGATAGATAGATAGATGATAGATTATAGATAGATGGATAGATGGATGGATAGATAGATGATAGATGATAGATAGATTATAGATAGATGGATAGATAGATAATAGATGATAGATAGATGATATCTTGATAATAGATGATAGATAAATAGATAAGTGATAGATAGATGATAGATAAATAGATCATAAATGATAGATAGATGATAGATAGCTTGATAGATGATAGATGATAGATAGATGATAGATAGATGGTTGATAGAAGCCCTTTAATAGGCTTTCCACAAGCTGGAGCCTAGAGAAGTGAAGACCTGAGAACCAGGAGGTCCACAATATACCTTCCCATCTTGCTCAGGAGCAAGTTGGAGGAGGGTGGGCCCAATCCTTGTGTTGAAATACCAGAAGGCACGGAGCTTTGATGATCAAGGGTAAGAGAAGTGCATGTGTGAAGGTGCACACAGGAGTAAACTGAGAAGCTCCTGTCCGATTAATAAAACACACATCTGTGTGTGTCCTGATAGCACCCAGGGTTGGGGAGATCCTCAGGACCACCTAATTAGGACTAACCTAATCAGTGCTCTAATCCATGGAGGGATCTGAATTTGAACAGATTCTTACAAAGAAGTTGGGGAAGCTGAGGAAAGAGGTGAAACTGGATGGAAGAAAGCAGTCTCTGGTGGCTGTGCCTTGTCCTACACTCCTGGGTTCGTTTGCTCTTCTTCCTGTCCACTCTTCTTCCTGTCCACTCTTCTTCCCGTCCACTCTTCTTCCCATCCACTCTTCTTCCTGTCCACTCTTCTTCCTGTCCACTTTGAACTTAGTAGCTTCCTCCTCAACATGCTTCTGTCACCACGATAGGCTGCCTTCCCATGGGCTCCAAGTAAGCAGAGCCAAGGTCTATGGACTGAACATTTTGAAAATGTCAGCACAAATAAATCATCCAGAACTCCCTCCCTTTACATTGTGGCCTATGTTTTGTCATAGTGAGGAGAATAATGACTAAAATATAGTTTGAGTTTAAAAGCAGAGAGCTTGCTGGCGTTTTCTCTCCCTTCTCGTTGCGTGTTAGGATGGAGCCCCACCCCAGACTGAAGATGGACCTTTTCTTTCAGTCCTCAGATGCACATGCCAATCACCTCCTGAACCATCATTGCACTTACTTTCCAGATAATCAATATCTGCACCCCCACCACCCCAGGATCCAGCTCTGCTTCCCAATTATACTGAGCACCACACTTTAGATATCTGTGAGCCCTTGAGGCATCTAGACACGGGAGGAAGCCTGTTCATCACCCAGGCACAGGCAAAGCCAAGGCTCACCAAAGCAGGGGATGCTACCATCTGGAGGACATAGCCTGCCGGCCCTGATACTGCTGGACAGCCTGGACGCTGAGGACAGTTTTGAAGATGAATGTTAGTGCCTAATTCAACAAAGGGAAGCACTGATTTTGAAGGAAAAAGTATGCGAATATTGTATGCTTTTAAAGAATTATGTTGTGTAAGTTGCCCATGCTCCAGTCAACACTCTTACACCTGTGCTCATGCAGCATGAAGTAAGAAGTACAAGGGGGGGTTGTTGCCATGAAGAAGGGGGTTCAGTGCCAGGTTAAAGTGGCTAACCAAGGGCAATGAGGGTTGAGTATCATCGAAATACATTGTATGTGCATATGGAATGATGACTGAATAAATAAATTGTAAAAAAACCTTTTTATTTTTTCATTAGTAGTTGGCCAACAACATTTTACTCCATTACTGTTGCTATGTTTTGAATTTCATGGACACAGTTGTGGTACCGTATTTTTCTCGAGCTGAGTGAACATGGAGGTGGTGTTTGTGTTGTTGCCTATCAGTCTTCAGAGAATGAAGTACTTGCTGTGTGTCCTTGGGCAGAGCAGTTTGTGGTCCTCAGTTCTAGGCAGCTGCTGGTCACTGGGCAGCACAGGGATCAGTGCTTGGAGGAGGTTACTTAGGAGAGAAGGAAACAGAAGAAAATGGTAGCTTCCTTAATTGCTTCTAATGAAAGCATGAGTGAAGGCCATTAGTGTGATTGGAATTTATCCAGGACATTAGGATCACCCAGAAATGCCATGAGCCAGTTCACCCCTCACATACACCCGCCAGTGCCCATGGCTTGACTCTAATGTCCCTTCTAAAAGACAGAGCTCCTCCACACTGGGTTATTGGCTCGATATGACAACAGTAAATCTCTGGTGGCACTTCCAGCAGCACATAAGGAGAGAGTTCTCAGAAATGACCAATAATTGACCCGTACGACCTGCCTGAGCATGTGAGGTCTAACAGACTCTGACATCACACACAGAATTATTTTCCAATAGGTACTTTGCATGTAATGCCGTTCAGCTCTTCAGAAAATGAGCAACATAGCGTTGAGCGAGAGGAGACTCTTCCTTGTCTCCCAGTGATAAATGGAATTGGGTTTTGACCAGTTGATGGAAAAAAATTACCACTTATTATTTCTAAAATCAATGCTGAAATAATTAGATTTAGCAAATGGGATTCTTAGAAAAATGAAAAAAGAAAGAAGTCTTTTAAGGTCACCAAGGTGATTTCCTCTGATTAATCTAGAATTCTGTGGTCAGAATTCCTAAGGTTTCATGTGCTTTGACACAGGGCTTCACCTTTGAGGGCCAGTGTTGACAAGTGATAAATTTTCCTGATATCAAGGAAGGATCAGCACTCCTCACGTGTTCTTGGGCACTTGACTTGGAACTTCTGGGATCGGGACAGTGGCTGGGGCTCTGGCAGGATGGACAGGCAAGGCTAAGCCATGGCATCCCTAGGGTGGTCTGTGTGGTTTCCATGTATCCCAAAAGAGGCTTTCTGGAAGCAGAAGCTGTTGGGTGTCTTGGTGGTTGGGGCTCAGATGTCACCCAATGTCATTTCTACTTAGTTCTATTGGCCACCCACTGCTCCTGGGGACCAGTGGCCTTCCTTTTCATCCAGTGGCCTCCATCTTTGGAAGCAATTGGGTATACTCAGGTCGATATGGATATAGCTGTAGACACCCTCCACTTCGAAGTGGGCAGAGCATGTCAGCTCCTTCTTGATCTTGGCTTTTCTTTTTCCCAAGAGAAAATGTACTCAGTAAGTGAGGTCAGGGCCCATCTCCAGCTCACCTGTGCCACCGGCCTTGTCTGTAGTGTTTCCTCCACATTTGATTTTAAAATGGTTTGACACTACTTGAGGAAAGGTTTAGCCTACTGACTGCCACATGTGCCAGCAATCCTGGATTTTGGCCTCACACAATGATGATGATGATAGTAATATGACAGACAATATTCTTAGAACTCTTGAAAGTGATCATAATTTTCTTCATTTGATTCACAGGGAAACTGAGACACAGCAAGGTCCACTTCCTTGGTCTATTACACAATGGAGCAGTCTGGTCAGTATTTCCTCCCCCTCTTTACCCTTTACTAGACTCTAGGAATGACCCTGAGTGCCAACCCCAGGTGGCCTCCCAGACTCTTCCTATACCTCGAGTGCCCAAACTGTGGTCCACACACAACACTGGTGTCCCAGAATAGCTGTGAATATAGCCCATCACAAAATCCTAAACATAGTTAAAACATGAATTTTGGGTTAGTTTTATTTTGGGGACTTAATTGTGTGGCTCTCGGGTGTGTACTTTGTAGATGACAAGGTATGTCACAATCTCAAAAAGTTGGACTTGGCTGCAAGGCTAAGCAGTGCTCTTTCTTAACCCATTCTATCTGGATGTGGCCAAGGAGTGAGCATGCGGATTGGACTGCATCATCAAGGCAGAAAGTGACAATAGAAACATGCCCCACAGGTGAGGGATGAGCTCCCCTTTAAACAGAAGGAAGGACACTTCCAAAGGTACAACCCCAAGAACAGTGAGAGACACATATCCTGGTCTCTTGTACCTTCCTGAGTCACTCTAAGCAACAAAGACAAACCTCAGGACCAAGAGCTTCTTCAAGGAGGGCTCACCTTGGGTGTCGTGTTTTCTGGACTCCCCTAGATCCACAGCAAAGCCTAAGGGAGCTCACTCCCACAGGGCCCCATGCTATAAGGAATCAGCACTGAGAGTTTCCTCCTGGGTTCCTCTGCTGGTTTGAAAAAGGATCCACACCTGGAAGCCAGGAAGGATCAGAGAGACCTGAGTTAGATACTCAAGGTACTCAAAGGTGGTGTGTCAGGCACGGAAAACCCAAAAGTAAAATAAACGAGAGCACAAAACGGGACTCAGAACTCTGGGTCTACAACTCATATTGGGTTTGCTGTTTCCTTTCTTATGCAGACGCCTTCTACCAGGGGCTGGTCTAGCTGGGTCCCCTGTAAATAGCATTCTGGAGGCGTTTGGGAGCCACAGGAATGCCGAAGGTATCATGCTGCCACAAATCTACATGTGACAAGCTATTTATAGAAAGCCACTGGATCTGTGAACAAGGAAGGTTCTAATTAAGTCTTCACTTTGGGCTGTGGGGGAGCTTATGGTCAGTGGACAATGCCTGCTTTTTAATCCCATCTATTTTTTACTGCACTTTTGTTGTTTTTATTTGCATTCAAGTGGATCTAGGGGCCTGGCAGCTTGGGACTTCATAGGCTACATTTGGAAACAAGACTTCAATCTATTTCTCTCTCTCTCTCTCTCTCTCTCTCTCTCTCTCTCTCTCTCTGTCTCTCTCTGTCTCAAAGTTCTAGGACATTTGAAAATGTGCTTATAAAAATGATCATTTGGCTTGGTATTTTGGTCTCTTCCTACTTAAAAAAATGTGAATTAATCTTAATAATGGCAAAGAAATCATATATGGAGCGGTCCTCGGAAGGGTAATTACTCAAGTGCAGTGGTTTTCATTAAAAAGTTAACATTTATCTTATTATAGTAATTACTTTATTGCAGTAAATTGGCAATATTTTCTTATTCCTTCGATGATGTAGCATGGTAAGATAAGTTCATGCAATAACATGTGTTTGAACTTGTTAATGAGAATCATGAATTATTTTTTTATACTTTATTTGGGGACGGCAACAAACAGCATCAGAAAATGCCCGCTCATCCCCGAATCTCTGAATGTCCATCCTTTGAGAAGCAGACACTGCAGACTGCTGTTTTGTGTGTTATTAAGGGAAATAATGCCTTCTGTTCTTGAGAGTACCATTGTTTGTTTTATAGAAAGGGTCTCACTGTGCAGCTTTGGCTGTCCTAGAACTCAGCTCTCAGAGAGACCAGGCCAGCTTCAGACTTGCAGTGATCTTTCTGCTTCTGTTTCTTGAGTGCTGGGATCATAGGCATTCACCCTTGTCATGCCTGGCAATTTCTCTCTCTCTCTCTCTCTCTCTCTCAGTACTGGGGAGATGATCCACCAAGGAGCTAGTATATATTAGTCCAGCTTTCTGTACCACTAGGCTACATCTCTAGATCTTGACTCCTTCAGAAAAGAGACTATCTCTTCCTTTTCAGAGACAGACTCACTCTGTAGCTCATGTTGACCTTAAACTCACCATAGTCCTCCTGCTCCAGCTCCTTCAGTCCCATGATGTCAAGCATGAGTCTCCATGCTGGCCAAAGAATGGCACTTAAGAAGAACCATTCAGTGCCTATCGGCAGAAGCTTGGTGCCTATAAGCTGAAGCTTGCTGAGTTTTCAGTTCGCCCAGAAATGGTCTAACTCAACATGCTTTTCATGCTAAGCCTCTTATGTAAAGAAGCCCACGCAGTTCCTCAAAATCACGTAGTCAGGGTCTGGGCAGGTAGCTCAGTGGGCTGTGTGCTTGCTCTATCATCATGAGGACTTAAGTTCAGATGTAGAGCACCTGTGTGAAAAGCAGGCCAAAGCTCTGTGTTCTGACAATCCCAGGGCTGAGAGGTAGACACAAGGGAACCTCTGGGGCCCAATGGCCAGCCAGTCTAGAACACTCATTATACACTGTCAGGAGAGACCCTGTCTCAAAAGTAAGGTGGGGTGATTGAGGAAGTCACCTGGCATCGGTCTCTGTCCTCCACAGTATGCACATCTGTGCATGCACACCCACATGAATACATGCAGCCCCTCACATACCCGTGCACACACACACACACACACACACACACACACACACCACACACACTTAAAAGGTCATAGATTGAGCTGGTACAAGACCAAGACTAGAATCTGTCTCTTGGCATGTGTTCCATTACTAATGTGCATAGATGTTTACAATGTCAGTGTTTGTGCTTAAAATGACCACATGGTACTGGCAGGCCTGTGAATTCCACACCCAAACTGCCATGTACTTTCACATGGTTTCCTTTTCCTGTGACAGATTTGTTCCAATGGAGCTGTTTGTTGTTGGTTCTTCTAGCTCCTCTGAATCCTGAAGACCTAAGGCTATCCATCAATCTGTCATGCCATAAAATGTCTCCACAAACGAGTTCCTTTATGTATGGACTGTCTCTTCTGTTTCAGCATGGTGGTCCAGGCAATGACAAAACCTTTTGCTAGTAGGTGCAGATAAAGATGCAAGAGAAACCATCAGCCAATTCTGGATTAGGCAAGAGGATAGCTGCAGCCTTTCTTGGTGTTTCTTTGGCATTCTTGCCAAAGTAATGGTGTGAGAAACAAAGGCCAAGTAAATGTTGCACTTGAGAGCTTGTTGGCCCACAGTCCGACCCTCAAGAGGTAAGCCAAACAGCAACCATGTTCAATCTTCCAAATGCAAGACTATCAAACTCTTCCCTAGCCTGGGCCCCAAGAGATAAACTTCCGGAGAAAGAGATCCCTGCCCCAGGAGACTTCTCTCACCTGGAGTCAACAGCAAATAAAAAGGCACAGTGTCAGCAACACACAATTTGATAGGCACTTTGGAAAGAGGGAGGCCATCAAAGGAGACATCTCAAGGAATGGAAGAGGTCAGACCCAACCCTGTAAAGCATGTCCTTCAAATAAAGCCAGAGCGTGATGCCTTCTGTGTGGCCTCGTCTTACTTCTGGTAAGTATGGGAAATTTCCACACTGCTGGGTGTTCAGAGCCTCTTGGGAAGATTGAAGAATGATTGTCTAAGTGCATTCCATTTAAACGACAACAAAAGTCCTGACCTAGAATCCTCTTCCCTTCAGTCCCATCTCCCGTACTACACTGAAATCTTCACCGTCATGATGGGACGTTGTATCTTGCCACTCAGGCTGTTGCAAGTGGGTTTTCTTATTTCTTTTGTGTTAGGAAAGAAACATTTCTGAGACGTGCCCTCTTCACAGTGCCCATTATGAACAGCGTCTCAGACCTGCTTTTTCAAGCTCCTTCTATCTTCTCTGTTTCCTTAACCACTTTGTTCTTTCTGATACAATCTCTTTGACTCTCAACATTTCAGTTTACAAAGAATCATGAATCATCAGGAAGACAGAAGAATCAAAATAACTTTTTTCTTCCATTCCTTACCTGCCTATCAAGATTGCTTTAGTGAACGAGTAGCCGTGGGATAAGGTTTACACAGAGAGAAGGAGTTAAGAGTGATGATTTATTTTCCAGGAACTGGGTGATTTATAAGGGAGCATTTTTCTTTTTATATCGAGTTCTTCATCTGCTCCATAATATTTTCTCCAAATAGATAGTGTAAGAGAAAAATACAGCATATTATTATCTTAAAATATACCTCATCAATAAAGTAAAAATATATTCTACAAATTAGAAATGTCTAGAAATGGAATTAATGCTGACCCTGTGAAAATCCTTGATTTTTGGAAATAGCCAAGTTACAGCTTTGAGAGATGATGTTCAGCATTTGAGTGTGCCGTCTTCTTGTTCTATTGCTCTCTCCTTTATATTTCATTTATACAGAACTGTTCGTATCAGTGTGATTTCATTTCAGTTTAATGACATTTGCAAGACCAGATTTTCAAATCAACTCCTCTTTCCAGGCGGTAGGCACGAGTGAATTTCGGATGACACTCTTCAGCCTCTTGCAGCGGATCTCCTACTTGCCTGTCAAATGTCATCTTGTTCTGCACACACAAACCAGTTCTCTCTTACACCCTTGGACTTCCCAGCACTGTGTCCTCCTTGGGCTCTCCTGGAGATCGGCTAGCCAAAGTTTCCCTTCTTGCACTCTTCCTGGGAGTAGCCATTCTTGAGAACCAGAGAGCAAAGGACCCGACCAGCTGGATGGAGGCATTGCCCTGTGGACCTGTCTTACTTCCTGTGAGCTGACAGAAAACACTGTATCCTCAGGAATGACCTCTTCCCCAGCTGGGGCTGTGGAAGGCCTTGTTTAAAAGCCTTCCAGGATACCATAAGCCTTGGGCTCACCATTCCAAACACAAAGGGGCCAAAGTTGCTCAGAGCCTAGGATATGTCCACAAGGATTAGGATGAGCAAGGACACAGAGATAGTGGGGAATGGAAGAACAATGGCTTCAGTTAAAGAAACAAGGGATCATTTACTCAAATACTCCGCCTGGACATTGCCAGATATCTTGGAATGTGCATGTAGCTATCAGATAATAGGAAATGAAGAACCATACCCTAACTGTGATAGAGGCAGTTTCTCTAAAGTCAAGCCCTTTAATAAACCCTTTCTTTTCAAGTCTATTTCTCAGCGGTGACCAAAGGCAGCCTAACTCCTATTTTCCAGTGAGTGGCACTGTTGAGGCAAATCCTCCTGCATGAGAGAGAGGTAGGGTATCTGGCTAGCACTTGCTATATCTGCTGGAAGGTGGGGTCACGGCAGCCCCTGGAAGAGCTTGCCTTTCATGGGCATCTTTTTTCCTGTGGAGAGTTGATGTCTAGGAGGGGCCAGATGTTACTCAAAGAGCTTTGCAAGATGCCAAGAAGCAGAGCTGGGACGAGGCACTGGTGCCTTTGCAGGCAGGCTGCTTGGATACAAGATTAGACACTTTCTTACTTGTCCTGTCTTCTTTGTAAACACTAGAACCTATGCCATTGCAAAATACCCTGGTGGGAAAGAAACATAAGCAAATTTGAGAAGGTATGTGTACTGTCTAGTTTCTGTCAGTATGACACAAATAAACCTATTTGGAAATACAGAAACTCATCTAAGGGGCTGCCTCCATCAAAGGTCATTGCCTGTGGGCGTGTCTGTGGGAAAATGTTTCTAACTGATGTAGGAGGACCCAAGCGACAGTGGGTGATGCCATCCTTAGGCAGGTGGGCCTGGGCTATGTAAGAGGAGCTGCTGGACGAGCCAGAGGAAGCAAGCTTGCGAACAGCCTTCCTCCCAGCTCCTGTCTCTGCTCTTGCTTGAGTGTGTGGCATGACCTTCATCCATGGTGGACTTGGATTGAGACATGTAAGGCAAACAGACCCATCCCATGCCCACATTTGTCTTTGTCAGTGCCTTATTGCAGCCCCAGAAAGGCAAACTTGGACTGTGTGAGTGGTTTGTGTTGTATGCCTCTATAGCGATGCCTGATGCTGGCTCCACCGATGGCTTGGACATTACCTTACTCACAACTGCATTAAGTGAAAACACTCACACAGTTCAGTGTTTCTGCATGTCTACTACAGTCAGCCTTACAAGATATTCAGGGGATAGAAAGCCATACAGCTTTCCAATCACCCCATACGTCATGTGCTGCAGAAGAGTGACAGCAGCTGTGCTAAGTTCCTGGGAATAGTTTATTTTTAATAATTTATGCTTCCCAAATTTGCTCTCTGCTTGTTTGTTTTTTGGCAATCTTAGAGACTTGTGTCTTTTGACATACCCAGGGTACCAGGACTCATTAAATATGATATCTAATAGATGGTAAAATATAGCTCAACATCTATTCTCATTGAGAATAAATGAAAGCACACTGAGTGGAAATTGATCTGCCTGTGATCCAGAAGTCATTTTAGGCTCCCACAGGGTCTCAGCAATGGCAGCATGGCAGTGCGGCATGAGAGATAGGCATGTTTTCCTACCACTGACTTGGTTCTTCTCCTGTTGGCTTCCTTTCTCGACAAGCAAGGCAATTCTCTTCTGACTGGGTCTAGCCTGGGGCATTTGAGCAAAGATATGAGTGTTCAGGACTTGCAGGGAGGAAAAACCAAAGGAAGATATAAATCAAGAGACTTTGCTGAGGCTGGGGTGAGACTGGCGGAATAAAGGCATTTCCTAGAGGTGGTGCAGGATCCCTCATTTGATAGTGTGTAACCTTATGATTTTCCAGGAGGTACAGAGGTAGATGGAGCATAAGTGGTTTTCACCAGGCCATCAGCTGGCCTGGCCCTGCCTATCTGATTCTCTTATGGTTGTTGCCAGTGTGCTGTGTCACTGGCAGTGCGAGTTCACATGAGCCTTACACACAGTACCCTTCACCCAGGCCGTTGAATGGCACACTTGACTTTTGCATCAGTCTTCTGGGACTCTCCTTGCTGGCACCCCCTGTCTTCCTGTCACATGACCATTGCTTTGGTTGTCTAGAATTCTTCTTTCAGGTACCTTCTATCTTCCTGTCATGTGACCATTGTGTTGGTCTTCTGGGATTCTCCTTGCTGGCACCCTCTGCCTCCCTGTCACTCTTCCACATGGTCACACAGATGTTTTCTAGTTTAGTGAACCATTATGTCCCTTTGTGCCCAAGGCTCCCAGTGTTCCCAGAATTCTCCAGCTGCACAAGTCTCTAGTCTTGCTTATCAGGTCTTCCTAGGCTATCCAACCCAGCTGTTCTAGGACCTGCTACTAACTCACTTACCCAAGTGAATTTTGTGTATCCATAGGAATGGTTGTGAGATGTATCAGCTACTTCCTAGAAATGGCCTTTGGTATGGATAGCAGACCTTGTGGAAGTAGGAGGCAGGCAGCTTGCACAGTGAGGCTCAATGGGGCTCCCTTGCTGGATGTTAGAGCTGGTTGCCTGGCAACTGCTTCATCTTCCCAGGCCCTTCTGGTTCCTGGGTTTATGTGCCTGCATGTATCCTTGTATGGTCAAGATGTGCATGCACATAAGGCCTTATATAACTTAAAGAGGGACCGTGGGCAGAAACAGCTGCATGCCTCATGGCCTGGGGTTCATGCCTGGAGCGCCATAAGCCCTTGCACTCCTTTCTAAATTCCCCCCTTTTTAAAGACCTTCTTCCCACTTTTCTGTGGAACGTAGCTTTTACACAGAAACCAACACCACAGGCCATGGTCACTTCTCAGTGTCATTACCCTCCAAGATGTCATAAGTCCAGGTTCTTGTAGCAACAGCTTAAAATCATACGCATATACTCACAGCAATAACCACGTCTGCATTTGTGTGCACTCATGTGTGCCAATGCACACATATGTATGCATATAGTCTGCATGCACACGTGTACACATCTGTGTATAACTGTATGTACACATGAATCCACGTTTGTATTCCTGTGTGTAAACATAGGCACACATGCTTTTTGGTCTGCAGGCTATACCATGCAATTTTATGTACATATTTACATTAAATATACATGTATACATGCATACTTATGTGTGTGCAGATTTGTGTGCATATGTGCATATCCTAAGTATGTGTTTCTATGTGTCTATGTGTGTCTATTCATTTGTATGTATGTCTATGTACATGTTAGTTGTTGATGTATATGCACGAAACATCTAAAAGTATATGCTATCTATATGGGCATCAGTGTACGCACATCTATAAGAGTACGCAAACCCCTGCCTGAGAGAGCAGGGCTCATTGATGATGGGAGACCATTGCCATTGCTCTCTTCTTTGTTTTCTCCCTAAGGAATCCACCTCTCTTTGCAGGCCCTTATAAAGACTCACTTCTTCTTGGGCGTCTTCGGCTCGTTGAAGTGCTGTTAGGATAAGTTAATAAGATAGCTTTGAAGGGCTTTCCCTGGTTTTTATCGCTCCCGCCTCACCATCCATTGGATCCAAGTGTCCTTTTGGACTATAACGTATTCATTCTGTATACATCATCTGATTGGATGCTTAACTAACACCGAGCGAAGGCAGGGCGAGAGAGAGAGGGGATTGTGGGTAAATGGTTGAACAGTTGTCAAGGCGGCAAAAGTAATACTGAAGAACACCTGACAGGTTGGCATTGTGTTTTCCTGTATGAAGGTTATTTTTAAAGCTAAAAGATATGTCAACTGTGGAAAAATCACAGTTTTCTCAGCAGATAGGGACACTGTAAGTCAGTTTCTAGTCAGAGGACATCAAATTTAAAAAGGGATTTGTGGAAAGCTTAGGGCCATGAGGGGACATTGCAGGTTATTTTCTTTCTTCAACCTAACTTCTCCCTGCTTTTTCACACGTTTCCTGCCAATCTGGATGCTTTGAAAACAGCCTTGTGTTCACCTGTTCTAAGAAACTGCCCTTTTCCTGGGAAGGCCACCTTCTTGTCACGTTCATCCAGTTACCAGTGACTCACCGCCTTCCGACACATACCACCAGCTTTCCTGTTTGTACAACGATCCCATCTCATTTATGAACATTTTTGTGCTCCTAAGAGTTCTGGAAGATGCTATGAAGGAGCCAGGATCACCTGAATGTGCCTGCTGCAGAGCACGGTATCCAGGGCAGTCCTCCAGAAGGAGAAGCACAAACTTCACCTTCTGCCTTAGAACCCACAGGCTAAGGGACATGTTAGAGAGACTGGGAACTGGCTCCCATTGAATAGATACCGTGTGGTGGCAGCAGCAAGCAGGAGGAAGGTGAATATGGTGACATGACAGTCACTGGAGTCTGGCAGAGACTGTGCTGTGCCCAGTGATAGGAAGTCTTCAGACCCTTTCTGTCAGAAAGCATCCCAGAGCAGCCATCTTCCCGGGAGATCTGAAGGAACAGCCTTGAGCTATGTGGAGGCAAGCCTTCTTTCTGGTGGCCCGACTGCTTATGTGACCCTCGCACGGACCATCAGCTGATGCCTTGTCCACTTTCACATCCTACCTTCTAAGAACTGTGACTCTGTTCATCACAGCATGGATGATGATACAACAGCAATTTCTTTGGAATCTAAAACACGCCCAGGAATTCCTAATAGCTTGGACGCTTTTTTCCAGAATCATTTTGTACTGCATTCATTTGCTTGTCCATATATAAAACGGAAAAGTCGTAATTTCCTGTATTATCTATTTTATCCAGTAGATTTTTTAACCATTTCCCATTAAATTGAAACAACTGTACTCCAGAATCATGAGTATTTCTACGTCCTGCAGTGTTTGTTCTTTCTAGTTCCTTGTCTAACTGAAGGAACGGCTCTGGCTCTTCTTCGCAATCTCCTAACTAGATACTGTAAATACATTTTATACCTTGATACATGTTCCCTGAGCGAGACAATGAAAAACAATGAATCACTTCCATTTTCAATTCTTTGAGACATATATCAAGTGTTTATAAAAGAAAAGTTTGTGAGGACTGAAAATAAATAACCCCCCAAATATGTAAAATTGCCATTTTTAAACCTTAAGGTAAAATAAAAAATATCTTTCCCATTTTATGTGTATGAATGTACAGCTGTGATTGCAGTGCCCATTGTCGCCTGGAGGAGGCTCCCTAGCTCCTGGGACTGAAGTAACAGATGGTTTTGAGGCTCCATGTGGGTGTTAAGAATCAAAAGTAGATCCTCTGGAAGAACCGGTGCTCTTAACTGCTGAGCTTCCTTCCAACCTCAAGTTTAAGGTAGATAATCAAACATGTCAGTGAGTAAACCTTTGTATATGAACAGGATGGTGAATTCCCTGCTGAGTGCTGGGATGTGATTTAGCCTGCCTCTCTGACAGCTCAGTGGCACCCAGCCATTCCTCTGTGTTCAGCCTTTCCGAGGGAATGGACCCCAGAGCTGTGTCCTTCAGTCACCGTCTTTGCTGAGAATGCCAAGCTTTCCTTGAGTTAAGTGTAGTTCCCTCCTTCTATATTTAAAGGCATGGTGAACATTTGAGTTCACATATTTATAGTTTGGTTGCTGGCTGGTGGCCTGACTCCTCCACCTTGGAGAGCACATCTTTCTCATTAAGGAATCCTGCCTACCAGAGTCAGGCTACCGATCGCGTGCTCATTAGATACAGGAGATGGGGGTTATGTAATGAATGAGCAAATCCCCCCTTCCCCTTACGGTTGTGACATGGTAACATGCCAATACTCTGAAAGTCTACAGGACCCTGCCCTTGACCTATTCAGGGTGAGGAAGCCTGGAGAGGAGATCGAGTCTCTGAACGGAGATGTATCTCCTGGGAAGAGAAAGAAGTTAGCTCAGGCCTGTTTTCCGGTGTTGATGGAAAGTCTGATTCTCTGTTTGACACCCAGAAAATAGTCATAGTCGGGCCCACAGGACTCAGCCTAAGCCTGGAAGCAACGGCCAATCCAGACAAGGAGTACGCCTGGCCAGCAGGGGGCGCTCCCCGCAGAAGCCGTGGTTGCTAGGCAGCGTTCTGGGGGAGGTTGTTAGTGTTTTGACACTCTGACTGTACCCGAAGCCTGACATGCATTTTAGGCTAAAGAGCAAAAGCTGACGCCCCCGAACAGCAACTAAGAAATGTGACTCGCTAGCTCATTTGCTATTTTCTTGAGGACTCGTTATTATTTGGTTTGTATTAATAACCATAAGCACAGGATCCAGAGGTTCCCTTTGACGTTTGGATTATTTTGGCAATACCAGACATATATTCACCCAATCACCTATTTCCCTGCAATGTACTCCCTGACCAAGAAGATTTACCTCAGCTTCAAGAGAACTGTATGTCATTCCCTTTGCCTTAAGGATCTATGCAAAAATATTTGTTTTTCTGAAAAATCTATTTTTAATTTCTTTTTTTCCCTCTTTACAAAACATTTTCAAGGCTGGAGACTAGGGCCTTTGTGGGGAGTCAAATGCAGGATTTTCCAGGCTTATAAAACGAAGGAACCCTTGAACACGGCCACTGAGTTTTAGCTGTGGAAAGTACCTAATAAGCACGAACTGGAGATGTTTTTCATAATATTTTTATCTTTATGGTGAGTGACAGTGATGGCATGTCCAAAGAAAGTGTGGAAGTGGCGGGGTGTCAGCGGCAGAATGTCAGGGAGAAGTCGCTCTTTGTCAGAGGAAGCGATTCGGGCGCCTGCATTAGACCTGTTATGATGTCAATGCAAATGCGAGTCCCATTACAGTCGACGTGAGATGTCTCCTCTTGCTCTTGTCAGTTTCAATTAGATGCTTGATGTTACCATAATGCAGCGTCTTCTTCTCCCCCACACTTAATGTACTTAAATCTGAAAGTTTCCACTTTAAGAACCGTGCTATTTCCTAATGGCACTGGTTCCACAATGAACCTGTATTAAAAAGTAATACATTTTCCATATAGAAAAGAATATAAAGTAAGTTCCATAAAAGTACACCACACTTAGATTTTAAAGTATATAACATTAAATATATTAAAAGCACATTGTGTCATACTATATATATTAAATACCATGAAAAAAAGCCGGCTTTGCAATTTATTTTAAGTACATGGGAACTGCATTTAATAAAATGTTTAAAATATAATTTATTACTGTAACAATTTATTAATAATGATAACTAAATGCTATTGAAGAGGTTATTCATGAAAGAATGGTTTGTCAAAAGAAAAGATTTTTCTATTCGAAAGATAAGGGC
>JADRCH010000107.1:1110859-1155510 GCA_019843965.1 Rhynchomys soricoides | reverse complement strand
TGACTCACTGAGCACTCATTCCAGCCCCTGCAGATCTGTTTTCTTTCCTTCACTAGCAAGTCAATAAAGAATGAGTAAACGACACAAGATACACAATGCAATGTTATTTGTGATGAAAGGACTGGAATCATAGCTGGGAGACAGCTCAGTGGGTAAGAGGACTTGTTCTGCAAGCATACCGACCTGAGTTTGGATCCCCAGTACTCACATAAAGAGTCCAGTGTGGCTGTGCATACCCGTGAGGATGGAGAAAGCAGAATCTCTAGCGCTTGCTGACTAGCCAGACTAGCTCAAAACCAGAAAACTAAGGCTCAGTGAGAGATCCAGTCTCAAGGAAGTGAGGCAGAAAGCAACAGAGGGAGTCACCAGAAGACCTCATTTGGCAGTGCACACATGTATAGGGAATATAGCTGAGACATGCTACAACTCACATGGTGCTTGAAAACATGATATTTAGTAATGATGGTAAATGCCACTCACAGAGAGCTGCTTACAGAGCAGGCCTACAGAGAAGGAGGAAGCAGAGACATGACTTCCTGGGGTTGAGGCCAGGAGGATGAAGACTTCTAGGTACATTTCATCTTAAATTTGTGGAATGGATGCCATTCGGTACCTCTGAATTGAGCCGTTATGAATTCTAGCCCAGTAAAGGGGTTTTATGTGTACCTCTGCCTGTGTTTTGTTATCTTAAGCAACTTTGGAAAATTAACCTGTGGTAGTTAAGGACTAAAGTAACAGCTGGCTCAAGTGAAATTGTACGTTCTTTGGGTCCAATTGATTTAAAAGGCTAATGGGTAGGAATCGCTGTAGGCACACCTAGACCTCAGGCCAGACACTGTCTGCATTGTCTCATTCTGCCTACTACTCACTCTCCTTCACAGGGCTCTGCGTGGAGGCTTCTGGAAACACTTTATAACACACAGTTCATGAGCAGATAGCCTCCTTCTAGGGCTGAGGAGGCAGTCAAGGGCTGGCCTTGGAACCTGACAACCTGAATTTAATCCCCAGCACGCTAGGACTGAGAAGATGGAGGCAGGCAGGTCTAGAGCTTGCTGGCCTGCTCTCAAACTTCATGTTGAGCCTCAGGTCCCAGAGAGAATGTCCTGTCTCACAATAAGGTATGCGACTTCTGAGGACATCCGAGTTTGACCCCTAGCCTCCAGACATATTCATAGGCACATATGTGTACATAGGTATACTCACGCACACACAGAGGTGCACACACCCCCCCTTTCCCTTTTCTCTAACTACTCTTCCCACTTTTCCTTACCCCTGCCTTCCTCTTTATTGAATTCTTCTCTCCCTCCCTTTGTACCTTCCTTTGACAGCTGGATCCAAACCATGAATGTCAGTGTTTCCTCCCAAGGCGAATTGATTGCCTTCTTCGCTGGGATCTGTCTGTCTGCCTGTCTGTGTGTCTGTTCATCTGTCTCTGTCTGTCTTTGTCTGTGTCTCTGTGTATTTATATGGGTTGGTTCACACAGTTCTGTATCTCATCTATGTCAGACAGAACACAGGACTTCTCTCTCCTATTTCCCAGCAGTCAGCAGTGGCCCTCATTCATATCCTGTGGCCTCATCATGTGTCTTGGGGTAATGGTGATAACACCAGCACAATTGTGTAACTCCTGAGAGCAGGGAGGAAAAGGGCTGCTGGATCCTGGTCACACAAACCACATCAAAGACATATAAAAGCAATGACTGTATATAGAATTTTATAGGCATCCCCAAATGACTGACCTGTGAGTGAGTGAAATGCCTTTGACTAACCCACAGTCAGCAATACGTTACACAGAGCACCACAAGCACATCACACAGCTGTTGCCATAGATCAAGTGCAGCCTCTCCATGTCCTGTGACTAGGTATGATGTTTCCATGGGCTTTCTCTATTTTTTGTTCCTACAGTGTAACTACTTCACAGAGTTGAATTCAAACACAACTCTGGATGCTCATGAAACTGCTAGGCTCAGAAAGTTGCAAGATCCACTAATCCCCCCACACCTCTAGGTTAAGAAATTGATTGCTGGGAAGAAGAGTCTGTCCAGTAGGGCTGCCTTCTATGTGCAGGGAGCTCTAGGGAGCAAGCTGTCAATCATCACACATGCTGGGCTTTCTGGTGATGCAGGTGCATCTTCATGGATGAGTCAGTGAGGAACTTCAATAGACCGACCATTGCACTATGTGAGACTGGTTGGAACTATTCCATGGTCTGTATGTAACTAGTGCTTTCTCTAGGGTGAATGGACATATCTTCCTAGGAAAGGTAACACAACAGCATTTGTTTCTGTGCCTTTCATAGCAATTCCTCACTAATTGGCCCCATGCCACTGTTTGGAGATTCATCACGGGGCATGGTTCACAGACACAGTGGCCATAACCACAAACAGCCCTCTTTCCATGTTTTTAGAATCGGGAGAGCTGCTCTTTCCCACCACTGAGCTCTGATCTAAAAGTACACAGGAAAGAGTTATCCATGAGGAAATAGTAAAGTGCTGCTTTCTCTCCTGCCTCCATAACATTCACTATGTGAGCTTAGCTGCTTGACACACTGCTCAGAATCCCAGAGCTCTGAGGGTCAAATGCCTAGGTGTGTGCTGCTCTCTCCACTCAGTCTTGCCAGGCACTGGGCAGCCTGGGCTCCCAGATGGATTTTTGAAAACTACACCTCAAGATCCTTCAGTTTACCCCAGGGTTTAGATACTGTCTCCTTGCTGGGTGGTTGTTGGGATGTCCTGGAGCCACCTCCATTTGTCACTTGGCTGTCCCTTCAATAACGCCACGCCTTCTCAACATACCAGGTTAACTTGCCCTTTCCTGCTTTCAGATACTGATATTGTATGTAGTTAATAACTCACAATGGATAGATAGATGAATAAATGAATGAATGAACGAATGAATAATAATTTTAGTTAAAATAAAGCAGTTATACGATTGGATAATACAACATAGTATATTTAATTTAAATTTGAAAATACTATAAATTAGTTTTATAAGACCCTTTATCAGACAAAACATTGAGTTTCCAGGGTTTATGGTATAGAAATCTCTTGGGAATTACTCTGCTTACTGCAGGGTGCTTGAAGCAATAAATAGTATCCCCAAAAGACATTCAGGTTACTTATTTTAGGGAAGAATTACATATTAATGGAAAAGCTTGATAACATTCAAAGCTCCTAAGTTACCTTGTCCAAACAACTTTCTAAGAATAGATACATAAAACACCCTGACAATAACACAGATAGGTCGATCTAAAACAAGGGATTTGATAAGCTGTTTTTGATCCCATGGTCAAGCATTGTAGACCACAGATGTTCCTAATGAAGTCACATCTACTCAGGCACACTACAGGCAATGTGAAGGCAGGATCCTGCTGTCCAAACGCTCGACCTGCCCTGATAGTTCCACTACAGTCTCTCTGAGACAGTTCCCATGATTCTCAGATTTCCTCAGCTACTCTCTCCTTTAAATACTATGTATTTAAACCGGGTCCCAGGTTGGGGACATGCTATTGTTGTTGTCTAGTCATTAGATTAAACATTTTGACTTTCACAGAAGTGTGTGTGTGTGTGTGCATGCCCGCATGTGCGTGTGTCCTATTGGTATGTAGTTGGTATATTATGCAGAATGTTGATACGTAGCCATTTTGGATGTGTCACTGGGCCCCAGACCTTTGAGGCCTGCTCTGTTGGCTTGGGAGGTCATTCTGCACAATATGGCATCTACGTCCATCTTCCTGGCCACAGTTGCTAAATTTGGTTTCTCTTTAGTGGGGTTGAGGAAAGTTCTCTGCAGAGTCCAGGACCCCCAGAGGTCATCAGGGTATTCTGAGGTGTGCATTACAAGTTGCATAGGGAGCATCCTCAGGACTTCATAAACAGCAGGTGAGGTGCACACCTGCAGAGAGCACTTGATATGCGCTCCGATATACATATTTATAGGAGCATCAGGGAGGGAGGAATTGTGTAGAACACTGCTCATCTTCTTAAATGCAAAGGTGTGGTACTCAACCTACATATGAAAAGGGTCCAATTATAAAACTGTATTAATGTTTATATACTTATTTCCTAGGAGAAAATTTTCTTCGTGGAAAGCAAATTCTGAGGAGAGTTGGGGCATATTTAAACCTCACAGAACATGGCAACCATCACCTTGACAATGAGCTTGACAAGTGTGTTCCTGGTAACATTTTGCTGTTTCGGAAGAAATAACTGGGCATAGGGCAAGGCATAATGGAAATGTTTGAAATCTTTGTAAGTTATTAGTTTTATCACAAGGCACACAGTGAGAGCGGCTCAGAACACATGCAGTCTTAGATTTTTATTCTGTGACATGATGTATTCGATGGTTTAGGACACAGAAATTTCATATTACTCTGAACTGATTTTGATGCAACCATCCTGACAGCAAGTATTTATCAGGTTTTCAATTTAAAATGTCAAAAAAAAAACAAAACACAAAAAATTATTTTGAAGGGGTGGATTTGACATGCTAAAACAGACACAGACATTCATAATGGAATTAAGGACTCAAAGAAGCCTGCCCAGACACCACTAGAGCAGTTAGTACTTAAAGACCAGGGTACCACAGGGACAGACAGGGAGGACAAGCCCAGCTCCTCCAGCGATCCTTAACATGGGCCATAAGACCAAGTTTCTCTCCAGACAACGATGGAAGGATGACAGAAACTCTTGACCACGCAAACGCTAACCATGTAAAAGAACACAGAAAACTCAATGTACATTTGAGTCATCTTACGAAGAAACAAAACACAGAGTCTGCTGTCAATGCTGTTTGTCACAATAACGCATCCAGTGCTCCGAGTCTTGATAGCTTCTATCACTGTTCTGTTTCTGGGATTTATAACTTTGAAATGAACTTTCAGTGTACTAAAAATATAGCAAATAAGTTTCATATCAGGTGTGTGTGTGTGTGTGTGTGTGTGTGTGTGTGTGTGTCTTAAAGGAAGGGAAATGTCCTTACTGTGAGGTGAATCCGGTGAGGTAAAAAAAGGGGGTGTATTCTGCTCATATCCTGTAGGTCTCGTCTTGCAAGGAGGTGTCTTGGGTAGCGGTGCCCATCTACTGTAAGCAGGCTGAGGTACATCCTGGCAGAGCAGGGACTCACTAATGCTCGTGGCTCCAATTCCATCTCTCCCTCTTCCTAGCACGCCTTCCTATCCCTCTCTGTGATCACCTCACCTGAAGAATGGCCTCCCAAAATTAACCCCAACCTCCGACTATGGTTCTTCCAAGGCCAAATTAGCAGATATGATGTAGGGTTAGGGGCCTTTTCTGTCAACTGAGGATGAAAGAGAAGACGTGGTGTAGATACAGTAGGAGTTCTTCCAGAAAAGTGGGCAAGGCAGGACATCATGATAAGGAGGTTAAGTTGGCCTCAGAAAGATAGATTCCAAATGTCTTCTCTCATTGGTGAGCCTTAGACTGGTGTGTGTGTGTGTGTGTGTGTGTGTGTGTGTGTGTGTGTGTGTGTTCACATGCTGCTGTGTGTGCTTATGTAATTACATATGTATAGATAGTCTGAAAATAGAAGCAAAACTGTCTAGGAGAATAATAGACACAAGGATGAGGGTGAGGGGCTAAAATGAAGAAGGTAGAAAGAATAGTACAGTGTATTCTGCTCAAAACATATTACTTGCCTGCACGAGCATGGTGTGATGCTTGTAACTGTGCTTAGTGAAGCAGGAAAGTAATGGGATGATAAATATGCAACATACAATAGTAAATACACAGGTGTACATGCACACACACACGTGCATGCACACACACACACTCACACACACACACACGTGCATGCACACAAGCCATACTATCTAGGCATTTAAAAGTAGATTGTTCCCTTTCTTGAAGACAGGAGCACAAATGTCATGGTATTAGTCAGGGAGTGGAGTGTGCACACCTCTGCTTGTGTTGTCACTGCCTTCATGAAGCAGGCTTTGCAGGACCACAGCAGAGACAGGAAATCATGGAAAGCCAAAAAAGGAAAAGCAACGGGCTGGCTCTGTGGCAGGGCCAAAGGAAGATGTACATTAGCTAATGCCCATGAGAACTGATGGTGATTCTGCTGTACAGCTGCAGGACAAGGTCAGCCCCCAACACACAGGTCCCCCGAAACCTAGGTCTATGCTCTGTCCTACTGAACTGCACTGTGGTATGTGGTGGCATCTGGGTATTTGTACTTTTGTGGAAGTCGAGCAGCTGACACTGAAGGATGACAGAACTTGCTGCCAGTCACAGGGCCTTTGTTGTTTTATTCTAACTTTAGGTTCCTGTATGTGCTTAATGTATCCACTTACTTGTGGGATCATTTTCTCCTCTTCTCTTTTGTCCTGTGTACCCTGTCTATGAAACACGGCTCCTTTTAGGTTTTCCTTCCCACATGCTGTAGACTAGCTGATGACCAGGAAGACACTGTACTGATCTAGTCCTGGAACCCTGACATGGTCCATCCATCTCTGTTACTAGTTGTACTGGTTGGTTTTGTGTCAGCTTGACATAAGCTAGACTCGTCTGAGAGAAAGGAACCTCAGTTGAGGAAATGTCTCCATGAGATCCAGCTGTAAGGCAATTTTTTAAGTAGTGATCAACGGGGGAGGGCCCACCTTGTGCTGGATGATGACATCTTTGGGTGGTGGTCCTGAGTTCTGTAAGAAAGCAGGTTGAGCAAGCCATGGGAGGCAAGCCATAAGCAGTACCCATGATAGTCTCTGCATCAGCTCCTGCCTCTATGTTCCTGCCCTGTCTGGGTTCCTGTCCTGACTTCCTCTGAGGCTGTGCTGTGGAAGTGTAAGCAAAATAAACCCTTTCCTCCCCAAGTTGCTTTTTCAGGGTGTTTATCGAAGCAACAGAACCCCTAAACATGTACTGCATGCAATCTTGATCCCCCAAAAGGTCAGAAGAAGGCATCGGACGACATGGACTGGAGTTTCAGATGGTTGTATACCACCATGTGGTGCTGGAGCTCAAAGCTGGAGCCTCTGTAAGAACAAGAAGTATTCTTAACCACTAAACCAACACTCCAGCCCTGTGTGTGCATTTTGACACAGGTCTCCCTATATGGATTGAAACTCATTATGAAGCTGGGGCTAGTCTTGAACTTGCGGTGATCCTCCTGCTTTTGCTTCCTGAGTGCTGGGTGGCTCTGGCCATTTTTGTTCATTTGGAAGACTAGTTTATGTCACATGGCACAGCCCACTTTTGTCTTTGGCTCTGGACACTTTTTGCTCAGGTTGTGAAGTCTCATGTTTCTTCAGATCAGACGACATCAAAACTGACTTGGTGCAGCTGCAATCCACCCAAGTGTTTCCTCCAACAGGCTCTCCCTCTTCAGAAGGCACAGATTTCTCACAGCTGCCATTGAGATACATGCATAATGCCATTATTATATAAAGTGAAGAGTCACATCACCATTCCCCCCTGTACCTCTCCACAGATCTGGGCAAGCCTGGGTCAGTTGGCACCTCCTCGACACTGTTACCCTTTATAGGAGACCTGCATGCCTTTTATCCTTTTCTTGTGAGTTTAGAGTTTAAGAACTCTGATAAATCAGATTGATTCTATGAAAGTCTTTTAAATTCTTGTGAAGGTTACAAACAATAAAGCACAGAGTGAGAGTTTGGCCCTCTGAAAAACGTTTGCTTAAATGGCTTACAGACTACTCCCACCACCCCAGATAAAACTCCTCAGTGTCACCAACATTTAATCATCCACTGTTTAAGTTACTTTTCTCATCATTATGATTAAACACCTCACAAACACAACGTAAGGAAGGAAGGTTTATTTGGACTCGCAGTTTGAAAGGGTACAGTCTATCACCACGGGGAAGCATGGCGGCAGGTGTGCAGAGCAGTCAGCCACATTACATCTTCATTTAGAAACCAGAGAGAAGAGAAAGGCTCACCCGGCTTTCCTCTTTTACTTCTTCGCTGTATTTAGCCTGGTCCACCTAGTGATGGAATGGTGCGGTCCTTCCCTCTGCCATTGATCTTCTTTGGCAACCCATTCCCTGAGACCCAGAGCTGTGTCTCCTAGGTGATTTTAAGTCTAATCAAGTGGAAAATGAGGACTAGCTGCTGTACCCATGCTGCTCACAGATACTGGGTCAGAGAGGTTGTTTAAGACCTGGATTGAGCCTCAGAGAAAAACCACAACCAAAGTGTGGCAGATGTTTTGTTTAAAATTGATGTTCCAGAAACAGAGAAAGGCAATTCAACATTATGAGCTAATATTCAAAAAGGCATCTCTTTGCTTAAACCACTGCTTGCTTGGGCTGTGGGGGAAATGTTTTTCTTACTTAATTCAACTCTCTAAGGTAAAGGATCACTCCTCAAAACATGTTTAAGTCAGGGCTCATATTGAGATGTTCTCTCTCTCTCTCTCTCTCTCTCTCTCTCTCTCTCTCTCATCCATCACACCATGCATATTCAGTTATTCAGTTCAGTGTGAAGAAGAAAAGGGAAGCAAACTCTACCTTCTTTATTTCACTTGTCTTCGCACAGAACAAATACTGAAGAAATAAGCTCAGGGCATTAGAGTAGGAAACAGATTCTTAGTGCTTCCTCTGCCCACACACATCAGATTTCTGTGTTTCTGCCTTCACATTCTTATTTTTAATTTCTACAAACTTATGCTCTTTCCCAGCCTGCTCCTTAATGATCTGGTCTGATTTCTAGTTCTTTATGGCCTCCTAATTTGCATTTCAGATCTCTGATGGTTCTACCCTAATTAAGAATCCTCTAAGGGAACTCAGCAACTTCCACTGTAAAACTGTCCTAGGGTGAGCCAGGTCATCAGCAGGCGCCTACGATATGCCAATTACTACATGAGAATCTTTATTAGGCCCAGAAAGCAGTATTTGAGAAATCACAAAAACCTAAGCTCCTGGGATTAACTCAGCTATAAAACAGGAATAAAGGCTGGGGATCACCCTTGAATGGCTGGTGCCCTGTATCCACTGGGCTGGTCATCAGGACCAGCACTCCTTCCCCCCTCAGGGGAAAGATTGTCTTCAGATGGGAGAGCCACTTGTTGTGGTGGACTCCCAGCAGCCTCTTGGCTCACACCAAGGACTATGTCAGGAATAATGAGTCCCTTGGTGCCTAGGAACAAAGTGACAGAAGCTAATGAGGCAGAACAGGGGATGTGATGAAGCAATGACATTTTTTTGAAGTCAGCAATCTGAGGCGGGGATCAATAAGTGCTTTCCAGGGTTAATTCACCGGCCACACCACTGACACGCTATTAGAGCCGGGGATGAGCTCGGGGCTCAAGATGGGGGCTTCATCTAGATAAGTGTCCAGAGCATGAGATACTTATTTCAATAATCCCAAGCATCAAGGCATTCATCCTAACTGCCTCCACGGGGAACCCAACACCCTTCCATCAATTAACTTGGCCCAGCCTGCGGCCATCTGAACCATCTCCCAGGCTGGATCCATGGATTCTCTCCTCCCCAGCTGCACAGACAGCAGCTTTTATCCACCTGCAGTTATGTAGGCTTCAAGGTTGAATGGTTTCTATTTCTTTTTGTTTGGGGAAATGGCAACCAGGAGACTCATTCAAGCCTATAATGGATATTGTATTATATCATTGGGTTGGGCTGAGAGCAAATCAGATAAAACTTAGAACAACTGGGCTTTTCTCTTTTTTCAGAGACTCACATCTGGGTGACATTTAGTCTTTGACCCTTATTTGTGCCTCAGTTTATTTATCTGGCAAGTAGGAATAATAGGCTCCATGTCACGGTCTCAGTGAAAGCCCAAGCAGTCATCTTGCTTACCAAATCACTGTTGCTCTGTAGGCACCATCAGTTAAAGCACATGACATCCAAGGTAACTAGGCCAGAGTGGATTGGGTTCTGTTTTCTGCTCTTTCCCTTTGTAAGCCCTCTATTCTTCAGGGATCTCCTAATGATTCCTGTCACCTCCGAGATTCATTGTAGTATCTTGCAAAGAAAAACATCTTTAAGTGTTTGGATAACCAGTGACATCCCCAATTAGAGCATATAGGTGGTATGATGACTAATCTTAGTTGTCAACTTGACCACATCTAAAGTCAACTAAATCTAAGCAGCTGGGCACACCTGTGGCTACTCTTTAGTGGATCATCTGAGGTTGGAAGCTCTACCCTAAATCCTAGTCACACCTTCTGGTGGCAGCCCACATGAAAGGGCTTGGAAGAAGGGAGCTGTTGAGTTTTGCCTGCTTGCCTTCACTCTGACTGACGGGTTCATCTAGTCTGCTGCTGAAGCATTCCTTCACTGGTGGTATTGGACCTGCTTCTTTGTGATTCCAACTTATATTGAAGACCAGCTGAGACATGCGGCCTCATGTACAGAGCAACAATTAAACTCTTGGTCTTTCTGTCAGAAGAGCCATTGTTGGACTAGCTGGGTAACAGCCTGTAAGTTGCTTTAATAAACATAATTTTAATATATATTATGTATATTTTACATATATATATATATACATACACATATGTATTATATGCATATATACTATATACATAATTTATATTCATTCTATCATTTCTGTTCCTCTAAAGAACCCTGATTAATAATATAGGTGAAAACATAATGTTGCATAGAGGAATCTAGGTTTAAATGGTTTAAAAATGGTTTAAATTTAGTCTTACAACGTGCTCTGTGATCCCTGAAGCTTGTGATACACCAGCAGAAGGGTCAGGAGAGTTCTGTAAAAGAAAGCTTAAATTTACAACCTGATTTCAAGAATAAGAGAAAAATACCTGGCGTCATATACAGACTTTTTAAGATGCTCAAGAGTAAGAAGTATATTGAAAGCTACCAAAAACTGAGGTTAATAATAGGTGTCCTTACTGCTGTAGAGTAATAATTCATTAATTGTATGTTATGAAAAAAAGCAATGATCTGAACTGTAAGGTAAAGGTAAAAAGAGAGGGAAAACAATCTGTCTAAGCTAGCCAGCACTTTCAGTGACTTTGCCACATTTCTTGTAAGCGAACACTGAGAGGAACTCGCAGAGAAGTCTGCCTGTCAACACAGGAAGACAAACAGGGAGCTTTACCTAAAGAGAGAGATCAAGAAGTATCAAGTCTCTTATCCAAGTTTATTGAGGAAAAAAAAACTTAAGTATGTATAAGTATGTATATTTGTATCTATGTATACCTCTAGCTAGCCTTATATAATTATAGATATAGAAAAATGGAGAGACCGACAGATAGAAACACACACACACACACCCCCACACACATACACATACACACACACACACACACACACACACACACACACACACGGGGAAGAATAACTTAGAGAGTTACAAATTAAGCTATTTAAAGAATTATCAACTATTATTGTTCTATCTTCACAGAAGCCTGGGATGCCTTAATGGTTGACTGGACAGTTGTATTGTTCCAAGGTATGAATGAACACCCTGTAGCAATTCTTTTGGGACTAAGGCTATGGGCCCAAGTAAGGTGATTCTTCTTCATAACCTTTTCCCAAAGATCCAGGGTCAAATCAATTTCCACTATCAGAACTGTTGTTGGTCAGAGATGTAAGGCTCTGAGGGTAGGCCGGACACAAGAGTGAGAGACTTCACAACAACTTAGACCTGCAATAGCATAAAAACCTTATCTGGCCAGGCACAGAAGCAGACAGCCCTGACTGGCAACAGCTGGATTTTAAAGAGCAGTTATGGACCCATAGGGTCATAGACTTACACAGCTACAACTAAAAATATGACAGAACACGATTAGAATTGTTGGAAAAATAAGTACCTAGGAGAATTTAAAAAAACATGTAAAAATTATTTCATTACATAGCCTATCTCTAAAGCAAGGTGTTTAGAATATACAAAGAATGATCAGCAATAGAAGTTGGAGAGGTTATTAGTTAAGGTACTTTTGTAAAACTGGAATAACGGAGGCAAAATCGAATCAAGTACATTCATCCACTGGCCATGTCCAAAGAAACATGAAGAAGACATGTTGGCCTTTCTTGGGGGTGGGGGTGAAGGGGGCAGCTGTCAAAGTCTGTGATGGCTCAGGCCATCTTGTGTCCTCCTGACCTTTAGTGTGTCTGTATGGTGGTGTATTAGCCAGGCAAGGCTAGTGTAATATGGTAATGCCATCTGGTGCCATGGAACTTCAAGTCAGAAGAATCCATTTGACAGATCATAAGGGAAAGGCTGTTGGAATTACACACCACTGCTGGCAGCCATAAAATGAGCCTGTGAGGGACTGGGTTTGATAAAAAGCTAATTGTGCCTGGGAAAAGCACTTCAATGAAATTTGCAATCCATGGAAGCAAATCCACCAGTTTCCTACAGCATCACTTGTACAGCAGTGAAAAACAAACATAGTTTCTGGCTTTCAAGAGAGGTAGTTATTATGGGGTGGCCTGTACTCAAAATTGTTCAAGAGTTTGATGTAATTCAGGACTCAATGAGCCTGGCTCCATGGCTGTGCTGAGTTAACTGAGAGCGATCAGATTCACAAGAGGGAGTCCAAGCGATGCTTCTCACTCAGGGTGAAACTTGGGGTTACTGTGTGGGAATTCTCAAGAATCATTTTGGGACAAGGGACTGGAAGGGTGGAGTGTTGTTTTCTATCTGGAACAAGCTTAAGTCTTCTGACTACATTCTGTATACAAGAATGAAGTATTTAGTAATGCAGATTTATTGGCGAATTTCCAAGGATTTGGGGGTTTATCTGAGCTAGTAAACAAACAAAAGGTCTCTGGCTGGGAGGCTGATAAGAAGGCCAAGTGTAGGGCTTGGTATTCACCCTCACACCCAGTCCTCCTGCCATTCTGCTGAGGGGGGTCTGGCTGCACTGCAGACACAGCCTTCCAGACCCTTCCAAACATTCCTAAATTACTGCATGCCACAGTTACAGTCCTCAGGGGCCGAATTTCATTCTCTGAAAATTGGTACCAGGCCACCTTGGCTGAGGAGCTTGAGGGGTATCCAGGCAACAATTGTACAAACATGATAGATAGCGCAGATATGCAGGAAGGATGTGCTCACACTGCCTAGAGCTCAGGCCAGAGCTGTAGGCCAGAGCCCAGACAAGTCTCACCTCAAATCCATGGTTTGAAGATAATCTCGTCATGTCTGATTAGCACTGTTTGGTGGGACCTCGTCCTGATCTGCTGGGTTGAGCTGGTTCTGCTACCTGAGCCTAGGCTTAGGGCAAGGAGCAGGGCTTATCCATACATTACAATGAAAATCATTCATTTTTTCAGTTAAGTGTCTGCCAGCTCCTCTCCTGCTCCAGTCACTATTCCAAATGCTTGCTTTGTTCCGGCAGAGCAGTGGGCTCAGCAGCAACGTGAAGCGCATGGCGTGGCCTACTTCTCCTTCTAGGGGACAGCTGAGAGTAAATCACAGCATTCAGTGAGAATGCCATGGATGATGGTACTGAACTGGGTCCTCTCAAAAATTTCAAGGTGGTATCCTAACCTGTGACGCCCCTTGGAAGGAGACAAGGTTGCTGTGGTTGAGAAGTCGAAAGGAGATCATTTCTGAGGGCCATTTCATTAGTCAAGTGCCACAATGCTTAAAACAAGGCAGATTTGGGCACGATTCGTAGACTGACAACCACACAAAGACATGGAGATAAGTCAGAATGCCAGAGAAAACCAGTGACCCTAAACGCAGGTGTAGAACATTCTTACGGGCTCAGAAGGCGCTTACTATACCCACACCTCAATAGCAGACTGACTCTCCAGGACCAGAACACACACAGTCCTGATATTTAGGGGTTTCTGGGTATAGACGTAAAAAGGGATATAACATAGCATATGCTGTGGCTGGAACTGTGGTCAGCAAAGTTCAAAGACTGAAAACCTGATTCCTAATACGCAGAAAGAGACCTGCTTGGTTGTGCATATGCTTCTACTTCAAGTGAAGACGGTGGACATGCAGGTCTTGGGGGCAAAAAAGGGGACATCACTTTTCCTTATAAAATGAGTGTGTGCTGTGCTGTAGATAGGTTTTCAGAGAGAAAAGAGAGAGGAGGGAGAGGGAAAAACAGATAAGTTGGTAGCGCAAAGGCTCTGGCAAAGCTGGGCAGGTCCAAGGAAGGCAGCAGCTGTGGAAATGTAAGAGGAGCTCTTGACACGCTGCCCGTGTACGGTCCAGAGAGTTTCCTAAGTTACACAGGGTTCAAGAGAGAAAAGGTCCAAAGGTCTGAATGTAGATTACTTGACAGATGGAGGTGCCACTGTGGGAGCCAGGGAAGGCTGTGGGGACAGGTTCCACAGGGAAGAGTCCATGATGGAGTCAGAAGGGCTGGGCCAACAGCGTCAGAGACTCCTACTCCATGCAGAGGAGGTGCTGACTGGAAGCTGCCTGCGTGGGTTTGGAGTCTGAGAGAGAGGCTGAGGGACAGAGGCATGAACTTGAATCACCACACACTGGTCTGCACAGGAGTGACAGGAAGAGAGGAGGTATTGCCTCTATCATTCTTCAAGGTTAAAGGGCCTGTGGCATAGTATGTCATCATCCAGTCTCCTGTTCTTTGTCTTCTTCAAATAAGAAGATCCCATCTATCCCCAACTCCCAGTACTTACTAAGGCTCTGAGACTTTGGGCCTCTCTGATAGATTCTGGGATATTGCCCGGTGGCAAGAGTCAGCCAAAGATCCCTTGATGTACAGAAACAACACCAAACTCATTTTTAGAATACCAACCCGGTCTTCTAGACCCATAAAATCTCAGTGGGATTTTCAAAACCAACTGTCCAGGCCAGCCTGTGAATGCAGTCACTTCTGGGTGGTTCCCATGGATGTGCCCTTTCCAGTCCACACAAACAAAGTGACCACATTAGTCCACAACCACCAGGTCTCTTTGCAGCCTGGACTTCTATTGGCAGAGGGAGGAGCAAAGGCAGGTCAGGCTGTGCCCCTTTGGCCCTAGGGACCCTCCTTGGGGACACTCAGGCCCTGCCTATTCAAATGCACAGCTTTGTTCCTGCATCTCCTGAGGGCTGTGCAACCTTGCAGAACCTCCGGGGAAGGCACTTAGCATATTTCCTATTTCTAGAGAGCCTCTCTACCAACAGGCTTGCTGCACAGGTCTCGTTTCATTAATTCTCACAGCAGGGTGTGGATGGTGGGTAAGAATTGTCAATTTTACCTAATGTGGGGGCAGAGCTTCGAGAGGCTAAAAGACTTGCCTAAGGCTGTTGGATGAGTCAGTTTCCCCAGCAGAGGCTGCAGCCTGTTTCCTGACTCCTGCTTGCCACCTCAGACTTCCCTTCAGAAATAACATCGTAAAAAGTGTACTAAATCTGAGCTGGAGATCAAATCCTTGTGATGCTCAGCATACCACTTAACCTTTCCCTGCCCTGATGTCTGAATCCATAAAATGGGGCTAATAATCCCTGCCATCTACTTTGTCATCAAAATATTATGAATATTAATCTCAGTGATCAAACTCCTTGGAAAGAGCTGCCACATAAATTCAAGGTTCAGGTTAAGATCAACTACTTGTATATTATTCAATGATTAGAGAAACACATTGGTTTCGCATCCACAGGAGAAAGCTCTGACGACAGGGGTAAAATTTTTGAGTGTTTATGTTTTATTTATTGAAGTGAAATTATTTTTTTCTTATGTGCAAGTACATGTACATGCATGTGTATGTTTATGTATGTATGTATGTATATGTATGTTTGTATATGTATATATGTATATATGTATGTATGTATGTTTGTGTATGTATGTATGTTTGTGCATGTATGTATGTTTGTATGTATATATGTATTTTTGTGTATGTTTGTATGTATGTATGTACATATGTATGCATGTGTATGCATGTATGGGTGTCTGTGTATGTCAGAGGACAACTCACAGCGTGCTTCTGAGGCACCATTCATCTTGTTTTTTTGTTTGTTTGTTTTTGGTTTTGAACAAGGTCTCTCACTTGCTGGAACTTTAAAGTAGACTAGGCTGCCAGGCTTGTGTGATTGCAACCACACCGGTTTTTATTTTATTTTTAACACGGACACTGAGGACAAGCACTTTGCAGCTGAGCCTCCTCACCAAGTGTAACACGGTGCTAATTTCCAATAATTGTGCGTAAGCACCGGGAGGTGGTTTACGTTTTTAAACGGCCAACAGTTTTCTAAATGCGGCTTTCCAAGCTTTTGCTGTCCTGTAAATGATTACAACTTTTTTAGATGCTCTCTCATATATAAGAAGATGGAAAGGTCTTATGGTTTTGTTCTCCTCTGCTTGGTATTTCTGTTCAAAGTCCAATATCTTCTGTTCTTACAGAAATGGTGGTGAGACTTGGATTTATTTCCCCTTCCCAGTCTGGTCTAGCTCTCCACATGACTTAGAACAGTATACTCCAGAGTTAATAGTGTCCGTGGTGGGTATTTGCCACTTCTGTTTGAAATCAGATGTCTGATCTTATCTGCTGTGACAGCTTTAATGCCCTTCTTCTCTGACAAATTTTCCGTTGGGAGGAATGCAAACACTGGCCTTGGTGCAGGTTCAGGCAGGGCTAACCCAAGCAAGTGCATATCGGCAGCTTGGTCTTTAAGGAACAGCAGAGCCCTGAAATAGCCACTGGCTAGGAGGAGGGGGGAAAACCAGAATAAACAAATCTCTACAGACTCTCCCAGCACTTCCTTATCTGTCCTGGGACCTGGCATAGGAGAGGCATGGAGAAATTTTAGTCTAGCAGTGTCAGCATTGACCTGGGCATTAAGGGTATGCATGGCAAAGGCAAGCAGGAGAGAGAATTACAGGAGTCCCTGCAACTTGGGTTACCTGGGATGGAGATTGTTTCCAGTATTTGAAAATGCTGCATTCTACGTTCCTTTCAGAGAACACAGTACTCTGAAGATGTGATTACCTACCATTTGTCTATAGGCCTTACACACAAATGAGTTTCATTGACTTGAGAGAGCATCCACTGAGCACCTTAGCCTGCCAAGCTTCATGGAGACTCTCTAAGGTAGTGGTTGGTTCTCAACCTGTGAGTCAGGACTCCTTTGGGGGTTGAATGACCCTTTCACAGGGTTCACCTGAGACTATAAGAAAACACTGATATTTATATTATAATGTACAACAATAGTAAAATTACAGTTATGATGTAGCATTGAAAATTTTACAGTTGGGGATCACCATATGAGGAACTGTATTAAAGGGTCGCAGCATCAGGAAGGTTGAGAACCAGTGCTCTAAGGCACTGTAGAGTTAACCAATCCCTGTAGAGTTAGAAGGAGCCGTCTACAGGGAGACCAGACCTTTGTGGTAAAAAGTTCTACTTTATATGCATCATGGGATTATATTGTATCAGTAGAGTGGAATATTTTAAACTGATTCCTTTAAAAAGTTATTATTACTCTATTTTATGTGTATGGGTGTTTTGCCTGCTCGTGTATCAGTGTGCCACAGTGCCATGGAAGCCAGATAGTGTGCCAGACCTACTGGAACTGGAGCTACATACTGCTGTGAGCTACCATGTAGATGACAGCCAGCTGTGGGCTACTATGCAGGTGATAGACAGCTGTGAGCTACCCTGTAGGTACTGAGATCCAAACTTAGGTCCTCTGAGCAACAGCCTCACTCTTAACTGCTGACTCATCTCTCCAGCCCCTAAGCTGACTCTCTTTTGATTGAGTTAAAAATTTGTATGTATAGAGAAGATTAGGAAAAAAGGTACATCACAGAAACTTCAGAGTGTGACTTACACAGTAGGGAAAATTGAAACTATCTCCAGATAGTATGAAACTTTCTGGTTTAGCATAATCTTTAGTGAAGTATAAATATTAAATGAAACTTTGAAAACAAAGTTGTCTGTGGGCTGAAAAATTAAAGGCATCCTGATGACATTCACTCTCTTGGTGGCGAGGCTTACCTAGTCCTTTAATCATTTGCTTGTTTCTACCAGTGAGTGGCCAAGTTACTGGCTCAATACATGCAAAGCCAACTGTTCAATTTCTTTGGGAAAGAGGCATGGTGGGTGATGGGGAAGAAAATACTCTCTCTGTAGACCCCAGTTTCTAACTGACCTTCTTTTTCTTGGTAGGGACATCTGGTAGACCCTAAGACCTGAGAGTCATGAGATTTTATTTCCAACTGATAACTTTTTTCCTCCCTTTGTGTCAGTGACTTTGGCAGATTGTTCCTTCTTGGGAACTCTTGGTTAAAGTAATGAGTGAATTCCAAAGTCCTTGATTATTTTTTAATGGCTGCAAAATTACTCTCTTCCTCTAATTGAATCACATTCCACGTCAGACTAATTGGGAACTAGTCCTCTCATGCTTGTCATCGTTACAGGCCTGCTCTGTCCTCTTTATTGCTTCCACTCAGACCCTCACTTCTGCCATCACATAGAGCCCACTGCCTCAAGCTCTGGGTCTGCTGTCTCTGTGGAAAGGTCGGGCATTGGCCCCAAAGGAGGCTCTCCCTGGCTCCTTTCACATGGAGCCAGCTCAGTTGGTCCTGACTGAGGAGTATATCATGCTTGGGTAATCCTTGGTTTGCTAGTAAAGATACCCAATAGTTGGGAGTGTCTCAGGAGCCAAGAGGCTCCCATCAGTTTTTGTTGTTGTTGAATAATGTGTTTTTTAATTTATATTTTTATAAAATGATGGCTTCATAGTGAGATTTTCAACTAGAATATGTACTTCAAACATTTTAACTCTCCTTTGACCATTTCCTCTTCCTCTCCCACCCTTTGACCTTCTCCTCTTCCTCTCCCACCCTTTGACCTTCTTCTCCTCTTCCTCTCCCACCCCAAACATTCTCTCTTCCTCCTAAATAGTCTCACTTTTATTTTCATATCGTGTTTACACATGTGTGTGGGTGCACAAGTATGTGTGTGTGTGTGTGTGTACATGTGCACACACAGGTGTGTGTGATGTAGGTTTCACATATGCAAATGTGTTTGCCTTTCCAAGTCTGGCTTATGTGTGTGATGCTCTCCGATTCCATATATTTCTGACTTAGTATCACTTTTTGCTGCAGAATAAAACTCCGTGGTATATACAAGCATTGTTTTCTCCATTCATTGTTGATAGACACTTTGACTGATTCCATAGATTGGCTATTGTGACCACTGCTTAATAAATAAAGTAAACTGGTGTCCCGATGCCTCAGATTCTTTGGGTATTTTCCCAGGAATGAAATAGCCAGGTTATTCAGGGGATCTATTTTTTGTTTTCTGAAGAGCTTCCATTCTGATTTGCATATTGGCTTAACCCATTTCAATTCCCACCAGCAATTTAAAAGTATTCTCTTTCCCACAGACTTAGGAGCAGTTCTTTTGATTAAATGCTTTCTGCACCTGCCATAGGTAGAGCAGAAGGAAGGCTGTCCATCTGCTGAGAATTTCCACAGTGTTTCCTGGTGCAGCCCCTCCCAAACTTCAAGATCTGATGCTCCTTCTATTGTGTGGGTCCTGGGATGGATCTCAGGTCCCTAGGCCTGGCAGCATCACAGAAGTAAGTCACCACCACTCACTTTATATTTTGACTCTTTGCTCAACTACCAGTATTCTGATGACTTCCTTGCCTTGCCTTAGAGATTTTGTTTGGCAGGATCCTAGTCCCCGATGCCCCTCCTGAGATCTCCCCAACACTACCCTCACCTCCATAGTCTCTCAGTAGCCTTGCACCAGGGTGTTTCATCCTTAATTCAGGCTCTCCAGCCTTAGATCCCAAATATTTTGTAACACTCATCAACTCTCTTGCTTCTTTTTCTCTCTGAAACCTGGTTAGCTTGATCCTCTGTCACAGTCATTCCTGGAGATGAGTCATCTGGTCATGCAAACTGAACAGGCAAACTGAAATCACAGCAAGCCTGAGGAAAGGTCTCAGAACCTCCATGCAATCCCTGTTCTCCAATGTTGCTTTCACAATTTATACTCCTTCCATCTTCTTGCACCCCCAGATCATGGCCTTGTCTCACAGATCAGAGAAAAAAGAGGGATTTTTTGTGGGCAAGTGACCCGTCTCCTCTGTAACAAATGCTCATCCATTGTTGGGTAACTTTTTGGGGGGGAATGAAAAGACTGAACTGAATCCATCCATGCCTGTGTTCTTCCTTCTCTCCCAAGACCTCCTTCCTTTCCTCTGTAGGTCCTCTTTTCTTCATTTCTTTCTCCTTCTTCACAGGCAAGACTTCTTTAAAAAGCAGAGCCTTTGTCTTGACAACCTGTCTCCTACACCCTTCCTCAGGCTCATGTCGAAACTCCATGGTTCGGTATCACTGCATCCGGTTCTAGACTCCACTTTCCCTTCAGCCTATACTGTGAAGACTTTTATCTTAGTACTTTGCAAACTCACCACCTTACAGAAAGCTTTGGCTCCTCCTCAGTCCTCATAGCACATGGTCCTTCAGCAGTACTTAGTGGGGCTGACCCTCCAGGGATACCCACTCTCCCCTCAAGCTTCCAGACATCTCACTCTTTGGATCACCCCTCACTGTGTGATCTCAGCTCCCTTGATGACTGTGCTTGGATTTCACTCTCTTGTAGACTATTCACATCAGAGGTTCCCAGGTTTCTTTTGGATCATCTTTGCTTTTTCATCTGTGTTTGTAGGATGGCATCCTTGCCCATCTTTAACTAATAACTCCCAAAGTTATATCTCAAGCCACAAAGATTGATCTGTTCTCCCTACAGTGGAGGGGCGCTGTAGATTCACCAGAGCCTCCATGATCCTTGCCAAAGCCCTTATTCAGTCTCCATCCGTTTGGTTACTATGTCTTCAGCATCTTCTCTTTTCCACCAGCAGTCAAAGGATCAGTCATATGATAAATGAGTCTACACCTTCAAGTAGCTCCCTAAAGTGAAGGGAGCAACTGTGGGGCTTCATCTACCCTCAGTGAGTCACTTGGGCTGGAGTGTTCACGAATCTGTAGACACACAGTCCCTGGTATTTCCCTCCACGGTTTCAAATGGCCCCTCCCTCAGCTATGACTTGTTGGTTCATTTTTTCCTTACCCCCAAGTCTTCCTTGTCCAGATGGTACATGTAATGCCCCCAGCTCAAATTACCCATCATCTTCCATGCTCTCAGTCAATTCTGTGTCCTCTCAGCCACTTTCTGAAGCTGTCACTTGTTTGGGTATGCCTTAATCAGTTCTTTCACTAATATGTAGCTCCTTCAGGGGGGTGGCTCTCTGTTGCTTTGCTCATTTGCAAACTACATCCTTGAATCCTGTTACAGCACTGGGCATTGGTTAGGGACACAACAACACACACTAACCCATGCACTATCTATTCTTTGTGATGAGGACATTGGGTTTGAAGATACCTGGAAGGTTTGGTATGTTAATGGAGCTGAGATCTCGTCTAATCACTAAACATCAACATTCTTCTGAGATCAGCAGAATTGTCATCTTTAGACGACAACACAAACAGAAGTTAAAACTTCCAAACAGAACTTAATTTAGAGAAAATGTTCAATTCCTCATATTTGTGCTGGGAATGCTTATATTCTATATTTCAATAGCACCGCTGTAATGTTGATTAGGAGGACTAGCATAGACCTCTGGGAATACTGCATTTCCCAAATCACTCCAGGTTTTGACATTAGTTTTGACTCCAATCTTATTTTGCTATTTTGGAAGCTGAACTAAATCATGTCTTGTCGGTCTTTTCCAGACTTCCCTGTCCTATCAGCAACTGTATTATATTTACTTAGAAAAGCCTTGCAACACTCTCCTGTCAGTCTGACACTATAAAGGGAACTCTGAGAAGGAACAAGGAATTTAGCAGAATGTCGTGAACTAAAGGCACTGAGCTAGAGATGCCATTTTGTGGTAAGGTGAGCCATTCCAATTTTAGCTAATTTTATGACATTTGGTAAATTTCCAAGTTAATTGGTATCAGAACATCTACCTACAAATTCGAGAAGTGTGTAAAAATAAATATTTTTACACCAGAGGGAGCACACTGTAGTTGCTCTGTAGATGTGTAATGCGTCTTTGGTAATAATACTTTGATAACTATTGTCACCTACATTGACTTCAGTGTCCTGATAGGCTCACTGCTGAATGAGTGGCATGGCTCTCTTTTATGGTTTTTAAAGATAGTATACATTTAGATAGATTTGAATAGCTTCCGAGTTTTCTAAGATCTGGTTTGGTTCCAGTGTTTGATGTGGAGAGAGACCTGACCTGGTACAAACTTGTATGTGTTGAGACTTACATGGTCAGACACCCCCCAAGTCACTTCTGAGAAGGGGGTGGGGGTAGCTCACCCAGCATGCTCTCATTCCTCCAAGCTCTTGGTATTTTGCCATTTTTGTAGCCCCCCCCCCCAATGTGATTCCCTGTGCACCAAAAAGTAAAATCTTTTTATTTATTTTGGTATGTGTGGGTATCTGCGAAAGTGTTTGCCACTTGGGTTCAGGTTCCCATAGTTGGCAGAAGAGGGTATAGGATCCTCTGGAGCAAGAGTTTCAGAAGGCTATGAGATGCTTTACTTGTGTGCTTGGGACTGAACTAAAGTCCTCTGCAAGAGCAGAACTACTGAGCCATTTCTCCAGTTCCAAATAGGGATCTCTTTAAGGTAGATATTTTGTTTTGGTTAAAATATATGTAAAACAATTACATATATTGTTATTTTAATTGCTTTCAACTTTAAACTCAGTGGCCATTTTCACAACCATGTCCTAGGTTTGTATACCCACCACTATCATCCAAGTGAGGAACTTCCCACCCTGTGGACAGACCCACTATCCATCCCACACCACTACTTGCTGTCCTTGGTATCGTTCCTCTTTGCTATGTCCAGTGGGCCTGACTGCTCTGGGGACTTCACAGTGATGGACTCTCACAGCACTTCTCGGTGTGTGGCTGATATCACTGATGTCTTCCTGGCTGGTTTGCTCTGTGGAAGTGTTTGTTTTCATTGCTACACTAAGAAGAGTACCAGTGAAGGGAGAAGAACACAGAGTGAAGACTCACAGAGAACCCAAGTCCCCACAAGATTTGTTAAGGGCTGTTCACTGCCCTTCCTTGTATGAGACATGCATCAGGACCACTCCAACTGAAGTCTCTGCTCCTTAGAACCATCTCCAAAACTCCTTGATGCTGTCAAGTGGCTTCACATAGCCCTTCAGCCCACAGGATTTCAAGTGCTGTCTACATCTGCTATGGTATTTAAAGGTTGGCTGTGAGTATAAGGTAGCCAGGGAGATCTTCATGTACAGAACCTTCAGGGCTTCTAGTCTCCATTCCAGTCACAAAGGTGTATTGTAGAACTCTGTCTCTTTAGTAGGTGTCTTAGTTAGAATTTACTGCTGTGAACAGACACCATAACCAAGGCAACTCTTATAAGAACAACATTTAATTGGGGCTGGCTTACAGGTTCAGAGGTTCAGTCCATTACCATCAAGGCAGGAACATGGCAGCATCCAGGCCAGCATGGTGCTAGTAGAAAAAAGACTGACTTCCAGGCAGCTAAGATAAGGATGTTAAGCTCACACCCACAGTGACACTCCTACTCCAACAAAGCCACACCTCCTAATAGTGCCACTCCCTGGGCCAAACATTCATAAACCATCACAGTAGGCGACTGGACACACAGATCAGAATGATCATGACCAAACTCCCAGCACCACCTCTACATGGTCAGCATGTATCTGTCACTATCCTGAGCCAGCAGGAAGGAACCATTTTTGCTTTTTTGTCTCTACTGATGTTAACTGTCCAGGGAACTTTCTCTGGAGGTGGACATGCAGGACTCTGGACTTCTACACTCTGAAAGTAACATGTCCCTTTTGTTTCTGTCTGAGGCACAAGTTCTCTTCTTTTCTTCCCCAGTTTCAAAACTCAGAGAAACAGGAGGTTTGTATCAGTTGCTTTTTTGTTACTGTAATAAAGTGTCATGACTATGGCAACTTACAAAGAGAAGCATTTTCCTGCCTCACTGTCTTGGTGGAGAGGCATGGTAGTAAGCGGCAGGCATGGGAGTTGGAGCAGAGAGTGGAAAGCCCACATCTTAAATCCCAAGCAGGAACTGAAGGGAGGACTGGCATGGCTCTCCAAGCTCTCCAGTGACAGGCTTCCTCCCACAAGGCTACAGATCTTAAACCTCCTAAAACAACTGAGGACCAAGTGCTCAAGTGCCAAGACTCTGGGGATATTTTACATCAGTCCACTACGAGGCTCCTCCTTCCTTTCCTTAAAGAAAGGGTCAGAAGCCACCTCCAGACTCTCTTCCATCTCTAGAATCTGGACAGAGCCACCTAGGGTTACTAGATATGTGGTTGGAGTCAGACAGAGTGGGTTCCATTCCTCTGGATTCTACCAACTCCTTGGGTTCCCATGTTTTCCCATGTTCAGACTTTTTGGAAACTAAACCATGTCCAGACTGCCTGTAAGAGAACTCTCCAGAAATATGCCCCAGTATCAGAGGCAGGGTAGATAAAGAAACAGGCTGGTGGACTAGACCCAGAAACATGGTCAGCAAGCAGCAGGCAAGTTGCAGGAGTGCTGGACCACAGGATTCCAAACAATTCCTCTCTGATGGTGAGTTTTCAAAATTGATCTACAGAGCAATGCTGACAGTAGATTTTCTGCCAGCAATAAAGGTGGCCTGATTCACAGAATAATTACTGTATGCAAATGAGTGTGATTCTCCTCTGCCCTTTTATGGATGACTCTGCTCTGCCATTCATCAGGGCCACAAATTTTACTTGGGAGGAGATGGATTTAAAGAGACAGGCGCCCCTGGAGCTTTGTGGTGAACTTACTAAATCCACGCTAAGTGTCTTCATAAATAGAAGCACATATGCCAGAGACGGGCTGCCAGGCTTTGACATTTTTATCTAAGTATTGTTGCTTGGGAAATGGGGAAGTTCTCTCCCCTGAGCCCGCTGCTGGAGCAGACTATTGGGTTCTATGAACCCAGGGGGCTTCATTCTTCAGGGGAACCTCTTGATAAAAGAAAGTCAAGAAAAAAGAGTTCTTTCCAAAAAGACTGTGATCCTGGCACAAAAGAATTCAGGAAGTTTGAAATAAAGTGAGTGCTTGATGCTAAAATGTTGCAGATGGAAAACACAGTAACGCTGGGAGTGGAAACAAATCGTTAAAGCCCTAGGCTGACAGGGCTGGAGAGAATGCTCAGTGGTGAGGATTACTCACTGCCCTTGCAGAGAACCAGGGTTCAGTTCACAGCACTCACATCAATCAGTTGACATCCCCCTGTAGCTCCAGTCCCAAGGGATCAGGGGCCCTCTTTTGCATATGCAAGTGTGTACACTCACACACACATAAATAATAAAAACAAATTGTTAAAAAAAACTAAACAGAAACCATCCCCTGGTTCATATCTTTGGCCTTGATGCTCTGAGACCTGAAGATGATGCACTAAGGTGCGTTTCCCTGTATGGGTGGGTCGGTGTGCCTACATCAGTATGTATGCAGCTTTGTCATTCTCAGTGATGGAGCATACCTTTTGACCTGAGGAGTCTGCAGCACAACAGCCCTTCTTAAGAACCTCCAGTACATGAGACATTGCTACTTCCCAGCAGCCTTTGCTCCCCACATGCCATGATTATCCACACCTCTGCCAGGTTGGGGAGTATAATAAATGCACAGGCCTCACCTGTTGCTGTGCTGTCTTGTTACTCACGTTGTAACAATGTATTGGATGTCAGGACATCCCAAAAGCGTGTTCTTCCCCTGTCAGTGCTAGAAGAAAGAATACACTGCAATGTTCACATGTCCACACAAAGCATATGCTGCTGGAGGCTCTCACACCCTTCCTCAAATAAAGGCCAATTAATATTTAAAGGTTCTAAAAGGTACCAAACCAGTGAGCTAGATTTCCTCATGTTCCTCGATGCTTCATGTCTTCCCAGGGGATGTCTTGAAGAACATGGGTTGATTTGAGATCAAAGAAAACGTGACAGTGTTTCAATCTGGTGCAGTCCCCAGTTATACCCTTCAAAGGAAAATTAGTCTTTTTACTCTTTAGAAATTATAAGACTGAATAACATAACTAGGTGGCCATTTATTTTATCTCCAACTTCTCTCAACCCATTGTGACATGACACAAAAGCCAGAATGTTCAAAGGAGATACGTGTGTGACTACACTATCCATGCAGTTTCCAGCTCGTGCATGGCAGTGGTCATTATTATACACAGTGGACGGGTGAGCGTATGGATACACAGTGGACAGGTGAGCGTATGGATACACAGTGGACAGGTGAGCGTATGGATACACAGTGGACGGGTGAGCGTATGGATACACAGTGGACGGGTGAGCGTATGGATAAGCACCCAATACTGCCTTTAAGAAATATCCTCAAGGGGCAGACAAGATGGCTCAGCAAGTAAAGGTGCCTGACCACCAGGTTACGACCCTTGGGATCCACAGGTAGGAAGAAAGAAACAACTCTGTCAAGCTGTGCAACCTCCACACATCGCCGTGACACATGCATGCGCACACACCCACACAAATAAAATGTAATTAAAAAGTTAAGGAGATATCCTCAAGAAAGATCTAATTCAGTGGAAGACATTCCAAATGGCATTTGTATGAACGTCGTTTCTGTTCATCATAGAAAAACAAATGTGTACTTCTTGTTTATTTGTGAGACAAAATGAAGAAGGAAAGGTGAAGTTGGCTGCATGGGCTTGCAGGATGTCTATCAGGATGACAGTTTTTGACTCCAGATGGCAAGACCAGTCTGCGCTTCGTATACTTGCTGTGGAAGCATGGGGACCAGAGCTCTGATTCCCAGGACTCACGCAAACATGGGGTGGGTATGGTGGCTCCATTCTCAGAAGGTGGAGAGAGAGGATCTCCAGAGCAAGCTGTCTAGCAAGAGGAGCCAAATCTGTGTGTTCTGGCTTTGACTGAGAGACCCTGCCTCAATGCATAAAGTAAAGGAGCAATCTAAGATGATTCCCAGAATCAGCCTCCAGTATCTACCCACAGGCACACATATGTGCACGTGCATTCAAGGTCATGTATGCCCGAATGCATGCACATATGCATACATAGATGTGTATACCCTCCACACACATAAAGAAAGAAGAATCCTAAAAGTTAGCATTGCTAAAGAGCACAAGAATGTAACACAAAGTAGCTGAAGAGGAGCCAGTTCCCAGGCAAGGTGGCATAAACTGCATTAATTCTCCATGTGTCCACTAATTTTAACTTCTGAAAATGTCTGCTACCTTTGTCATGGGCTGGATTTTTTTTTTTTTTGTCCCTAAAAGATATGCTGAAATCTTTGGTACTGCAGAGTGTAACTATCACCTAGTTATCACTCTGATCTGTGATATGGCCATGTCATTTGTCAGTTTGGACATAGAGGTTGACATGCCCAGCAAACCTATGTGAGCATGAGGTCAGAGACACCTCAGTGTTTCTACAGGCCAAGGGACATCAGCCATCACCAGCACCAGGGAAGAGAAGAGAAAGGGCAGGATCAACCTTGAGGATCTTGGCTCTCAGACCTCCAGACACATCTCTTTATTGTGGAGGTTGTCATATGCATGTTGTATACACACACACACACACACACACACACACACACACACACACGGGGTAGGAGGGGGGAGTTGGGTAACTCACACAGCTGGGTTAAAGTTCCAGGCAGAGTAAACATGAACAGTGATGGCTTGGCCTCTGGGAAGCATGCATCAGGTGAACAGGACAGTAGGGGACCAGGGATGTTGATGGTCACTGTACTGCTCTTCTGGAGACATGCTCCTGTCCAGTGGACAGCTGGCCACAGTGGATTAGATTAGTGCTGCCATCCCCATCTCCAGCCCACAGATGACAGGTATAGGCAGTCGGTTGTGCTGTTCTGATAGCCAGTGAGGGACTGATGGAAACTTCAGAGGCTGCAGGGCTGCTGGCCAGTGCTGGAGTTTGAAAGAAGCTGATCTCCTCTGAAGGAGTGGAATTAGCATATAGAAAGATATAGGTGTGGTGGTAGAGAAGCAGAGAAACTAGTGCAGAAAGCTGCTCACTGCTTGTTTAGCTGTGACCTGCTCCTTTGCTTACTGATGCTACATCAGCTCTGAGCTAGCGGGGACTGTGCTCTACTCTTTTAGGCGACTAACTCCACCTTACTTCATCACTGGAAAATTAATTTGATTTTAGCGTTTCTGAGTACTAAAAATGTATTTTGAGTGATGCCTGTTAAATCTGAACGTGGTAAGGAGAAAGACTGAATCCACAATTGTCCAGTTAAGGCAAGCTTTATTTAATACTGGCCAAGTAGATGGACACTGGCCAGGTCCATACCTAGGATTCCCAGAGAATGGAACTGAACTAGGTCAGTCAGGTCTCTATGAAGGCCAAACCCAGAAGGCTTCTCACCTTTCACGTTTGTCCAGTTGGGGGCAGTCCTGACCTCCTTCCTGCTTACATACCTCCTGTCTACGTGTGATCTAGCACATCCTGTGCAACTGGGGCCATCAGCCTGGTTAATTAAAGTGAAAACACATGGCTTGTTATCTTACATGGACAATAGTCCCCAGCATACCAGGAGGTTATCTGTCCTTGGGCTTACAGGTTAACTTTAGCCTCTATACACCTAAGTGGACTTAGGTGTATAGACTGAGGAAGAGTCTGAGTGCGTATCTCAGGGATTGACAAGGGCATCCTGGGAAAGTTTTCACTAGACGGGAGTACAGGATGCTAGGGTTCAATGTTACTGTTACAGGTGGCCCAAGAAATAGGAATTCTGTAGGTGATCATTTGTTTACTTTTATAAATATGTGTATGTGCTCATGCATGTTCATGTGTCTGCATGTGAGTATACACTTGCCCCTGCATGTCGATGCCAGAGAACAATCTTAAGGTTTATCAACCTTGAATTTGTGTTTTGTTTTGGGAACTAGGTCTCTCACTGGCCTGGAAGTCACCAAGTAGGCTAGGGTAACTGGCCAGAAATGTCAAGGACTCCTCATGTGTCTGCTTCCTTAGGCAGCTTTCTTACATAGATGCTGGGTTCTGTTATAAGGCAAAATTGTTACCAACTGGGTCCCTTCCTAGTCACAGCAACTTTTAAAAACACACTCACTGAAGCCTGTGACATTATTATCCTTTAATGCTTGGCCAGAAGTGTTACAAGTACCAAGTTCAGCCTTTTGGTCAGTTCTAGCAAACTGCCATTTTATCTTCTCTTGCCTCCAAAGATGGCCTTGCTTGCAGTGAGTCTTTGGAAACTAAGCTTAGCACAGTATCCTTCAGCTAGCACAAGAAGTATACAGAGGTTGAACTTGAAAACTAAGCTGGCATCCATGGAGATGGCTTAAATATGTGACTCAGTTACCAAAACCTCTGCAGATAACAAGAAGAGGATTATAGCACAGAGGCGATCTGGCTGGTGGCCTCGGGGACAGCTGCTAGAAGTCCGCATGAATCAGCCCTGAGACTGGCTCCTGGCTTGTGGAGTCTCTGTAAAGGTAGGCTTCTCAACGGGCTGACAAGAAGAAGGAACATGTGATCTTTTTACCCTTGGAAAGCTAATCACATGATCTAATAACTTCATGTCACCCTTTGGTTCATTAGTCCGCACCTAAGTTACCTCATTTGTGTTCTGTCAGTCAGAAGGTCCGATCAGAGACTCTAGGGATGCAATGTGCTTTACACTCCTCACTGTAAAGGATCTGAGAGCTCAGCTTCCTGCCTCAGACAACAGTGGAGGTACTACCCATGCTGTTGCTCAGTCTTCACATCCATGGATCAATTTTGACATTCTTGAGTATATCTAACCTAAGACCCCTGGTGGCATATGCATGAGAATTCAGCCTAGCACAAAATTATTAATGTAGCCAAAGAATAATGAGATATGTGTGTATGTTTTTTTTGTTTGTTTGTTTTAGTTTTTTGTTTTTTGTTTAATCAATTGCATGATTCTACAGTGTGTACTTGGCAGATGACAGAATTAAATCCCAAAGTTGTAAGGTTAGACACTCCTATTAGATGCCATGTTCCTATCTACCTGGCTGCTCTGTTACTTTTTATAGAAAACAACAGCACGTATCTATCTCTTGATACTTGGTTTCACCAAGCAAACTGAACTGTGAGCACCAGGGAGCTGTCAGCAGAGGCAGTGTGCTTCACACTGCTCCAACCCTTGTTCAGCAACCAGCTACACCCCAAACAATAGCACCTTATCTCCTCAAAAGACAAGTTACTCTAGGCAATGTGAAGTCATTAAGATGTGCACTGGACAGTTGCTCTACAGTCTGGTGTGCACTGAATGGCAGACTCCTCTGACCCTCAGTGTCATCCACTTCCTACACAGCATCTGTGGACTCTACTCCAAGACATGTCCAGACCCCGCCCATCTCCCATCATCCATTGCACCCAACTCAGCCAATATTCCAGTGTACCCCTCAGTATATCACTGTACTCTTCAGTATACCAGTGCACCCCTCAATATTCCAAATGTAGATCTCAACATACAGCGTATCCCTCAAATTCACCAGTGTATCCCTCAGTATACCAATGTCTCCCTGTACCATCCTGGTAGCCCTTCTCCACCACTGGCATCTTTGTTTTAAGTTTGTGCCTCTTAATAATTTTATGCACATAGATGCTGGAATGATTATGTTAAAATTCAACCAAGTCAAATCATCTTGGTGCCCTCCTGTGGTTTCCTATTAAACTTAGAAGAAGATTCAACTTCTGCCCATGGTGCCTGCCACCCCACGTGATCCCTTCTGCCTACCTGTCTCAGCTTTCTGTGTGCACTTTGACCTCATTCACTGCCCTCCAGAGATGCCAGCCTCCGTGTCATGTCCTGGAACCCCAAGCTGTTGCCTCAACCTTTCATCGTCTGGCTCTGGAGGTTCAAGTATCTTCTCTTCTGAGAGACTCTTTCTGACCCAGTAACTAAAGGAACTTCCTGTTCATCAACATACTGTCACTGTGTGGACTCTCAGGGCTGTCTCTCGTGGCTCTTGTCTTTAGTCTGTTTCCTCAAGGATGTCAGCTCTGCAGGGTCTTAGCCTCTCTAGTTTATAACTGAGATTCTCCAGAGCACAAGAAATTGCTTGCTGCTTTGATTCATAAAAAAAATAAAATAAAATATTTAAAGTTTGATGTTTGCATCCCTTTACTTTTAAAAAATATTTTCAATAGCATTTGAAGAAATGCATTTACATACAACCCTCTGGGAAGTTCTGAGGGTTGCTTTGGAAGAATGCTGGGTTTCTTGGAGTTTGAATACGGGTTGGGGTATTATTTTCTTCAGTGGTCTGGCCAGTTGTCAGCTGTCTATGCTCCAGGGAATAATTTCCCACCTATATTTGGGCAAGCAACTCTAGTTCAGCTCACTGGGTCACACACACACACACACACACACACACACACACACACACAAACACGCACACAGCAAGCTATTGGGCAAACCTCACAGAGCACCTTAATGAAGGAGAGAGTCAGTGTGCGAGTGACCAGTCAAAGGACCAGCAGGGCTTCCGGGGGACTCCAGGGACTGCTTGTTTCTAGCTGACTTTTATAGAGGTCTTTCTTCTCGCCCAGTTAACTGGTCTGTGAAAATGAAAGATGCATCAAACACTCAGGGTTTCTAGATGACAGAGAGAACTCGGTTACTACAGCTCTTTGGGACACTTGATGGAGAAAGCAGAGGACACTATCCCAGAGTTGCTTTGTCTGTGGAGGCTTTCTTGAGGACCCTTCCAGGAGAGCATGCTAGAGAGCTGTACCTTAACGTTTACCCTTCTAAAGCCCTATGGTTAGCTCCTCAGTGGCAGTGGGGGTGCCCAGAGTCTCTGCGGGCTTCTTTCTGAGGTGCTGGCTGGGCAACAGTGAAAGCTATGCATTACAGAACTGCTTAGCTATTGCTTTTCTCTTTTATTCGGATTCACATATAAATAGTTTCCAGTGGTAATGGGAGCTGACCGTCTCAGCTGCTTTTGATCTTTAAAATACAGGCCTGTCTTAGTTAGGGTTGGTTGATGTTTTTCTCTCTTTTTATACACAATTTTAGTGGCTAGCAAGTGTCCCAGTGAGGCAAAGTGGCCCAGGCCACTGTTGACAGCATAAGCCATCAAGACCTATAAACTAAGGTTCCTTTGGGTTAATTTAACATAGCATGAATTTAATTTTTCCACCTTAAATATCACAGCTTACTTTTCTTTACATTTGGAATGGCTTGATATTTCATAATATTTCATATTGGCCTGGGATTTTGCCCCCAAAGGATTGTACCTGCTATCAAAATTATATGTAAAAAGAAAACAAAGAAGTCACTTACTTTCTTACCTAGGCAAATCTTACTGTCTTATAATTTTGTCCTTGTTAATACATTCCAGTAAGTTCCAGACATGGAAGCCTGGTGGAGAACGATCAGAAGTTTCTAGCTAGCCTGGGCTCCGCAGTAAGTGTCAGGTCTGTTGGCGGATGAGGCAAATGAGATGGGGGGGAGGGGAGTGCAAAATAAAAATCCTTCAGTAAGTTTGAAACTGGAGGTCATTAACACGGAGAAAGGTACTGCCAAAGATACCATAGGAGAAACTGGTTCGAACTGGTTCGTGGATCTTCCAACATTCCTAGCCAGGCAATGCATTGTACGAGCTACATGGAGATGGAGGGCCGTGAGGTATGCACCGAGGAAATCATAAAACTCTTGATTAAACGATGCTTGATCACTCTCAAGTTTATTAAAAGTGATCGCTTCCTACCCGGACAGAAAACTGTCAAGAAATTTATTAGACCCCTGAGAATGTTGGCATTCTACAAAGGTGGGAAATTGAGGCATTGGAAGGGATCTGTCAAAATGAATGGGTGGAACAAGCACTAGCTTCCATGTTCAAGTCCACGGGGCTGTGGTCACAGGCAGTCTTCTGGCCAGGTGGTCTAGCTTTTTAGTTTGTTTTGCTTTGCTTTTTCGGTTTTGTTTTTAATAGCAATTTGAGCTGGAGTGGCTGCTGTTTTCCTGAAAGTTTCAGGCAAACTGCCAGTGTTTTTCTTCACAAATTAGAATTGGCAAAAGCCAGAAGCCTGCTGGTTCTGCTTGGTCCTGTGTCGTATTTCCTCTCCCAGATCTACCATTCTCCCTGCCTGATCTTTTGTCTTCACCCTTTATAATACGGGTATTAGAATCCCAGGACTTTGCATTGTGTAAATAAGCAAGCGTTTCTAGTGATGATGTGATTCAAAAGAATTCTAGGAAGCAGAGATAGGAGATCCAGCATAACTCTGTAAAATCCAGCGAAATTCCAGTGCTGGAGAACATCCCAGGTACTCGGCTTTCTCTCCATCTCAGATCATCTGCCCATTCAGCCTTTGCCTTCTCCCCCTCCCAGTCAAGAAACGTGCCTTCTTTGAGCCAGAGATACAGTGCTTCCAAAGATTCCCACCTTCCTTAAAACGGTCAAAGGATTTCAAACAAACACATTGAGACACAGCACCGGAGAGGAGTTAAAAGGAGACAGACTATCCCTTCAGTCAAACTCTGTTGCGGCATCTTGCATAGGGCTTCGTGACACATGACAGGTAGGAGGTGACATGCCATATAGCTAGTCAAAAATAAAATCGGGGCTGTGTGAACCGCCTTTGGCGAGGAAGAGAACACACACAACACAAAGACAATAGCAATGTCTATTTCAGAGCCACTGAATCTGGGATCCCTAACACAGTATTGATTAGGAGGAGTGGTAAGGGAGTGAGTCTTGGTGTTAGCAATTGTTATTTCTTAGAAATGTTAAACAAGGAAAATGTTACAGAAGGGGGAATCATTGTGTCACTTTGCTAGACACAGTTTAGAGTGTCGTATCATTTGCTGCATGGGGACTTCTCCTTGGTGGTGGGGAGTGGGTGGGTGAGATTTCCACTGGACAGATTATTTTGCTTCATTTGGTAGATTACAGGAAGATGTTTATGAGTTGGATGACGTTAATGAACTTATGTTAGTATACAAATCATGTCCGCTCAGCTAGTAGCGTCTCCACTATGTAGAAATGATGTCCAGTGCCCTAAAGCAGGAAGCTCTTAGGGTTGAAGTCAGCACTTCGTTCCTTAATCCTCATCGCTCTTAGGTAATAATCATTTTCATTTTTATGTTTGCCCCTTGGCTTCCCAACACACACACACACACACACACACACACCTCATTTTTAGTTTTGATTTTTTTTTTTAGAAGTTGCACCAAAAGAAACAGTGTCAACTTGAGTTGGTGCCTGTCACTGCCTCCCCTCACATGCCTGGTAATTAAACTGTGACTGATTTATTGACTGACAGCCAACAAATCCCAACCCGGTTTTTATGATATACATAACTTCTTAGGGCTAAACTCACTCAACCAACAACCACCACGTCAAAAGGCAGGAAATGGCCATGAGGGGAGGGGAGCAGGGCAAAGTCCTGTGAAAATACTCAGGGAAGTCAGCCTTAGGAGAAGAAAACAAAAGAAAAAGAGTGTGAGGGGTGGAAGGGAAGAAGGGTGGGAGAGGTGTGGGGTGGGGTGGGGTGGGGTGGAAGCAGGGATAGGAAAAACTCAGGGCAACATCTTTCTCAGATCTAGAGTTCTGGGCAGGCAGCAGAGCTGGTAAACATCATTTCTTCAGCTCTCCTCCCAGATTCATTGGAAGCGCCTCACGTACAAAAGCGCTCTGAAGGGGAACATGAGACGAGCTCGCAGCGAATATTACAGTCGAGTTGCAATTTTACCTAAGGGAAAGCAGCTTTATTAAAAGTCATGACTGAATTGCATGACAGGTGCCAATATTCTGCACCCTGACAGATGTGTCAGCTTGCGAATGCCATTTCCTGTCAGCCGTCCCTGGATGGAGCTCCCCGCAGCACCATTTGTCTCTCTTCCAGGGAGATCACACATGCCCGCCGTTTGCCTCCAAGCTGCGCCGAGCTGCTTGATATGTGGAATCTTCACAATGAGACTTATTAAAAGACAGTCCATTATTTTTATTTAGAGCATTTCCAAAACAAGCAGAGCGAGCACACAGATAATTTAAAAACCTCATGGCAGGTCATCTCCAGGCCAGTGTGGCTCAATTTGAAATGCATAAAATTGTGGCAACTCCTGTCTCACCCACGGACACACACACACACACACACACACACTCACTCCAGTTCACAGGGACAAGATCTGAGTGCCATGTAACCCTTAACCAATAACCCTGACAGGCCAACAACACACTGGGTTTTCTATAAAACATGACTATTTTCAACATGAAAAATCAACCCTGCTCTCTTCTCCCTAACTCTTTCCTTCTTTCTCCTCCTCCCATCTTATTTTCTTGCATTCTTCTGTTTCCTTGCAAGCAGGCTTTCTTGCCACAACCATAGATATAAATACTCATGATTGGCTGTATTTATGGGACTTTTCCAGCTTCCTCTTGGTTTCAAATACAAAGAAAAATGGTCTCTCTTGCCTGTGCCTTGTTGGATCAGCCAGAGAAGTCATGGAAGACCCTCTCTGAACAGATGGAAGATGATTTCCAGTGGATATAGGAGAGTTCTGGCTGAAAGAGGGCATGTGCGTTGTGATAGGTGGTAGCTTCTGTCATTAGGACCTGGGAGACCCCATTGAGGGAAGCATAGAGAGGCCAGCATTTGGGTTGCTGAACTACACGCCATGGTGGTAGTGGTCTGCTGGTGTTCCATGTGTTCAGGTAGGCCAGGAAGTTGTCCCCTTGTGGTTTTAGTTTCTAGAAGTGCATAACAATGAAATCCTACCATCGAATTCCATAGCTTGATCCCAGTGCACATGGAGGTATTTATCTTTCCCAAGCTAGAGGTGATATTTGGTATGCAAACATAGCCAATGTACTTGGTTCTGGAGAACACAGTGTATTAGAAAAATTAATGTTTCTAGTCAACCCAGACCTGGTACACATACCTCTGCAGACGCCCAGCGGAATGGCTGGAGAAAATTTCCCATGGCATGTGATTCTGTCTTCATGGCTTTCTGGAGCCACTAGTCTGTTGCTCTATGAGAGTCCTATCAAGCTACTACATGACCAACAAAATTATAGCAATGAAGGACAAGAAGACTCTCTGGCCCAGGGCTCTCATCCTAAAACAGCACATGACCCTGAGGATAGTTGGTAGGAGCATTAGTGAAGTGGCCCACACTGCTCCCAGGTACCTTGCCATGCTGTGCTTTTTCTGAGTGTTTGCTATGATGGGATGCTAAGGGACTTGCCGCCTTAAAGAGGGCACCAAGACTTTGAAACCAGTAAGAGTATTTTTGATGCAATGACTAACCTTCTTTGTGAACTTGACACATATGGGAAGAACAACTCCCATCTGAAGAACTGACCTTCATCAGATTGACCTGGGAGAACGTCTGGGAGAGCATTTTCTCAATTGCTAATTGATGCTGAGGGCCCAGCCCATGATGGGTGCCCAGCCCTCCAGGCCTAGGCTGTGTTGTGATGGTCTTGTCAACAGAAACCACACCAGGCCAAACAGTTCCACATGGGGTTTATTGAAAGAGAGGAGGTCACGGTGGCAGCAAAAAGAGAAGGGGGAAGAGAGAGAGAGGTAGAAGAGTGGAGAGAGGTAAGAGAGTAGAGAAATAGAGAAGTGGAGGGTAGAGAAGTGGAGGCCGGCCATGAGCACGTGGAGAGAGGGGCGAAGGGAATGGGGAGAGAGTGAACAAGAGGGTAAGAGAGGCAAGAGGGGAGAGAGAGGGAGGGAGGGGGCAAGCAGCCCCTTTTATAGTGGGCCAGGCCCACCTGGCTGTTGCCAGGTAACTGTGGGGTGGAGCATATCTAGTTGTTGCCAGGTAACTGTGGGGCGGAGTCTAGACAGAATGCTAACAGGCTGTATAAGTACCTGAACATAAGCCTGGGGGCAAGCGAGTAAGCAATATTCCTGTATGGTTTCTGCTTCAGTTCTTGCTTGAATTCCTGCCCTGACTTCTGTCGGTGATAGAGTATAACCTGGAATTACAAGGCAAATAATCCCTTTCTTCCCCAAGTGTTTTTTTGTCTGGTGTTTATGACAGCAACAGTGAGCGAGCTGAAGTACCCTCTATTGTTTTCTTAGTAGTTACTCTATTTCCATAAGGCTTCTGCCAGGCCTGTTACATAACTGTTCCATATTTATTCTGCCAGAGAGTCTGTTCTGCGGCTCTTCTCATCATTCATCCTGCGCAGCCGTGATGAATATATTTGCTACTTTCAGTCTGGCCAATTACTGAAGCATCTCATTATCTCTCCACTCCTACCTACTTGTTGCTCAAGTTTTGTGGGCGTTTGGCTGGCTGGGTATGGCGTCTGCGTTTTGTTTGATGTATGATGGGATTAGCTAGTGTGAGGTCATCATGTGAGGTCATCATGTGGGGTCACCGGAGAAGAAAACCACACAAGTGCTGATTCCCTCAGCTTTGTGAGGAACCACCACCACGTATGTGTCCTATACCCACTTGAGGCTCGTCTTGCATGGCTTTCCAGATCACCATGCTGGCCTTCACTGTGGTGGCCTTCACCAGGCCTCTTCACCGTGCTCTGTTTTCAAATGTTCTGTCTCTCACACTACATTGAATAGTTCCCCATTCTTCTGTACTGCTCCATTAGAAAGCTCCCAGAGACAAGGTTCATGTCTTTTATAGTATTTTTAAATATATTTTAAAATAAAATGTTAAAGCCCTTAGGGAGCCTTTGTCAATATTCCCCAATATAGCAGACTCTCTCACCTCCTTGGCTTTCCAAGCATGAAGTCCACAGGGTCACAATGGCTTCTCAGTGAACTCTCATCCTGGGGAGCCACAATAGTGATTCTCTAGAATTTATTCTCTGAGAGGAAATCTCAGTTGCTATGTTGTAGACTCCTCACAGTCCTTAAAGTATAACCAAGCCTTTCTTCTTTTGAAAAAAAATATTTATTTTTATTTTATGTTATGAGCATTTGCACATATGTCTGTGTACCATGTACATGTCTGATTCCCTTGAAGGTCAGAAGAGGGCATCAGTTACCTTCAAACCAGAGTTAAAGATGGTTGGGACATGCCGCGTGGGTGTTAGAAACCAAATCTGGTTTCTCTGCAAGAGCAGCACGTGCTCTTAAGCACTAAGTTATCTCTCTAATCCCAAGCCTTTTCTTCTTAAGACCTTTATTCCTCTTTTTTACCATGGTTTTGCCTTCTTCTTTATAATAAAGCTGTGTGGGTACCTGCTTGGTAGTGCCACTAGACATAAAATACTGGAAGGTGCATGCTGGCATTTCTAACTTCAATCTCTCTTGGATCATATACCAGCAACACAGTGCCTAGCACAAGGTGGCCATAGCACATATACTAACGGATAGAAAATGTGTGAATCAACCAAATCTTTGAAAACAGGCTCTTAGCACGCACAGCAGGTAAGACAGCATTTTATCCCCCATTAAATCCAACTCTTGGAGACAAGAGAAGCTCGAGATGAAAGTTCTTAATTCAGTGTTTGCAGCACCTTTCCAGGACTTTCAACAGATACAACTTTTTAATTATTCCCAAGTTCCTTCTTTGAGAGATGTGTGAGCACCCGAACCATCAGAGCTTTACAGTTGAGCATTCTTAAAACATCCAGTCCAGAAAAGTACTGAGGAAAAGGCCCCTGAGCCAACAGAGGTGGACACTGTGCACAGCCCTGTGGGTTCATTACAAAGGGGTTGTCAAGCTAAGGCTTTGTCTGAGAAGCGTGTGGGCCTTTGTGACAGGCAGGAAGTGTGTGAGGACTTATGCCCAGTTTAGCTCACTCAAGCCAACAGCGCGATTTGTTAGACAGGCGCCGGGGACCCCAGAACACCGTGGCTGAAAAGTGAATGATTAACAGGTTTTCTGAGCTCCTTCAGGAACTCATTTTATTCATATTTCAAGAACCACCAGGCATCCCACAATCCACATCCTCTTCTCTCCGTAAGATTTATTCCTGGGCTCTATTTTTAAATCACCTAAAATACTTTTAAGTGTTGAAAACGTCTCTTTGCGGGTCAGTCACAGAACTGCATTGATCTGAAGTTGAGGAGCTTGGAAAGCCCCAGGACCCCACCCCACCCCCACCTCTACCTACATTTCCCCTCCACATCCTCCTTCAGAATTTTGAGGAGTCAGTTCCCTTTATTGTCTTAAAACTGAGAATCCCCATCTATGTCTCTGTCACAGACGGTCAGGAGGAAGAGTCAGGAAATGGATAAACTTATCTAAAAAGGGAAAAGTTTCTTTCTTCTCTGATTAGGTGAGACTTGTATTCACACACTAGTTCCTAGATATCTCTCAGTGTTTATAACATCCTGTGTCAAAAGGTTGGACAAGAAAGGAGGTGTGGGGAGGGGGCAGGAGAAAGAAGGGGTAAAGAAAGGGAGAGGGAGGAGGAGGGGGAAGAGAAAGAGCACATCCTCCTAGGATCACAAGGCAATTCACCCTTCTTGAGGTCAGGGCCTTCCTACTGATCTAGGATTAGTGAGGCAAATGCAGCTGTGTCTACTAGGTCTACTGGGAAATTCCTATGCAGTACAAGCTCCTTGGCTTTGACTTTACAACAATGTATCAGCAGCTGTTGATGAAAACGCAGGAGTACTAAGTAACTGCTGAGTCCAGACACTGCCACTCACCATCAACCAAACCATTCCATTGCTGCACTGCTCATTCTGAGAGGCCCTGGTTATGACCCTAAAGTCAATGAAAAGAACCAGTTTTGGCCAGATCATTCTTCCCTGTAGCATCAATATCACAGAGCAAAGTTACAACATACCTAACATTGTGTTTGCAAACCAAGTTGGAAAAAATCTGAACCCCAAATAATTCTAACAGCCACTTTTGAAAGTAGAAAGTTTCACGCACATCCCTATCCCCAATGGCCACAATCCTGTGGTCACCTTGACTTATGCCTCTTTTGTTTGGAATGCTTAGCTGCCCCTTCACTCCCCAGCCTCCCCCATCCCTGGAGATTTCATAAGGAGTATAGCTTTGTAAACTGTGGATTGTGATGTCAAGGAGTTATAAAACCAAATGTGGGGGTTGCTACACATTTGTAAACACTGAAAGATTTCTGAATTTGTACTGACTAAAAATTAATTCATGCTCAAATACATAATGAATCTGATATATCTGTATGTATGTATGTATGTATGCATGTATGTATCTAGCTAGCTAGCTAGCTAGCTAGCTATCGATATATTATGACTTTACTGCTGCCTTGGATCTAAACACACAATGAGAGCATTTTGCACTGTGCATGCCACTGCAACATTCAATGCTAGCAAAGCCTTGGTGAAACACCTAGGCTCAGAATCAAGACTTGAGTGTGTCATGAATATGTACTCTGCACAGTTCCCTGTTCTTCTAGACGCGTAATGTTTTAATTGCCAAAATGAAAACAATGACAATATTTTATCATTTCTCAGCACATAAGCATCAAATTGGACTGTGTTCAAACGTTTGATTTTAAGGATTGCTGTTTTAATCTTTAGTTTTATTTTTAAAAGTTAAGTGGCTTTAGCTTTGGGATTAGGCCAATATTTTCAACAGTTTATGAAATGATCCTAAATATATTTCTGCCATTTTGTGAAGTGTCAATCCCAGCATTGAGACTTATAAGAATATAGAGCAAGGGGCTGGAGAGATGACACAGTGGTCAAAAGCACTCTCTGCTCTTGCAAAGGACCTGGGGTCAGTTACCAGCACTCACACAAATGCTCGCAGCCACCAGTAATTCATGTTTCAGGCGTTTGAACACCTCTTCTGTCCTCCTAGAGCTCATGTACACATGTGGTTTGGATATACTCAGTGCAGTTTCATATTCACATACATATATATAAATAAGAAATGTCAATAATAAAACAGAAAATAATGATTAACTCTGAGAAATATAAAGGATGCTCTGTGTTTTTTTCAGTATTAAATATTCAATCAAAATTTATTTTTTTTGTAAGAAAATCCACCATCTTGTTAATATGCGTTCTAGTTTGCTTTCTATTGCTATGTTAAAGACCGTGACCAAAAGCGTCCTGGGAAAAAAAGGCTCTACTTCACTTTGCAGATTACAGTCTGTCAGACAGGAACATCAGGGCAGGAACCCAGAGGCAAGAACTGAAGCAGAGACTATGGAAGAGTGATGCTTACTGGCTTGTTCCCCATGGCTGGCTCAATGTGCTTCTGTATACAACCCAGGCTCTGGGCTGTATACTGAAGAAGAGGAAGTGCTTGCTGAGAGCTTGAGCCTCCCACACCAGTCATTAATCAATAAAATGCCCCACAGACTTGCCTATACAATAATCTGATGCAGATTATTTTTTAGTCAAGGTTCCCTCTTCCCAGATGACCTTAGCTTGTGTCAAGTTGACAAAAAACTAATCAACACAACATGCAAATTTGATTTTTTTATTAGTAAGCGGAGAAATTATGTGTATACCTGTGCTGGCTAGTTTAATGACAACTGGACACAGGCTAGAGTCATCTGAAAGGAGAGAATCTCAATTGAAAAGTACCTTCATAAGATCTAGCTGCAGGGCATTTTATTAGTTAGTGATTGTTGGGGAGGGCCCTGACCATTGTGGGTGGAGCCATCCCTGGGCTGGTGGTCTTAGATTCTAAGAAAGCAGACTGAGCAAGCCATGGGGAGCAAGTCAGTAAGCAGCAGCCCTCCATGGCCTCTGCATCAGCTCCTGTCTTCAGGTTTCTGTCTTTTTTGAGTTTCTGTCCTGACTTCCTCCAATGATAAACAGCAACATTGAAGTGTATTGAAGTGTATGCTGAATAAAACCCTATTTTTCTCCAACCTGCTTTTGGTCATGGTGTGTCATTAGAACAATAGTAACCCTAACTAGGACAATATCAAATAATTAAAACAAATTTCTTTCCAACATATCATCAGTAATTTTTATTTGCTTACCTAGTTTTTATACCTTCTTTCGTAGGGTCATGTGAAATCTTCTTGAATGCACAGGAGTTGTGACTGAAAAGGGCTATGACTTCCAAGCTTCTCAAGACCGAAATAGAGGACTTGTGTGTGTGGTCTTAATCTGTCTGTGGGTAAATCAAACATTAAGTACATGCTGAACTTCACTACTTTTCGATCCCAGTAGAAACAAAGTCTGAGTCTATCTTGAATATGGGTGGTGGGGGAAATCCATAGTTTCATGGTGCCTCTGTAAATTAATTTCCCTATTTAATAATCATGGAAGCTAAGTGAGCCAGTCCACATGAGTGTGTACTCACACTCTGGCTCATGTGTGTGCATGTTTTGAAGCTGTGATTTCTCCTGCACATCTGGACTCACAGAGAAAACATCATCACTTCATGTTATGGTGACAACCTTAGTCTAGCAGCACTGGCTGCTCCACCAAAGACATTTCCACACCCATCCGTCCATGGCTGTCTTAGTTAGGGTTCCACTGCTCTGCTGTGAACAGACACCATAACCATGGCAATTCTTATAAGGACGACATTTAATTGAGGCTGGCTTATCGATTCAGAGGTTCAGTCTATAATCATCAAGGCGGGAGCACTGCAGCATCCAGGCAGGCATGTCACAAGGAGGAGCTAAGAATTCTACATCTTCATCTGAAGGCCTCCATGAGGAGATTGACTTCCAGGCAGCTAGGATGAAGGTATTAATAAAGCTTATGCCTACAGTGACACACCTACTCCAACAAGGCTACACCTCCTAATAGTGCCACTACCTGGGCCAAGCATACACAAACCATTTCAATGGCCTTGGGAGGACAAGTGGTCTTTGCAGTTTCTTGTGGTCTTTTGGAAGAGCTCACAGAGACTATGGTCTTTTCTTTTATGACAGCTACTTCAGCTGTTGGTTACCTGAAAAGTCCATAGCAGAGGCCATGAGGTCCCCAATTCGAAGACACAAGAAGGATGTGAGACCGTTCATGCATGGCAAAATAGACAGTGTAAGACAAGTGTCCTTCCTAGTATGTCATAGTCTCCTTACTTTAGTGTGATGCCCCGGGTCTTCAGAGATGTGACACAATACAATCCGAGAAGCCTACAACCTAGCTCTGTCATCTCTGGTGAGAGTGTAGAGCAAACTGAACTGCAGAGTACGCTTGGAGTCAAAGTTTCGTTTGAGCTAAACTGATGCTCTCCATGTACCCAAGAACTTCAGGGGTGAGTAATATGTGTGCTAAGGTAGGAAAAAAATCTGTGTTGCTGGATGAGAGCTCCTGTCACTGTTCCCAACCTCATCTCACGTGGTCTTCCAGGCTATCAGTTCTAAGCAGCATGCAGAGTTTAATATAAAACCACAGGTCCTATCTCATGGTGGGAACACAATAAACTTTTATTGTTTGGGCTACTGAATCTTGTTTAAATGGGACAATTAAAATGTATGCATGTTTCCATGTAGTTTGAAGCCTGGTAAAGAAGATACGTTTCTTTATAGATCAATTTCCATGGATGGAACTGATTAGCATGACCATAATGACATTGACATTGTGGTCCGTTCATTTCTCTATCTCCCTCCCTTCACAGCCCTTTCAAAAAGATCCTGTTTAGTGATACACACAGACACCCGCTGTACCCTCTCACCCGTTCATTAGAGTTTAGGGGTCTAACTCGGGCCATCTGCTCTTTCATAAAAAGTGATAGTTTTTAGATTCCTTTAATGTAGCTACTTATGAAGGATCATAGGTCTGTATAATAATTAGTCTTTTTCCTACTAATTGGTGACAACCTGAATCCCCTTTTATCTGAGCATCAAAATGTTTTAAATATTAACTAGGCTTCACAGCCTCTCACTGTGATTTGTGCCATGCATTTGTGGAAGAAACAGGTCAACTGGTCAACTGAAGCAGAGCCAGAGAGGAGATCGTGCAGGAATATGGGACCTGTCACTGGCACCCACATACACAGGTCACCAGTGCCTAGACCCAAGGTCAACAGAAAGTGGCTGTTTCTAAACTTCAGGGTTGTATTCTCTGGAAAAATGCCTTGACTCTAAACACGGAGAGTGCTTCCTTTGATTTTTAAAAGTCAAGTCATTTAAGCAACTCATTTGGCATTTTGCTGGTGGGATCCATCAGTAGTTTGTAGTGAGTAAACCACTTCAGTGCTGGAATGATGTTGAATACTCTCACATCATGTGCTTAATTTAAATTTGAAATGAGATACACACCAATTGGGTAAATTTATCAACATGTATATCCATCTCATTGCCTGTAGGAGTAGTTATCATCTTTATAAAATGTACCCATGTGCCTATTATGTATATTTATACTTGATTACCTTAACAAATTATATTAAAACAATTGTTTAAATAAGTGAAATTTAAATATTGTAATTATTAAAATCATATGCATCGAGCACGCAATTTCTATATAATCGTTAGTTGACATAACACGTATTTTAAGATGAGGTCACTGTTTGCTTAGTGTTTTGTTACATTTGTTGATTGCTTTCTGGCTCACAGACTTGAGTGAGTCAATGCCAACCATGAGCTACTTTAGGAAAACCCAGAAATAAGCTTGAGAGGCTCCACAGAGCTGTGTGGGTGATGTACAAAGACCCCATGTCTCATGTACTGGGGATGCTGCTGCTAGAGTACATGTCAGAACACTGTGCCTTTCTCTCTGTACCATTTCAAGGCAATGAAATATCTGTCTGACAGGCCCTGGGGTAGCTATGGGATGGGTTGGGTAGTGCCTGAGAGAGAGAGAGAGAGTACTTCTTGCTTCTTCTTTTAGATAGATAGATAGATAGATAGATAGATAGATAGATAGATAGATAG
>JADRCH010000107.1:1056060-1110849 GCA_019843965.1 Rhynchomys soricoides | reverse complement strand
TAGATAGATAGATAGATAGATAGATAGATAGATAGATAGATAGATAGATAGATAGATAGATAGAGGTAGGTCTGCTTGTTGGTTACCTCCAAGGTGAAACTGGCCTTGAGGTGGGTTTTGAATAGTCCTGCAGAGATGCACATGTGTGATCTAAGGGTTCAATCTGACCCACTGTACCATCCTCATTAGTCCCAGTCAGTCTGTGAGGTGAGCAAATCCCAGAGCAGGACTGAAAAGAACCAGGAGAAGCAAGCATTGATGAGTATCAAGGGTCAGGAGAGATGAAAGCCTGAGGTCCCAACAAGGAACATCACAGTCAAGTGCAGGAAGCCAAGGGACAGAGACCTGAAACAAGCAGGGCAACAGACAGCATAGAAAGAACAGGAGCCCCTGCCCCCTGTGCTGCTGTCTTCACTGTGGAGTGAATGGGGCACTGGGCTGCAGCTCACGACTCCTTGGCTATAGACTTACAAAGCTGCACTCTGATATGTTTCAAAGGGCAGGTGCATTGTATAAAGTGTGACTCAAGTCACATGACCTGCCACAGGAAAACAGAATCTCTAGGTCTCTCATACCCAGCAAAGATAATCCTACTACAATAATGCTTATTTCCACAAAGGAAACATAAAGTACTTATAATTTGTGAGGAAACAAGATCCAAACAGGAAAGCAAAAAGCATGGTCAGAGAAGACAGAACCATGAGTGACAGGAATCCCCTGCCCAGCCAACATCACTGTCTTAAAATACACCGGTCATAGATAAAGCCACTTGATGCAAAGACTGATGACCTCAGTTTGATTCCCAGAAAGAAATTAGGGAAATGACACCCTTCACAATTGTCACAAACAATATAAAGTATCTTGGTGTGACTCTAACCAAACAAGTGAAAGATCTGTATGACAAGAACTTCAAGTCTCTGAAAAAAGAAATCGAAGAAGCCCTCAGAAGATGGAAAGATCTCCCATGCTCATGGATTGGCAGGATTAATATAGTAAAACTGGCCATCCTGCCAAAAGCAATCTACAGATTCAAGGCAATCCCCATCAAAATTCCAACTCAATTCTTCTTAGACTTAGAAAGAGCAATTCTCAAATTCATTTGGAATAACAAAAAACCCAGGATAGCAAAAACTATTCTCAACAATAAAAGACCTTCTGGGAGAATCAGCATCTCTGACCTCAAGCTGTACTAGAGAGCAGTAGTGATAAACCTGCGTGGTATTGGTACAGTGACAGGCAGGTAGATCAATGGAATAGAATTGAAGACCCAGAAATGAACCCACACACCTATGGTCACTTGATCTTTGACAAAGAAGCTAAAACCATCCAGTGGAAACAAGACAGCATTTTCAACAAATGGTGCTGGTTCAACTGGAGAAGAATGCAAATAGATCCATTCCTAACTCCCTGTACAAAGCTCAAGTCCAAGTGGATCAAGGACCTCCACATAAAACCAGATACACTGAATCTAATAGAAGAGAAAGTGGGGAAAAGTCTCAAACACATGGGTACAGGGGGAAAGTTCCTGAACAGAACACAAATGGCATATGCTTTAAGATCAAAGATTGACAAATGGGACCTCATAAAATTGCAAAGCTTCTGTAAGGCAAAGGACACTGTCAATAGGACAAAATGGCAACCTACAGATTGGGAAAAGATCTTTACCAATCCTACATCCGATAGAGGGCTAATATCCAAAATATACAAAGAACTTAAGAAGTTAGAGTCCAGAGAACCAAATAACCCTATCAAAAAATGGGGAACAGAGCTAAATAGAGAATTCTCAACTGAGGAAACTCGAAGGGCTGAGAAGCACCTAAACAAATGTTCAACATCTTTAGTCATCAGGGAAATGCAAATCAAACCAACCCTGAGATTTCACCTTACACCAGTCAGAATGACTAAGATCAAAAACTCAGGTGACAGCAGATGATGGCCAGGATGTGGAGAAACAGGAACATTCCTTCATTGCTGGTGGGAATGCAAGTTGGTACAACCACTCTGGAAATCAGTTTGGCGGATCCTCAGAAAATTGGACATAATACTACCTGAGGACCCAGCTATTCCACTCCTGGGCATATATCCAGAAGATGCTCCAACATGTAATAAGGACACATGCTCTACTATGTTCATAGCAGCCATATTTATAATAGCCAGGAGCTGGAATCAACACAAATGTCCCTCAACAGAAGAATGGATACAGATAATGTGGTACATTTACACAATGGAATAATTCTCAGCTATTAAAAACAATGAGTTCATGAAATTCGCAGGCAAATGGATGGAACTTGAACATATCATCCTGAGTGAGATAACTCAGTCACAAAAGAACAAACACAGTATGTATTTACTGATAAGCGCATATTCGCCCAAAGTTCTGAACACCCATGATTCAATGTACAGCAACTCTTGGACTGAGCATGGGGTCCCAGATGGAGGAGTTGGAGAAGGGACTGAAGGAGCTGAGGGAGTTTGCAGCCCCATGGGGAGGGAGCAACAGTGTCAACTGGTCAGGCCCCCTGGTGCTTCCAGAGACTGGACCACCGATTAAAGAATACACATGGAGGGACCCATAGTGCCGGCCACTTATGTGGCAGAGGAGGGTCTTGTTGGCCATCAGGGGGAGGAGAGGCCCTTGGGTCTGAGAATGTTAGATGCCCCAGTCCAGGGGAATGCCAGGGAGGGAAGACAGGAGTGGGTGGGTGGGTGGGGGAATACACTCATAGAGGCAGGGGGAGGGGGGATGGGTTAGGGGGTTTCCCACGGGGAGACTTGGAAAGGGGAAAACATTTGAAATGTAAATAAAGTAGAAAAATAATAAAAAAGTATGTCCTTATGATTCTCTGGAACTCCTCAGTGTCTATTGTCATGTACCACATTTTATTTCTAATTTTTAACAATTTGGACCTTTATTCTCTCTTCTTTTAGTTCATCTGGCTAAGGGTTTATCAACCTTACTGATATTTTTCTCAAAGAACCAACTCTTCATTAATTTTTTTGTATTCTTTTTGTTTCTACTTTATTGATTTTAGCCATGAGTTTGTTAAATTTTTGCTGTCCAAGTCTTTTGAGGTTATGTCTTCTTTCTGATCTAGAGCTTTCAGGTGTGCTGTTACATTGATAATATGGGATCTTTCTAGTTTTTCATGTAGGCGTTTAGTGCTATGAACTTTTCTCTTAGAACCACTGTCATGGTGTCCCATAAGTGTGGGTATGTTACGTTTTCATTCAATTCTAAATGTCTTAATTTCTGTTGACCCAGTTTTCATTCAGTGCTGTATTGTTCAGTTCCCATGACTTTGTAAACTCTCTGTTGTTGATATCCCTCTTTAATGCATCACGGTCAGCGGTCAGATAGGATGCTGGATGTTATTTTCTTGTATCTGTTGAGACTTGCTCTGTGTCCAAGTAGGTGGTCAGTTTTGGACAAATTTTGATGAGGTGTTGAGTTGCATTCTTTTATTGATTATGACTTCATTTAGCTCCAGCATTTCCTTGTTAAAGTTTTTTCTGTCTGGTCTTTCTATTGGCAAAGTGAGATCCTGAAGTTGCCCACTATGTGTGTGTGAGTATGTGAATTTTAGCTGTCGTGGTGTTTCGTCTATGAACTTGTGTGCCCTTGTGTTTGGTGCAGAGATGTTTAGAATTGTAATATCCTCTTGGATTTTTCTTTTGGCAGCTATGTAATATTCTGCTTCATATCTTATGAATTGTTTTGGTTTGAAATCTTTTTATTTGCTTGTTTTTTGATTGTGTGGTTTGTTTTGGTTTTGTTTTGGTTTTCAAAATGTAGCCTTGGTTATTTTGGAGCTTACTCTGCAGGCCAGGCTGACCTCGAACTCAGAGATATGCCTCTTTTGCTTCCTGAGTACTGTGATTAAAGACATATGCCAGCACCACCTGGCTTGTTTTGAAATCTATTTTCTCAGATATTGAAATGGATACACCAACCTGCTTCTTGGGTGTATTTGCTTGGAACATCTCTTTCTATACTTTTACTCTGAGGTGATGTCTGCCCTTTATGTTAAGGAGTGGTTTTGGGGTGCACCAGAAGGATGAATCATGTTTTCAAATCTGATCTGTTTAGGCAGTGTTTTTATTGGGTTATCGAGACCACTGATGCTGAGAGAAATCAATGGGCAGAATTTACTGACTCCTGTTGCTTTGTTGTTATGGTGTAGGTACAGCAGGCTGGGCTGGCATCTGGCTAGAGTCTCCACTGAGAAGCTGAGTGTTATTCTAATGGCTCTGTATTTAGATGTCACTTGGTCTTTTTCCCTAGTAGGTTTTAATACTCTTTCTTTGTTCTGTATGTTTAGTGGTTTGACTATTATATGCTGAGGGGTTTTTCTTTTCTTGTCTAGTCTATTTGGTGTTTTGTATGCCTCTTGTACCTGAATAGGCATGTCCTTCTTTAGGTTAGGGAGATTTTCTTCCTTCAATTTAGTTGAAAATATTTTCTGTGTCTTTGACTTGGGTTTCTTCTTTCTCTAGTCCTATTATTTGTAGATTTGGTCTGGATTTTTAAAAGTTTAACATTTCTTCTGACTGAGGTATTCCTTTCTTCTGCTTTGTCTCTGATGCCAGAGATTCTGGCTTCCATGTCTGTACTCTGTTGGCAGAGCTTACCCCTGAGGTTTTGTTTGACTTTCTTTCTAGTTTTTATCTCAGCTTGAGTTTTCTTCAGTGATTTTTATTTCTATGTTATGTCTTGAATTTTTTAAAAAATGATTCCATTCCACTGTTTGTGTTTTCACAGACACTATTATGGGATCATTAATGAATTTATTCATATCTTTTTTAAGGTCCTTGAGCATATTATAATAGCTATTTTGAAGTCCTTGTCTTGTGTTTCAGCTATATCACATGCTGCAGGGCCTGCTGTGGTACAGTTGCTGGGTTCTGGTATAGACATATTGTCTTGGGTGTTATTGATTGTGTTCTTGAGCTTCTGCCTAGGCATCTGGGGTTTGTGATATTTGTGATGGTAGTTTTGGTGTCTGGTCCTGTCTTTGTTGGGTGGCCTTCTGTTTCTTGGTTTCTGTTGCCCTCTCTGGTTATTAGGAATGTGTGCTGGTTGTGGGTTGCCTGTAGGAAATGCTCTGAGTCCTTTGTCAGGTGTGATCACTGGGGGTCCCAGGCAAGAGTGTGTTTGTAGGTATTGGGGACTGACAAGAAGGAATAGGGGTGAACTGGGAAAATCATCAGGCATGAGTCAAGCTGGTTCCCAGGGAGTGGAGGTAGAGTCTGAGACAGAGCCCTGCAAGTTGTCAGCCTCTGACTGAGAATGAGACTGGAAAACAGAAAGACAGAAAGGAGTGTAAGGATTCCTACCTGATTCCATGCTGGTATGGCCTGTGGAGTGTGCCTCTGAGTACTGGCAGCTGACACAGAGAATGGAGTTGGAGAGGAGAGCTGGGTTTGTTGTGAGGTTCAGCAGAGTCCTCCGGGAATGGAGCCAGAAAGGGAAGAAAGACCCTGTGAGTGCTCTCCTACATGCTGGGGATGAGACTGGGGAATTTGCAGAGGAGGACATGTGGGAGAGTGAAGACCCCATCTGATTCTCAGGCTTGCACATCTAGTGGGTTCCCAGGTAGAGAGTACCTCTTGCTATTGGCTACTAACAGGGAGGAACAGAAATGGTCTTGGAGTCCAGTGAAAGGGTCCTCAGGAAAGAGGAAACCCAGACCTACCTGAAAGATAGGCTGAGTTCCCAGGGAATGTGGGTAGATGGAGAGAACAGGCCCCTGCTGGTGGTCGAGACTCCAGACTTTTTACCTGTTCTGATTCTGTATGAATTTAAGGATAATTTTGTCCCTATTTCTGCAAAGAATGAGATGGGTATTTTGATTGGGATTGCATTGAATCTGTAAATGGCTTTTGCTCCAATAATAATTCTACCAAACCGTGAGCACAGGACGTCTTTCTGTTTCCTTGTCCTTCTCTTCAGAGATGTAAAGTTTTCACTACAGAGGTCTTTTGACTCCTTGGTTAGGGCTACTCCTAGGTATTTGTTTTCTTTGAGGCCATTGTGAGTGGGAGTGTGTCTGTGAGCTCCTTCTCTGTGTTCGTTGGTGATGTGTAGCCAAGCTATTGATTTCTGCAAGTAGACTCCATATCCTGCTATGATCATTTTGCTGGAATGGTTGGTCATCTCTAGCAATTCTGGTAGAATTTTTAGAATCTCTTATCTATAATATCATATCATCTGCAAATAGAGATTGTTTGACATCTTCTCTTATTTATTTGTGTCTCTTTAATTTCCTTCCCTTGACTTACTGCCTCAGCTACGTCTTCAAACAAATTGTTTGAGAGGAGTGGGGACGGTGGACAGCCCTGTCTTGTTTGTGATTTGAGTAGAATTGTTTCAAGATTTTCCAGTTAGTGTGATATTGGCTGTGTGTTTCTCATATATAGCTTTTATTAGTTAAGGTGGGTTCCCTCTAGACCTAGTTTCTCTAGTACTTTTATCATGGAGGCATGCTGGAGTTTTGTAAAAAACAAAACAGAACAAAAACAACAACAAAAAACATCTACTGAGATGATTGTGTTTCTGTCTTTCAGTCCACTTGGTGATTTGCTAGACCTACTGTTTTGTGCATGTTGAACTCTCTCTGCATTTCCAGGTTAAACTCAACCGAGTCATTGTCTTAGTCAGGGTTTCTGTTCCTGCACAAACATCATGACCAAGAAGCAAGTTGGGGAGGAAAGGGTTTATACCTCCATATTGCTGTTCATCACCACAGGAAGTCAGGACTGGAACTCAAGCAGGTCAGGAAGCAGGAGCTGATGCAGAGGCCATGGAGGAATGCTGCTTACTGGCTTGCTTCCCCTGTCTTGCTCAGCTGGCTTTCTTATAGAACCCAAGACTACCAGCCCAGGGATGGCTCCACCCACAAGGGTCCCTCCCACCCTTGATCACTAATTGAGAAAAAACCTTACAGCTGGATCTCATGGAGGCATTTCCTCAAGGGAGGCTCCTGTTTCTGTGATAACTCTAGCTTGTGCCAAGTTGACACACAAAATTAGCCAATAGTTATAGTAAATAATATTTTTGATACATGAATGTACTTGGTTTTCAATTACTTTATTGAGGGTTTTAAAAAGTCTATGTTCATTGGGGATATTAGCCTGTACATTTCTATAGGACTGGTGGATTCTAGAGTGGGGAATACTGCCTTGGCGTTCATATTATTTGTATTTTTGTAATGAGATAGAGGCAGGTGGAATTCTTTTGTTGGTTCTGTGTCTGATATTTATATAGAGGGGTGAGGTTGAACACAGGATGGATAGGCTAGGTTAGGCCAGGAGGTTGGATATGACTTAGGTGGAATAAAGTCAGGTAGACATAGGGCTGGGCTGGCCTGTAAGACATGTATCCTGTTCCGAAGCTGGAGTCTAAGATATATAGGAAGGTCAAGGAAGCAGCATGGAGGGGCAGGCCAAGCAGACTCGCCTGGCTAGGTCCTAATGATGTCTTTGCAGGATATGGCTGTGCTGAGAGGTATGATGAATGTGGCGTGGGGTAGGTTGGGGCTAGGCTGTGTGTGTACTGGCTGGAGCCTGGAGGCTGGCAGCAGCACACATGGGGCGGTGGGGAGCGTAGATTTGATGAGGGCACTGGGCATAGAACCTGGTTTTGATGCAGGGATTTGGTGAGTGTCTTAGTCAGGGTTTGTATTCCTGCACAAAACATCATGACCAAGAAGAAAGTTGGGGAGGAAAGGGTTTATTCAGCTTATAATTCCATATTGTTGTTCATCACTACAGGAAGTCAGGACTGGAACTCAAGCATGCCAGAAAGTAGGAGCTGATGCAGAGGCCATGGAGGGGTGTTACTTACTGGCTTGCTTCCCCTGAATTGCTCAGCTTGCTTTTTTATAGAACCCAGGACTACCAGCCCAGGGATGGCTCCACCCACAATGGGCTAGGCCCTCCTCCATTGATCATTAATTGAGAAAATGCCTTACAGCTGGATCTCATGGAGACATTTCCTCAAGGGAGGCTCCTTTCTCTGTGATAACTCCATCTTGTGTCAAGTTGACACGAAACCAGCCAGTACAGTGAGGATGCACAGAAGAGTGGATCAGACAGATTCCCTCAGGTAGACCCCAGTGAAGGACTCTCGATCTATCTGGGTAGAAAAGTTGGATGTGGTGTTGGTGGCCTTTTCAAAAGAGAGTCTCCCTCCTCTCCTCAGAACACCATGGAGGGAATTTTGAAGAGACAACTGCTCATTTTCTACTGCTGTACCTAATCAGAGCTTGAATAGATGCTAAGTTAAATGTATAAGTTGAAGCAATTTTTCTAAGTTTTGTTTCTTTATGAGATTTCTCTAAATCCTTGAGAGATTTACTCAATGTAGTTTGCAATATATTAATTTTACTCATGTGTGTTTATCAACACATAACCTGCATGTCATACAAGTAAAAATCTCCAAGATCTTAGTGGTGGGTGTTACAACCAATGGATCATGGTTCTATGCAGCCGAGGTAAAGGCAGGTTCCAGTGCAGAAGAGAATGTATGAAGAGATAATGATATGACTCAGCAGATAATGGTAATTGCCACCAACCACGAAGAAGGATCTGAGTTCAAATCCCAGGAATCACAAGGTGGATTTGAAAAACTGACTTCTGCAGTTTGTCCTCTGACTTCCAAACATACATTGTGGCACACACATGCCCAGGCATGCACATGTGCACACACAGACACAACTGTAGAATAGGTGATGTAATAAAAATTGCAAAGAGAAACACAGGAAGATCTTCCTACAGGAGAAGGTTGGTTTCACTGGTGGTTCTCAGTACCACTGAAGGCAGCATAGCCATGCTTTAGAAGATTAGTGATAATGTTCTGCTTGCTGGAATAATGCCATCATCAGCTGTGACACTTCTGGACAGTGCAGAAGGTCTGCCTGTCTAGCATTAGTCTGGAGTCCATCCTTCCCACCAGCTTCTGTCTTCATGGTCTTTTTCTTTCTGCCCTCTGTCTCCAGGGCTTATTTCCTTTCTAGTGTTCTTTGGGTTCATTCACTTATTCATTCATTCATTATTCATTCATTCATCTACTCATTCATTCACCTACTCTTTCTTTCTTTTTTTCTTTCTTCCATTCTTTCTTTCACTCACTGAGCAATTGCTTACCACTCACCAGGAACAGGGACTATCCTGGGATACAGTAGTAAATACACACAGGGCTTCCTTACACAGTCCTCAGTAGTAGAAGAAACTCAACAGCTGAGATGACTAAATCATCCTGAACTGTCAGCTGTAGCTGAGTCTATGGAAAGAGTAAAGAATGGTTATGTGGAAGATTGACAGGAGGGCTGTTTAGACTGAGTGAGTATGACAGACCGTGTAAAGACATGGCATTTACAGTCACTTATTTTTAAAAATATTCAATTTTAACCACTTTGTGCTTTTCATTTTCATTTATTCTTAGAGCTGTATCTTATCTAGTTTACAGATATTTGGAGATTCTTTACTAATGCTTCCACAATACTGTTATGGTTTTCCAAATTTGGATAGCACTGTATTTAGTGTGGATTGAATTAGAGTAGATTTGCTAAGAATGTTAAATTAGAATATCTTCTATCTTAGAAAATATTCTGCATGCAATTTAAAATAATGTACTTTGATATTTGGAGGTAAAGCATACAGTAGGGATTAGTTTTCCTAGATTGGCCAATAGTGCTGTTCAAGAATCCTATATTTTTACTGATTTTGAGACTCTTTATATTAATTATTAATATATGTATATATTCAATATATGTTATACATTATATACATATATTCCAATGATATATATGTATTTGTATACATTATCTCTATATAATATATATGTATTGAAATCTGTGCATGATCTTGAGTTGGGTTGCTACAAATTTACCTTCTTCATTATTGGTGATATGCTTTGACTGAGACTGAATTTTCCAATAACATAGCCTTGACTATTTTGTTTTCTTATTTTTTAAAGTGTTATGTTTTCTACCATATCTTTTTAGTTTTAGCATACTTGCATCTTTTTACACAAAATGCACTTCATTTTTTAATTCTTTTAAGTAGCATGCAGTTAGGTCTTACTTTTAAATTAAATATGATTGCCTCTGTTTTTTAAAAGATTATTTAAGCCATTTATATTTATTGTTTATTAAAACAGTTAGGCTTAAGTGAATCATTTTGCAAATTTTAAAAACTTTATTCTGTTTCTGTTTACATTTTTCTGACTTCTTTGAAATCAGGTATATTTTATCATTCCATTTTATCTTCTTTGTTGTCTCCCTTCCTTTGTCACCATTTGTCAAAATAGCATTGCACTCTATGTCTGAAATAAAAAGGATATTACCTTATCATTTCCAGTGCTTTCTAGTCAAACTGTGCTGAGCTTCCCTCCTGGAAACCTCTTTTCCTGTTCGGTTTTCCTACAATGGATCTATCAGTGACACTCTGTCACAGTACTAGTGTTCTGATGGAGACAGCCTTGAGAAGTCTGAAAAAGGTATTCTTCTATCTTCTCTTTGAAAGACATGTTATCACTGGCTATGAAAATCTTGGTTGATAATACGGAATTTTTCTCTAGTGTCTCATTTGCATATTTGTTTCTCACATGTCCTCTCCCTCTGGCTGGTTATAAAATGCTCTATTAGGAAATGGTTTTGAGTAATGATGCTGTAACATGGGATCATTTTCTTCATGGTGCTTTGCTTGGAATTCTTTGAGTTCCTTATACTTGTAGATTTGTAGAGTTGTTTTTTTAATCTTTTGAAAATTTCCAGGCAGCAAATTATTCCACTGTTCATGGATACATTTTCCTTTTGAAAGGAATATATTTTCCCAATTTTTAAAATTTATTTTCCTTTTTCTTACAGTTCACATTCAGTTACTTTTCCATTAACAGTGTCTAATATGCTGTTACTGCACCCAGTATGTCTCTTTTTATCTTACAGTGTAGTCTTCATTCTGAAAGATGTATCACTTTTACATCATTCATGCCTCTCTTTTTAAAATTTTAATTAAAGAATTTATTATTTTTATTTTTAAATTATGTTTGTGTATTTGTGTGGGTTTATTCACATAAGTGGAGGTACCTTCATTAGGCAGAAGAAGGTGTTAGAACAATTGTAGCTGTGATTACAGGAAGTGGTAGACTGCCAGACATGGGAATGGAACTCTGGTCTTCTGTAAGAGCAACATGAGTTCTTAGCCACCAAATCATCTCTCTGGCCTCTTTTGTTATTGTCCTTGTTATTGTTATTGTTATTGCTATTGTTTCTGTGGCAGGGTATGTATTCGATAATATATATGTGGAGGTCAGAGGACAACTTTGTGGAGTCAATTGTCCCCTTTCACCTTGTGTGTGCTCACAAGATCAAGCTCAGTTCACTGGCTTTATGTAGCAAGCACTTCACCCACTGAGCCGTCTTACTAGACCAATGCCTTTTTAACTTAAAAAACATAGAGAAAACATGGCGAGGGAGAAAGCTCTACAGTTAAGAATGCATATGACCATGTTACCCACAGATGCATATACAAACACATAATTAAAAATAATATAAACCAAAACCTCCTGTCTGAGGACTAGCTGTCAGGGTATCAACAGGTGCCATGTAAGCTTCCAAAGGAAGGAAGCAAGCAACAGCCCCACACAGCTCTGACACTTATGAAGCACAACAATAACATCATAACCCTAAGGGTGCAGTAGTGGTATAGGTACATTTGGGGCAACCATCAGTTCTTTAATTGGACTTAAGACCTGCACAACAAGAGGGAAATCATGGCTGGTTCTGGGAACATAGCCAACTACCTGGATCTAGTCATGGCTCTTAAAGGTGAACCTACAGCCACCATTTTTTGAAGCCAGCATAATCCCTAACTACAGTCTAAAAAATTTTCCTTATACCCACACATAAGTGTGGTCCTTACTCTGCATCAAGAAAACTTGTCTGTGCAATAGATGGAGATCATTACAGAAAACCAAAACCAATCAAGAGATGTGAAGGCCATTCCCAAGGGCTACATCAATAAAACGACTTCTATACCCAAGGCATAGGGATCATTTCAAAAGAAGAAGCAGAAAGTCTGTAAGATCCAGAGGATTGGGAAGTAGCCTGGGATATTGCATTGACTAGTTGTAGCGCAAGCTACATCCATAAACCCTCACCAACAGGGCTGTCTAAATATGAACTGAACAAGGACAAAAATAAACATACAACACAGACAGGAGAAAGCCTATGAGGCCTCAACCCTACACAAAGAACTCCAGGCAACTAAGGACTGCTAGAGTGGGAGAAGAGCACAGCAAGTGGTTATTCAGTACCAAATGGTTCGCCCTTAAAACATATAAACAAGTAACATTATACAAACTGAGATGAGCATATTTTTATATTTAGGGATATATACATATATACATATAGGCATATAACAGCATTAATGTAATAAAAAAGTCATGAATTTGAAAGGCAGCTAAGATGATTTGAGGAGATAAAGAGGAAGGAGAAAACGATGTAGTTATATTAAAACCTTAAAAAATTTTTTAAAAAATTAAAGAAAAACTTTACTATGTATAATGCTGCTATAATAAGTACCTAATGTTGTGTGTATTAATTCTACCATTTCTGGGTTTGTATTATTTTCAAGTAGTTGTTTTAATCTTTATTTTAATGTGTGTATTCCTACTTCTTTTTCCTGTGATGGTTAATATTGACTGTCAAGTTAACAGGACCTAGGATGATCAAAGAGACTAGCGTATGGGTGTGTGATATATGCTGAGGGATTCTCTAGATTAAGTAGATTGAGGGGAGGAGCCCCTTAAATGTACAGAGTATCATTCCATGGGCTGGGGTCATGGGTTGTTTAGAAATAGTTCGTTGGGATGATTCCAATCTTCATTGTCAGCAGTCCAGTCCATTAGCAAAACACCAGACACAAATCATCATCAGCAATCCAGTTCACTTGGCAAATGCCAAACATGAATCAGTAACAGTGGCTCCATCCAGAAGAAACTGCAAGGCTCCACTGATTGGCATGAGTCCAAGAAAGTGGCAAGAAGCAGCTGGAATACTACCAGAAGTAGTTGGGTGCATTTCTCTTTACAAAGTCACGAGTGAAGATCATCATTGAAGAAAGCAAGGTGAACTAATGCAAGAGTGTCATCAGCGAAGACTGGCCTCAGTGAAGCCTAATAAAGACCAGTAAAGAGCTGCAAGGCAAACCAATGCAAGAGCATCACCCACTGTCTGTTGGGTTCTACTTACAGCCTTTCCAAACATCACGTGTCCTCTCAAGCATCTGCTCCAGCAAAACATCACATGCCCTTTCATCAGGCAACTTCCAGAAACCACCATAAGAGTCTGCTTCACAAAACATCCTCTCTGAAAAACATCACATGACACAACTGAGTCTCCAATGAAACTAGAAATTCCCACTTCAAACAACTTTGTCATAAGACTTCTAGTTGCAGCCCTTACGGAGGGAGTCATTTGTATAATGTGGTTTTAATTTGCATTTCCCTAAGGAAACACGGATCACATTTTCGTACACTTATCAATCACTCATGCATCAGTTTTGTGACATCTATTGTGTGTTCATTAGTGGGCTATTGGTCTGAATATCATTGATGAGTAAGAGGCTTTGTCTGTGTAGCCTTCTTCCATGCCTCGTTCTTATCTCAGATGTCTTTTGCTCAGGCTTCCCCTTAGTCTTTTTTACTTTTACACTTAAGCAATGGTGCCATATAAAGGAAAGACTGTTGAGCTCTTTATGAGGTTTAATGTATGCCTCCTCATGTTTCTGATGACACACATCTTCACCACGCTCAACTTGTCTCCTCTCCTGTACAAACACTGCAGGGGCTTCCAGGTCTTTCTGCACACAGCTTTCATCTCTCAAAATCTGTTGGCAGTTCTGACTGCCTTTGTCCCCTTGAATGTAATCTTGTCTCCTCCATCCAGGGCATTTCATTCTCTTGGTTTCTGCTCCATATCATGTCCTGTTAACTCTCTAGGCAAAAAACTGGAGCTGCCCTAGAGATCACTTCCCAGGTTCCTGTCTCTCAGGAAACTGTTCTCAGAGACAGACAAGTAGATCCTGATGTCTGTTCTCTTTAAAGCTATTTTAGAGGTGTTTTATGCCCTCTGACTTAATTTACTTTTTCATTATTTCAGGTGAGAAGACAAATCAGGTCTCTGTAACTTCATTGCAGCCTCAAGTGGAGTTGATGTCAAGGGCAACATTCTGGCTGAGAGCTAAAGGCAGGAAGAAAGGTGTAACAGTCTGTGGAGATCACAAGGATGGCTTCTAGAGGAGCTACCCTAGGTCTAGAAGGACTTGACCTCTTAGAGGAGCTTTGAGCTGAGCAGTATGCTGTGGTTCAGAAGCAGAGCAAAGCAATCCAGTCCTGTGACTCTAGTTTGGAGGTCAGAAGAGTGGTGGTGGTGGTGGTGGTGTGCTTAGGGTAAGCACACATTTCCTGATTGTGCGTTAAAGAGTTGGACCTTTCTGACTATCTCAGATCAACATGTTTGCATAGTATCCAGCGACCTAACTATCTTTTGCTTAACAAATTTCCTGTGGCAGATGGGCTGGTTCCCAGGTGAAGTACAAAGGGCATCACGACTCCTGCTCTCTAGCCATCCTGGTCTTTGTTCTATTCCTGGTGTTACAGGCCCAATGGCTCCATAGTCTTTTGACAATCTTCCCCAATGTTCAGCTTCTCTCGCCTCACCTCCATGCACCTACTTCCCAGATATCACAAGCTTCTCTAATGCACAGGCATTAATGAGCAAAGGGAATTCAGTAGGTAATAAAATATATGCCATCCTCACCCACACCCTCACCTAAATACATACTATATACCATGATAGGGTAGGCACACATATGCACATCAATACATGTTGTACAGAATCCTCACTCACACCCAGATGTACACTATGCACCATGATGGGATGGACACACAGGTACATGCCAATACATACTGATGGGAAATCTAGACTTAGGCTAAAGTAAAGGCCAAAACAATACAGTAAATCTGTGTTTGCCCTCTCCAGAGAAACAGTTCAATGGAGAAGCATAAATGGTGTGTAGATTGGGGGTCCTAACAGGGACAGCATTGCTTTTCCCCTGAGACTTACTAAAGCTCCAATAGGTTAATTGGGCACTTGGAAATTTGTAAGGGACTGAAAATATTTATAACCATAGGAATTATTATTATTGTTATTCTAATGCATGCTTTCTGTTACTTCTCCTGGGGAGAAAATTGGTAGGTACTCAGTCTGTGGAGCAGAAAGGAATGTACCCTGACAAGATGTTTTTGTGGGTTTGTTTTCTTCGGTGTGCAATCATGAAGACTGTTCCTTAATGGTCTCCTGGTGGGTTACAAGATCCTAGGCTGTAATTGCACCTTGGCCCTTCGGAAAATTTTATCCCTGTCAATTTTGTCCCTTCGGTTATATTTTACTAATAAAAATGTCAATACACAACAGTCACTTTGTTGCCTTTCCTTTCCATCCCGAGCTAGTATCTGATCATAGTTCACAACTGTCTGCTGGAGCTTTGAAACTTGCAGACTGAGCTCTGCTTCATGCCTTCAGATTGGAACTGAAGCCAGTAAGGTAGGTCTTACTGATTAACAATTTCCTAGGGCTTACTGCAAGTCGAAGACAATGGAGACTTCATACATTCCCCAAAACATTGTAGCCACGTCCAAATGCCTGCCAATCTAGACATCATTAGTTAGATACATAGTCCATGGTACTCAGAATGCTACAATGTAATTTTTCCAGCAGCGGGAGTGAAGACCATCAAGTGCAGACCCGCCTCCTATGTGCTGTGCCCACTCTGCCCCTTAATTTGGATGTACGATCCAGGGTTGCACAGAGACCCAGCAGAGACTGTGATTTAAGTGGCCTGGTGGTTCCATGAAACAGCTGAATGCAGGGTAATGATGAGATGTAAAGGAAATATAGTAAAGGGGGATGAGGGAAAGGAAAGAAAGGGAGAGAGGGACGAAACTGAGAGTAGAGAGTCACTGAAACACTGTGTAATCAGTGACCTGCATATACTGAGAGAGAAGGTGTAATTCTTATCACTCTGGCCATGCGACACTCACTCTCTTTACCACCTTGTGGAAAACTGGCTTTTCTTCGCTCTGTTGACCCAGGCGAGTCCCCTTCAGTGCTTGAGAATAACTAAGTCTACAAAGATCCTCCTGCCTTCTGGGCTCTCAATCACAGTAACTTGCATCAGCACCCCCCAACCCCCGCCACCTCCATGGAAGCCTCTCCTGCCCCTCAGCAAAGAAGAAGCTTTACATGGCCATCTCTTGTAATCCTGTCAGTTTCCCTTGGATGAGCTGAGACCACTGGCTGTCCATTCTTGGAGGGTCAGTGGGCAAGATTTACTCCTGTGAAGCCTGAGATCCATGTATACCCATAACCTGGGCTGTGAGCTCTGTGGCCACCTGTTTACTGCTTTGCTCAGCTGGGTTCACATTGTAGGTGAGTGGGTGGTCCTTCTGTTTATTTTGTCTCTGTCAGTTTCCTGTCCTAACACATTTTAGTCTGAAAAATGAATGAAATAATCAAAATGCTCACAGGTCAAAATGTCTGATGGAATCTCCTTCATCACTATTGCAAGCCAGCACTTAATAAGAGGGGACACTACTCAGACCCAGTGCAGTTTGCTCCAGAACCTTCTACATATGGAATTTTCTAGTCTTTCTTTCCTCAATGATCAAAAGGAATAGTGGACAATCATTTAGTCATACATTCTTTTTTTCTGTGGACCAAGTCTATGGGAAACAAGTAGACACCTCTTAGGCTGAGGAACAGACGCTAATCTTGAAGAGGTCAGCATTACTCAAGGAAGTATTAAGCCCCACCTGGCCTTGTCAGCTATGGGCATGATGCCCCTGGACCTGCCTGTTTTATCCACAAATTCAGCGGAGGGCTTCCTTCAGGCTGAGTACACACATTCTAATCTGGATGCCTGGAATTCAGCACTTTCTATGATATCGACCCATGCTCTCAGCGTCACCTGAGCACGTCTCTTCCCACACTTAGATCTGTGCAAACGATGTCCAGCCGGGCTTTCTCTGGCAGTGCCCAAAATTTGTCCTCTTAGTGATTATTCTGAAGCCTTCTTATACTACAATAAGCTGATCAATGTCTCCTACCCACTCAGTGACCAAATATGGCAATTCACCTGTATAAAGGAGACTTTGCAAATGTCCTGAGGGCCTTGAGATGGGGAGATTACTCTGGATTGTCTGCACTGGCGCTATCTAATCTTTTTCTTTTTTCTTTTTTTTTTTGGTTTTTCGAGACAGGGTTTCTCTGTGTAGCCCTGGCTGTCCTGGAACCCACTCTGTAGACCAGGCTGGCCTCAAACTCAGAAATCCACCTGCCTCTGCCTCCCAAGTGCTGGGATTAAAGGCGTGTGCCACCACTGCCCTGCACACTATCTAATCTTTATGTGAAGAAGGCAGGTTAAAGGTCAGGTTGAAGGCCCAGGTCAAAGTCAGGAAGTAACAATGAAAGTAAGAAAGGAGGAGATGCAGCCACAAAGGAGAGAGGAGGGGGAGAAAGGTGATGATGTGGAGCTGCTGGCCTTGACACAAGTTTCCAAGCACCACTGCTAACAACCACCAGCTTTTCTCCCCAAGACAGCTGAGTGGTGAGCAGGATGGGATTCACCATGCTTGCCATAGCTCTTCCTCTGCACGGGCATCATCATCATCATCAGCAGCAGCAGCAGCAGCAGCAGCAGCATCTTAAAGAGCCCAGTTCTGAGTTGAGTTCTGTAGTCCTATTTCTTTATTTCAGTGATTAATATTAATAAGTCTTTAGTTTCCTTTTCGAGAAATCCTTAGCTTTTCTTCACTAAGGCTATGTCAAGGTGTGTGTGTGTGTGTCAGTCTCTCTCTCTCTCTCTCTCTCTGTGTGTGTGTGTGTGGGAGAGAGAGAGAGAGAGAAACAAACAAACTTGTCCAACCCTTCACCAGAAACAGAAAAGGAAGGCCCGACCTCTAGTCTGTGAGCCTGTGAATGTACTAAAGATGGTGCAGTTTAACTGACACAGGTGTTGAACAGCTAACTTCCCACAGAAAGACCACAGCACCAGAACCACAGTTAGTTTAAAATAATTCAATTAAGTTGAAAAAAAAAATCACTCTATAAATAAATGTACTGGAATGTCCAATGGCACGCCAGAGCTGTGATAAATTGAGTGTTTCCATATCAAAATTAACCCAGATTTTAACATGTGCATTATTACAGTATGGGCATGTCCAGGGTTCACGATGCTCATTTTTTAAAACATATTAAATATATGTTCCATTAAACCAACTACTATGCATATGCATAGTCTCTGTAGTAATATAATTTATATAGGGAGAGCATAAAAACATATGTCCTTTTAAGATTACGTTTATTTTAAAAATTGTGTATCACCATCTCTACTCTGCACACATTCATTTACGGACATATAAATTTTCTTTGCTGTTATGGCTTTCGCAGGCCCTGCAACCTGCACAGGGTTTTCTGGAAACAAAGTGCAGGGTTTTGTTTTTTAACTTCTTTCTTTGGGGTGGGGGATGGGCGGCAATGTAGCTTGGACTCCTGGCTTTGACAAGTTGCCTCTGGTACCCTGCAGCAGCCAGGGTGTCTCTTTTCTCTTTCACGGTGGTGGCAGAGGCTCTGAGGCTCCTCACTGGCCTTCAATAAGGACACTGTGTGCCGTGGAGCAGCTGCGCAAGGCTTCACAAATGCTGGCTGACAAGAAGTGACAGCCCTGTATATCTCTCACTGGCACTGACAGCTGACAGATGGATACCACTCACACACAGAAGAAAAGCCCCCGGGACGATTCGCCAGCATTACTCTCTGTTCACAGGGCCACATGTGATGGAGCGCTGCTCGGAATAATAAACCCGGTGGATGGCTGCAGCTCGGGATCTCATATGATACACAGGACTTGTCCCCACTCTAAAACACGAACAAATATATACACTGAAGCTCTGTCTTACGGGTTATTTTCTGTCTGCTTTTGTTTAGAAATGAAAACAAAAAGCGGTGAGAGGCAGAAGAAAGGAGAGAGATGCCAGCATTTGTGAGGAGACTTGTCTGGGAGTGTAGGACATAATCCACACAGAGCAGCCCAAAGCCCCGGGTGGGCTTTGCTCCATACTGCCATCACCCCTCCAATCTGTTTGTTATTATCTTTGTGCTGTTATTTCCTTTCAGAAACCACTCCATTTTTAAAAGTATGGCTGTTTGGTTTGTTGGAAGATGGTGTCATAAAACTGGATGGGAGGTGAGTTGATATAACGCAGGGTGGAGAGTGGGAGGGGAGAAACCGGAAGTGTCCGTCTGAGCCGGAAGGTGTTGAGGACCAGGGGAAGAAGAGGGAAGGACAGCCTGGGTACAGAACTGCAGACATCAGAAAATATCGCCAAGACTTTCTGGGTTTGAAGTGGGCAATCACTCTGTGTTTGCTGTGGCTGTCTGCTCTGTGTCCCGTGCATGCAGTTAGTTGCTCTGGATTCTGCAGGATCTATTTCTCCTGTGTGAGGGCAGTCCTGTCCAACTGCCATACCAGGTTGGCACTAGAAGGATGAAGAATCTGAAGACAGTCCCAAGCACACAGCATCTGACCCACCTCTTACCTGAATGACCCTTGGGAAGTAGGTCCCAGATCATGGAGCGTATTTGCACTTTGATTCTTAGACAAACTGAGCAGAAGCACCAAAGAGCAGTCAAGTGATTCAGTCCCGTGAGCAGCATCACATGGTAACCCATGGGCCCTATTGAGGTTCAAGCACCACCTTAGCTAGCTCCCAGGGTCCCTGGCTGGCTTGGGGGAGGCCCTGTCTCCCAGCATGTTGTCCTTGGTGTACATACAATTGCTCCATCCCTAGGTTTGGCAACCAGAACTTCTGATAGGGAATCAGCAGGGGTGCGAAGATGACTTACAATAGTGCCTTCTGTGGTTACTATGGAAACCTCAGGTGAGGCTCCCCAGGACTCTGCTTGCCCTAGTTCCTAGTTTGGGGGTTGGGGCGGTGAGGAAAAGGAATGGGAAACCTTGTTTGTAGGTGAGTAGAATAAGACGCTGCCTGGCACAATGCCAGTCCTAGGCTACTGAGCATGATGGGAAAACTGGGAAGGGCTGCCTTAGGTCAGGGCAGATGAGCAATCCCAACACAGATGGGATTTTCTTCTGCCTCTCCGGAGCCTATCTCCCTGCAAGAGTGGAGGGTATAGACCAGCAAGGCTAGTACAAATGTAGAAGAGAGGGGCAAATAGTGTCAGATTGGAGGGCCTTAGTTGATAGAGTGGTCGGGGTGGCCAAATTTGCAAACCTGAGGGAATGCTCTTATTTTCAACCTTGTAAATCAGCTCAGCACGTTCTACTCGTACCTAGGGAAGGTCTATAGAGTCGTAAGCCTGATTGTGCAAGTGGTACCAGGGACACTATCTTCTCCCATAATGCACTGCTCCCTTCCACTACTGCACTATGGAGTCTGGTGTCCCTACTAAGTCACACTGTAACTTGAGTGGGTGTGTGTCTGCTATCAGCTGCATGGGCCTCACCACACTGCCTGTTCTAGAATGACCCTTTGATTAAGGATCTGCAAGTGTTTCACAAAATCCCGACTAAGGAAGTTTTGCAGCACTTGTGAGTCATGGTATTTATTACTCAAGGTCTGTGCTGTGCTCTTCAAAACAGCAAATCCAACATTCATTTATTCAAACCACCTCATTTGTCTCTTGCAACTTCATAAAATGTTCCTGGAATGGAAATTTCCCAAGTGGGTCTTGGCCAGAGGAAGTTTCCAGCAGGAATAAGCAAGGAAAACAAAGAAAGGGGGGTTCACTCTCACTTTACGGCTTCTTTTCCTTTTAATTAAATAAAAGCAATGGCCTGTACAGAGCTGGATTTCTGCCATATTAATCAACCCAGGGAGAGAATGGCACAGAGCAGCAAAAATCTGAAAACACGAAGGCTGGGTCATTTAGAAACCGGGCCTGTTTTCTCATATATAGAATTTCGTTTCTATAATTCTTTTGAATCGAGCTGTGAAACCTACTCAGCCTATGGAATGGGGAATCACACTGTAAATTCTTGACATAGGAGCTCAGCAGAGCTGGGCCCATTCAGTTAGTGCTAACGATGCTCAGCTCTCTACACAGTGTTTCCAGAAGGTTTCAGATACAAAAATCTCTGCCCAAATATCTAAAACACATGCATGACACTCTAGGACCATTGTGAAGAGTCGGAGTCACTCTGAGGACCCACAGGCAATGACTGGTGTCATCTTTTGGTTTGGAAATGGAGAAACTGAGGCAAAGAGAAACTTCTTTCCCAGGACTAATAGGAAACAGTGAGGCATAATATAGAGCATTTGTGTCTGTATTAGGCCAAGTTCTTAGAGGAACTGAGTCAATAAAAATGCAATATGGTAAGAGAGGATTTACTGGAAGGGCTTGCAGCCTGTGGGGATCAGGTCCTGTAGTGATGGCTGGCAGCATGCTCAAGAGGATTCAAGGCAGCAGCAGAAGCAGCAACAGTGCTTGTCTGTATTTTCTCTTTGCTTCTGAGTGCATCTACCCTGTTGCTGCTTCTGCTGCTGCCTCGCAGCCTCTTTATCTCTGGGCTACCTGAGAGAAGGTGCCACCCACTTATACATCCTGTAAGTGCCCATCACAGACTCACTCTGAAGTATGTTTCTTGGTTTACTACTGGCCTTGTCAGGGTAACTATGAAGATTAACCATGACAGTTCCCTGACAGACAGCTCTGGGTCACTGTCAGAGCAGCACCATCAAACAGAACAGATTTTTGAACATTATCATTCATTACTTTCCCAAGTCCTTTCTTGCTCCTGAGTCTTTATGTCTAGCCCAGGCTGGCCTGAAACTCATGATCATCCCGTCTAACCTTACAGATACTGGGAATACAGTTGTGTGCCACCACCCTGGCTCTTGCTGAAATACTTAGAGGAGTATATGGATTTTTCTTAGCATCAGAACTGGTAATAGAGTCCCAGGAGAAGACAGGACATGAAAGGGAACAGGGCAGAAAAGTCAAGCCTAGCTTTCACACAGAGAAAGCTTCAAAACAGAGGGAAGAAATGACGTGGGATGGAAATGAGCCCCTTACTGGACTCAGGCTCAGGGAAAACCTCTAGGGAGAGAGGCTCCTGGTCATTAGAAGTCCCAAACCTGTCCCACTGCATTGGTTCCTCTGGTCTTGTGGTATGTCAATATGGGCTTTGTGGAAATCAGGGTGTCGCTGGGATACATTTTGGGAAAAGCAGAGGAGAGTCCCAGAGGCAGACCTCATTACTCAAGGGCGTCCTGGGGAGGAAGAGACCAAGAGACATTTTTTACCTCATGCGTGTGGCATCTCACCACGACCTTATCCCAACAGTTGTAATGGTCACAGACAAGCCCTGAAGAGTGCGTTCGGCTTAAGTTTATTGGAAGTGCAGTTAAACCAAATTTCTTCAGGGAAACAGCTGAGTTGAGAGGATGTCATATTGCTCTGTATTGAAGCAGCTAAGGAAACAAATGGCTGTAGGGGACAGGCAGGCCTTCCTCATGTTTGTCTGTCAGTCTCTGGGCACAGCAGAAACCACAGCTTCCTGTTTATAAGAAACCAGGGAAGAGAATACAGGGGAGGGGAGGAGTCATTTATATTTATCAGGTAGCTTTCTACCCAGTTCTCCTTAGGTCCAATACTACAAAACAAAACAAAACAAGACCATAGAGTTTTGACAAGTTGCATGCCCATTTTGCAGTTGGGATAATCAAGTTCAGACAGACACATGCCAGCAATCAGCTAATATGGGACTTCACTACTTCATCTCCTATCCTTAAATATGAGGACTTTGCTTCTCTCCTATGTGCTACTCAGCGAAACCAGGGATATTCTACCTCTACAGATCACTAGCAGCCATCTCTGTTTGACCTATTCCAACCACCTCTTCCAGGAAAGATCTCTAGATCAGCCAGTGAGAAGTGCACAACAAGCCTATCGTCCATGCTGCTGCTATAGCAGAGCAAAGCCTGAGATGCAGCCTCCCACATCTGGGGAAGCAGGAGGTCACCTAGTCCCCATCTAAGAGTGGAGACCTTACGGCTCTAAGCAGTGTGAGCGAGACACAGGATAGCTATCAGGGTGTGTCTGAAGACGGGGGCTCAGAAGCCAAGATGCAGGCCTTCTTTGTTAGCACACCTTGAAACTTTTGAGTTTTATAGACTAAAGGCAAGGGTATGAAATTGTGCGTGCAAAACAAGGAAGGGTGACATGGTCTATTTTCCTTTTGCTGTGATTAAAAAATACTCTGACACAGGCAACCTACAGGAGAAAGGTCTATAGTTCATGAGCACAGTTCATTGTGGTGGAGCGGTCAAGGTGTCAGGAAGTAGAAGGGTCATGTGGCACCTGGGACTGGAAGCAGAGAATGGTGGATGCATGCTGCCTCTTAGCTCCCTTTCTCCATTTACTACTCCAGGATACCAGCTAGGGAATGGTGCCACCCAGAGTGGACATAAGTTCTCAAGTCAATACAGTTAATATACCCAACTAGAGAATGGTGCCACTCATAGTGAACATACCTTCTCAAGCCAATACAGTCAATATACCCAACTAGGGAGTGGTGTCACCCATAGTGAATGTACCTTCTCAAGCCAATTCAGTAAAGATAATCCCTCACAGAAGCCAGAATCCTGTCTTCTACATGATTCTAAATTCTGTCAGGTTGACAATGCTTGCCACCATAATGAATAATAACATGTAATTGGACTTTAAATATACTTAAGTTCTGTGAAATACTTTGCATTTTAAACTGAATGGCATGAGAGATTGAAATAAAGTGATTCATAGTTTGCATAATTTTGTTCCTACTTAATATGGATTGAAATGCTCAAAGCAGCTTCCAAAAACGTAATGATGCACCTGAGAAAGGAGAAAGAAAAGAGATTCCAATATTGGAATCCCATATTTTAATGTCTTCTTTGTGTGGCAGTGAACTGCATTCTCCTCAAATTAAGGACCACACATCTCTGGTGTTTCTGACACTCCCATCTTTCTTTCAGGGCCTTTGCTAGCAGGCAGCGGTGGCTCGAGAATTCACTTCCAAAAGTCGACCCAAAAATTTCAGTGACTAATTGTGCGTTCAACTTCCTCTTTGAATGGAACCATGTCATTCATGAGAGGAGAGAGGAGCATCCTGAAGCTCTCATCTCCCGCGTCTGTGGTGAAATTAAGTGAACTAAAATTAGGCTGTGTGTGGGAAAGTTCTTTGGAGATGGGAAGACTATGCAAATGCCATTAGAAATGGTGTTCAGTGTATTTCTTCAAAAGAATGCTCCAGAAAAAAAAAAAAAAAAAAAAAAAAAAGGACCCTTGTTCTCTTCCGTGAGATCCCTAAAGGCCAGAAGAGTGTCTGTAGATAATCACGGATTAATTGTAAACATAAAGAAAGATGTTTAAAAAATATATCAAAGCTGTTGCTTCAGGGCACACTCAATACCATGAAAGCTGCAATGTTTTCTTTTATCCGAGATGCTTTCCTGGCACCTGAAATTATTTCTTTCATGTCTGGTGCAGAAGAGTGAAGAGGCAGGGCTCCCTAGAGAGGAGCCTTCTCTACTGCAGTCTCATAATGCATTGGCAGCCAGTGTGGTGTCAGGTTACACCTGTCACTCACAAGATGTGCTGCTGCCTGCAGATGGGATTGCCCAGCTCTGGCTCCTTCTGCCATGCCCACCTGGCTCAGGACTCATCCTTCCTACCATCCCAAAAAGGGTTGTGGAGCCACACCTGCTGGGGGTTGTTCCCGTGGCTGTGTGCAAGGCAACACCAGGGCAGATGGCAGCTTGGGAGAAAGGTAGCTGATTATGCACCTGCCCCCTGGAACACTGCACTTCTGGCTGCACAAACATCCTTTCTACCAAAGTGAACTTCATTCTACTAGGTGCAATATTGGAAAACAGACTTCCATGTTTGGGGAATACTTTCTTGGGTCTAGTGCATGCTTACACCAAAGTCAGCAAAGAGATTGAGAAACCCACAAGGCTTTCTGTTACCATGGAAAGGTGTGTCTGATTCACAGCAGTGACCATGGGTAGGAAAATGAATCTGATTGGCACTGTGCAGCAGAGGGAACATTCCAGAAGAGTCTGATCTTCTACCAGAATTTGCTCCATCATCATTATCAGGATGGGAATCAGGGGTGTGCTAGGGAAGAGCTCTCCTGCTGAGCTACATACTCAGACATGCTCAGCCTGCCCTGAATATGGTTATGAACTTTTCTAGAGTCAATTTTCAACTTAATACAATCATTCCACTCTGATACTTCTAAAAGGTTTGTTCCACCCAAATCTTCCTCATTCTACTTGAAATGTTGGTCTGGCTCCTAGATAGAAGATCTTCACAGCTTAGGCTCAGATCACACCTCTCCTTTACCCTTTACCCAGATCCCAGGGACTTGAGGTTTATGCTCTCTGTGTACTGTCTCCCTCCTCCCCCAAATTCAGAAAGGCAGACTAAAACGGCTTGTATTTCCTGGTTTTTTTGAGAATAAGGGGCTCCTCTACCACTTTCTTGGAGACTTACACTTCAGGGAGATTCAAACATCCAGTCTCTCTAGCTCATAACGTATTTGGGATCCACAAAGAATAATTTTCAGCATGCAGTGAGGGCTATCCATAAACCTGGTGTGTGTGTGTGTGTGTGTGTGTGTGTGTGTGTGTGTGTGTGTGTATGCATGTCTCTGTGTATCTATGTGTGTATGTTTTGTATGTGTATTGGGGAAAATCCAGTGTAGATTCAAACAGGGGAGAAGAAGAAGGGAAGGAGGGAGGGAGAAACCACCTTTTCAAGCAAGTTTTAAATAAAATATAATCACCTCCTTTTCCACCTTACCTTGTTCTCTCCAGCCCCTCGCAGCTCCCCCCTTGCCCTTCCCTCTGAGCGATAGCTTTCTCTTACTTGACTGTCATTGTTCCATGCATGTATTCCTACACACGTGCAAATATCTAGATGCAGCATGCTGTGTCCATTTGTTGTCTGTAGGTATAGTGTTTCAGGGTTAACCACTGACATCATCTATATAATATGTGGTTAACTGTATCAGCCATTCATAGTTTTTCCCAATGCTCCTTTAAGCTCCATGTTGATCTTGGAGAATGAGGTGTTATTATTTGAAATTGATAGACAAAAAGAGCTTGTCGTACATCCAGGAAATCATAGAGTTGGTTTGCAGAAACAAAAGCCCCTGGTCCCAAAACTTAGGTCTCTTTGTACTGCATCTGATTAGTGCAAGACCACCCCACTTGGGGAGAAGAATCTTTGAAAGCAGCACACATTGGCTGTCCTGCTGGTGTGGGCTGTACACTACGGTGACTCAGAGGCCCCATTTTACCATGTCTCTCCTATCACTTTGAACTGTGGTCTTTCAAGGACTATAGTCTCATACCATCACTTCAGCCAGGCTGTTCCTAGAACGTTGTATCTATCCTGTTGGCCTGGGTGAGCTGGACAAACACTCCCCCCTCACCCTGGTGCACTCCTGGAACATCCGTGCTCAGAGACCATGGGTTTGGTGACCAGGGCCCAGCTGTTAAATGTATGCCCAGATCTGACCCAGGGATGGATACTCCATCTCTTTTCTTTGCACTAAAGCTGTAGATTTGGGCAGGCCATACTTAGTGGGAAACAGAAAAGAATTTATATTAGTTACTTCTCTTGCTCTGACAAAACACCATGGCCAAGGCAACTTAGAAAGAATTTGGGCTTCCAGATTCAGAGGTTTAGAGTCCACTCCAACAGAGCAAAGGCATGGGGCTGGGAACATCTGAAAGCTCTCATCTTGATCTACAGGCAGGAGGCCTCGAGAGCACACTGGGGGTGAAACCTTACAGGCTGCCTCCAGTGACACGCCCCCTTCAATATGCCCGTGCCTCCTCATCTTCCCACACAGTCCCACATCCTAGGGAGGGAGTATTCAAGCATATGAGCTTATGGGGGCCGTTCTCATTCAAGCCACCGTAGAGATGATCACACAATGACCTCAAAGGTGTAGCTTTACTTACCGAAGTGCCTGCCCTGTGACTTTCACAGCAGACACTTGATTTCCCTTAAGCATGGTGAGCATGGATATGGACAGGGTTTTACCCCACGTGGAGTTGAGTATTTCTCAGGAACTAAAAGGATGCTCACCATGCTCCGTGGAGCAGATATAAACAAGAACAAACAGGAAGAACCCTGATACCAGAGGAGCTCTTGTTCTTGGCTGCTCTGTAGTGGGTTGGATATTGCAGCCTCTACTGCAGGGGCCAGACCTGGAGCAGGTTTGCATATGTAAAGTAAATCTGCATCCATAGATGTTCTTGGTACAAGGTTGAAGGTTGAAGTCCAGTCACTGACATATATGAATCAAATCCTGCATGTCTAGGCTAGAAAATATGAGGAGTTTTAGAAAGCTAAGCATCAAGTTGAATTCCTGGCCTGATCTCAAAATAGTATTTCTTTAAAACAGTGCCTTCCTTCGTCTTTAAGTGTGTGAATGTATCGCTTTATTGAAACATGTGTCCATTTTTATAAGCTGATTTATGGTGACCGTAATGGGATTCACCCTGTCACCCTGTAAATAAAGGCACCACTTCATTAAACAAGGTAATCAAATTTAAGCAGCTCCACTTCCCTGTTAATAACAGGGACTTTCCTGCCTATTGCTCTAGAGATCCGCCTACTATAATGAATGGGGATTCTAGGAGGGAAGTGGCCCACTACTGAGGAAGGGTTAGGCGGAGGGGTGCTTACAAACCCTAGCAGCATTGATAACAAGCAGCCATTTGCTGTAATGAAGTGCTTTAATGCATGGACTTCTTTCTCAGGTGGGAGGAGCGTCATTCGGCTCATCAGATTCAGAATGTTGGGGCATGCTGGGATATCAGTAACCAGACTTAACAGAACACTTCCAAAGGGAGCTTTCAAGAGGATATTTTTCATTCTGGTTTTTTGTTTTTCCCATCTGGAGTGACACCACAAGCTGGCCAACACAAGATGAATATGAGATAGACATTTCCATCACATCATGTTAGTTATGGGCTCATCTGGGAATATGTGCCTTGGAACATCAGTCAGGGAGCGGTGATTATCCCAGCCATGACCTCTTCAGCTGGTTCAAACAATTGCTGAGCTGTTGGAGTCTGCTTGACTGTGGACCAAGGACATGCTTCTGAGATGATGCCTACAGGAGGTATAAGCCCCACTCAAGCTGTGTCCAGAAGTCAAGTGAGGGAGGACCGACCCTTCAGTGAACTATGGCAGGCATGGTGACAGGTTTTGCTAAGAGTTCTTGAGACCAAGCTTCCTTGTTACACAACATGTGAGCGCCTGCATCAGGGAGCAACGCATCACTGCCACATACAACTACATCGACAGGAGATCCAATACTCTCTTCTGGCTTCTGGTTTATTGCAGGTAGCCTTTGAATTTGACACAGCCTGTTACAGTGTGTGGTGTTCTTCACATCCTATTCACAGCCTGTTCACATAGCCAGGTATACATAATCGTGCTTATATGGACTCTTGAACACGATCTCATGTATATCATTTACTGATGTGCCTTAGTGTGCAGGGTCTAGCATTCTGGCGTTTCCTATGACCCTTTCATATACCAGTTGTCAAACTCACATGTTACCTGTTAGGCAGCTCTTCTATCTGGGTCCTGTAACATTCTCTTCCACCAAAAGCATCTTTTCTATGTCCCAAATTCATACTCGCAAAGTGGGCCAGTTTTAGGGCTAATAACCCCCTTTCTGAAATCTTCATATTTAAAGTGATTGAAGCATAGTTTTAGGAAGTCTCTTCCTATGTCAAACAGAATACATTGGGAATATATTATGGCTTATGCATCTGGAGAGGAAGCAATTCAGGGACTTTGGCCATGCAAATTTGGGGAAAGTATTATTATCTGGGGGGATCAGCAATGCAAATGCCCTGAAAGCAAGGGTGGGAACCCGGAAAACAATATGGAACTGGAATGGGCAAGAGCCATGTATTTGGGAATTTGATGTACTGGGAATTTGAGCATAGACTGTGTTTGAAGCTGTGCAGTGTTATGAGTGTGGATTGAGAAGAGAATCAAGAACTGAGCCCTGGGAGCTGGAAAGACGTTCCTGTGGTTTAGATTGCTGCTCTTCCAGAGGATGGGGGTTCAGTTCCTAGCACCCACATCAGGAGGCTCACAGCCACCTGCAACTACAATTTTGGGAGATCCAGCACTCTCTTCTGGATTTGTGGGCACATGGACATAACCTTAGTGTCTCAGTCACTCTTCTATTGCTGTGAAGAGGCACTGGTACCCTTTTGTGCTTGTATGTGCGTGCGTGTGCATGTGCGTGTGTGTGTGCATGTGTGGTTTCTTCCATAAAAGTCCTGGTTTGAGAGAGTGGAAGAAAATGGGAGTAAAAACAATTAGTGAGTTAAAAACCATCAGCAAGATCAGTGAGCATAGGAGCCCCATCTTTCCCACACTGAAGCCCCAAGCCTTAGTGGTATCACATAGCTGCTTCTCAGAGGAACTTGGGTTGCTGCCGTTCTCTACACGTGCTGCAGCTAGAGAATAGGAGTGATATGCTGTATCATTGTGTCTAAGTGTTTGTCACAAGTCATCTCGGTATCTGAACCTTCTGCTTCTTTGTTGCTTTCATGTGGCTGTCACATGAACCAAATGCAAGGAGTCTGCAGCTAGTGCAATTGGTGTAGCAGATGTCACTTTTAGGGCAGCATTACCACTACACCAGTGTGGCTACTATGTAGCCAAGGACAGTGTAGGTAACACATATGGGGGGGGGCAATGCTTCAGACTAGACAGTTGCCAGGGAAGACATGTTTTTCTTACAAACACCTTCCCCTAAGCATGTGGTTCAAGTAAGTACAGCACATAAAAGAACTTTTGTGATGGGGCATAGCTCAGCGGGCAAAATTTACTGCTGTGCAAACATGAGGAGCTGGGTTTACATCTCCAGAACCAATGAAAAGCCAGGCATAACAACGCTCACAGCACAGTAACCTCAGCACCATGACCTCAGCACACAGGCCAATCCTGGGGACTCACGGACCAGCCAGCTAGTCTAATGGAAACAGTGAGGTTGAGGTTTAGAGAAAGTAGTGTCTCTCAAAGATCAATCTGTTGGCTTCAACCTTTTAACACCACATATGTCTGCATGAGTGTGAATATCAGCAGACACATGTGATCATTCACTTGTCTACACCACAGAGGGTGGGGGGGGGAAGGAAGGGGAAGAGGGAGAGGGGGAAAGGGAAGAGGAGGGAGGGGGAAGGGGAAGGGGAAAGGGGGAGGGAGAGGGAGAGGGAGAGGGAGAGCGAGAGGGGGAGAGAAGATGGGTGTATTTGAGATGCACAGGAAAAGCCCTAATTAAAATAATTCCCTGACAAATGGATTGAGGTGAGGAGACAGCCTTAGCTGGTAAACCAGTGTTATTTAGGACCCAGTGGTGGAGAGGGAGTAGGCATGAGGTACATAAGGGAGTACCATCCACAGCCACCTTGAGAATTTGAGAAATTAGCATGGGGTGTAAAAGTTCTAAGTTCAACTCTCTCACATGATTACACAGATGGTCCCTTCATGAGCATCATCCATACATCAGGATTTTAACAAGCATTTTTATTATAAATGTCACACATTATTTTAGAATACTATGCAAAGACATGCTAAAATAAAAGCCAACGACTTCAGGCTCCATCATCATGAGACCTGCATTTCCAACTGTTTGGAACTTTCTCTTTCTTTGTCTAGTAACACACACTTCTGCGCTAGCATACTGTGTATAGTCATGAACAGTGTTTAATTTTAATATTATTTTGTATTCAGAGGCATTGCTTTTTCTTTTAGTCAGGCTTGATCACAATTTTTATATAGCCATCCTAGTCCTGAAACACTGCATTGGTAGACTTCTTGGACAACATCTTTGCCCTGAAGATCAAAGTTGGAATCCATCATTTATATGGGGCTACAAGATTTGACCTTTCCCCTTTACATTAGAAAATATTAGGCACTAATTTTGTTCACAAATACAAAGGCATGAATACTGAATTTATTTTCAAACTTCATGGGCTCAACATTCTCCAACCCCTAGACCAGAATACATCCCTGGACAGGTGATACAGTATCAAAATTAGGAATTAATAAAACAAACATTACTTGAATTATTTTCTTTTTAAATAAGATTTTCAGAAGTTTCAACATCAACAAGCCTGGTAATGCATTTAACTGATTCTTTTTGGCTGAACCTTTAATCTCATTAAGGAACATGTTTTTGACAATTCCCAAGTAGAAAGAGATTTGACACTGCCACAGGGGGATTTCTGCTTTTGCCCAGAGCAAAAGAGGCTGGCATGCCACAGCACAGTAGAGACAGCCACATATCCTGTTTCCTTTCCCCCAAATCAAACTAGACTTGAAGCTGGGTGCGAATCTCAGTCAAATCTTTTCTTGAACCCTTTCGATTAAGACTCCTATTTGCTTACCCTTTCCGCTCTATCTTAGATAGATTTGGTAGGTAGCAGTCTATTATATGCCTAAAATAAGATAAAGAAGAAATTGCAATTGTATGTAACAATGAATCTTCTAATTTTTCCCTGAGTAAATTAATAAAATAGATGGGAGCCCGCAATTCTAGCTGCGCGCATGCGTGTGCCCTCCTCTCCTGGTGGTTGAATGCTCTTCCAGTTTCACTAATTTGAGATGCTATTTTTATCGCACATCACTCTCCCTGCACTGTCGCATATAGAATTGCTTGCATGGTTTCATTTACAACCAGCTCACCGAGCTGCTCTGAGTGCATGGGAGCACAAGAAAGTGGGGAGCGTGGCTGCCTGATCACTGTTTACTCTAAAGGCCACTGGCTGAAGGGCTCTTTAGAGCGCAGTGGAAGCCTTTAGGGTCCTAACGGTTATCTTCAAGGGATATGTCACAAAAGAAGAGACGTCTCTGACTCACAGTCTCTAGGCCCCTGAGACAGGGTTTTGAGGTCCCCAACACACGGTCTCTAGGCCTCTCAGATTTGGAGCTGGTCTTTTGCTTACATACATGGGAATCTACGAGAAGGGTGAAATTGTGGACATTAAAGAGCACTGTTCAAAAGGCAACACACACACACACACACACACACACACACACACACACACACACAACCGGAAGAGGCAACAATATCACTCCGCATGGGGCATTGTAGTAAACAAGCAAGTTAAGAGTAAGATTCTTGCTCAGAGCGTTAGTCTTTTGTGCTAGGCAGTTTTATGTCAACTTGACATAAACTCGGGTCATTTGGGAAGAGGGAACTTCAACTGGAAAAATGCATCTGCCATATTGGTCTGTGGGTAAGCCTGTGGTGCATTTTCTTAATTTGGGATTGATTGGGCAAGGGATTCATTATGAGTGGGGCCACCCTTGGGCTTGTGGTTCTGGGTTCTATAAGAAAGCAGTCTGAGTAAGCCACGAGGAGCATGGTATGCCACAATGGCCTCTGCACCAGCTCTGCCTCTGTCTTCCAGCCCTGTCTGAGTTTCTGCCTTGACTTCCTTTGGTAATAGATTGTGATGTAGAAGTGTAAATTGAAAGAAACCCATTCCTTCCCAAGTTGTTACAGTCATGGTCTTATCACACTGTACAAGAAACCCTAAGATATACATTTTGAGCATCATGAGCATGCTTGAGAGCCAAGACAGCTTTCTGAAGCAGGATGCCAATGAGAAAAGGACCTGAGTTCAACTGCAGTGCCTGCTCCACCAGGAGAAGCACACTTCATTCTAGCCTGAACTATGCGAGCACATTCCCTAGAAACTCATAACTTAATGTGGAAAAGTAGTGAAAGACCTAGACTGAACCAAAAACAAAACAAAACAAACAAAAAGACAGAAATTCAGCCACACAAATCTTTGTTTGGAGAAAGCATAAATTCTAAGCTCAAAACAGAAGGGATGTGTGATGTCATTTTTCTGAACCCTGGGACAAATAGCTGACAAGAGAAATGCAAGGGAGAAGGGTTTATTTTAACTTACAGTCTGAGAGTCCAGTCCATCATGGTGGGGGATCTTGGGGCAGCTGTCTCTTCAGTCAGGAAGGAGGCAGAGAGAGATGAATGCTGGTACTCAGCTCGCACGTCAGTCAGCCTGGACCACAGCCCCTGGACAGGAGATGAGTGCAGTGAAGTTTTCCCATGTCAGTTAACCAACAGAGAAATCTCTTCAAACACCCGCTCAGGGCTTTGTCACCTTGGTAGTTCTAGATCCTGTGAAGTTGACAATCTGCATTAACCACCACAGAGAGCTGGCAGATCACTGTCTGGGGAAGAGTAGGTCTGTCTGTCCAGTCCCCAGCACACCTGACAGTCTCTGAAGGTCAAGGAAATCAGCAGCTACAGCCACCTCACCTTCCCGATGTCCTGCAGATGCATCACAAATTTGGTTTTTAATTTCCCACTCAACGCCATAGTCCCCAACAGGAGCTTAAGAAGGAGTGTCAGGTTGAACCTTTGGGAATTTTAACTGATCTACTTGATTTCCCTGGGTTGTTTGAATGAACTCTGCTTGCTGATGAGCCTTGTGGGCCAGGGTAAATATTTCTGTCAGTAAACTACTTGCTACACAGCAGGAGGACCTATGTCACTAACACCCAGCTATAAAAGCTCGGCATAGAGGTGTATGGCTGCGATCCCAGGGCTGCGGAGGCAGAGACAAGAGGACCAGCGGGAATTGCTAGTGAGCTCCAGGATCAATGAGGGACTCCGTCTCGAAAAGTAAGGCGACAGAGCTACTGAGGATGGCTGTCATCCACACACATATACACATGTGCGTGTATAGGACTTATACATGTGGGTATACACATAAACATGTAGACACAGGCACATGCAAGAATGATTCTTATCAAAGAGTATTAGTCACTTCATTTTAAAGGCTCAGGTGAGAACTGCAGTCTACATAAATGATTGTGAAACGATTTCCCTCTCATTTTTAAATTTTCAACTGGCTTGATATAAATTATAGTTCATATTTAGGAAAGAAATTGAATATCTATCCTGTTTATCTAGGATATAGAAGCATAAACACTAGTTATTCATTTATTAATCGCTTGAAAGGCTTTCCTTGTGAGGCTTTTTTGCATAAAGCTTGAGTTTGCATAGCTATTTCAGTTCATGATTTTAAAAAATGTGTTTTCCTTTTTAAGATTATACATTAATTAAAATGACTTACATTTCCTGAATATACTGCCGTACTCGGGGGGAGTTATTGAATGATTTTTATTTTTATCTTTCTTTTTCTCACACTTGGCTAATAGTCTAAGTTTAGAATTCTGGGTGGTAAGTAATTTTCTCCAGAAAATTTGGAAATATTTGTTCATTAATTTTAGTGACCCGAGATACTGTGGGACGCCCACTGGTCTTCACACTCTTAGCTTTTGTGTGATTTGTACTTTGGCCTTCTGTGATTGTGTGATGTTTCTCTGTAGCGTCCATTTCTCTGAAAGTCACGATACCACATCTTATTGTAATGTTACTTCTATTCATTGTGGTAGGGAATGGTGGGCCATTCAATCTCTGGCCCACAGCAATGGTAACTTTCTTCTATTATACCTTTGCTTATCCTCTTCCGAGTGTTTAAGGGTTTTTATATTATTATTTTCTTTAATTTTGAATTTCCACACAATAACCCAGGAAGATCTCCTGGGCTATTGGAGCTTCTGGGACTGTCGTCTGTCTTCTTCTTCCTTAACTAAGGGACTACGAGTTTGTTCTGCTGCTTTTGGAGTTCTGTGATACTGTTTCAGGCTGACTGATAATTTCTGAATTATCACAACCGTACTTTAGGTTATCAGTGGGTGACCTCTGCATACCCCATCCTTACGGCATCTATTCAGCATCTTACTCTATCTCCAAGGGTACCAATAAGAATTTTAAACTTTTTTTCGATTTTTATCTCTGTTTTTCAAGATTAATTTAACCTTTTTTTCCTATTGGATTTTTTTTCTTCCTACTGAATGCTTTCTTTGAGTTTTTACTAATTATTTTCTCGATTGAAGAATGGAAACATGGTGGCTTAGAGCTCTTCTGAGACCCACGGGAACAGTCTCTGCTCAGTAAGTAGCGGTTTCCCAGGGGTGTCCTTGCTGGTTCTTTATTTAGTGCTTTCATTCTTGTTTTAAATTATTATTCATTTTTGGTTTAGTTAGACATCTTATCACATCTGAGACATTTCCCATTCTCGATTTCCCTCTATGACTTCGCTTTGTGAATACTTCCTTGAATCATCTGGCTGTCAACTCTGACCAACTATATAACTTTGCATTGTGATTCAGATGGTCAAGATGCCCAAAGCTTCTTTTAGTATTTGCTTTCCTGGTAAAACTACCTTAGCACCTGCTGTTTCTCTTACTCTTCATGGCCTTCCCTTTCTCTTCTCCTGAAGGTATGCAAGCCCCCAACCCCTACACACCCACGTTTATCACAAAGCAGTGAGCTCAATCTCTATGCCCTATTTTACCTGTGACTATTTGGTGTGAGTCCTTGTCCTTAGCCTTGGGACTGCCCCTCAGGGTCACTTGAAATTTTATCAATTAGGTTTCCCCATCAACATGTCCTTTAACCCAGTTCCAATTCCGGAGCAGCCAGCAAAGTGCTATCCAAAGGCTTTGACTGAGCTGTGCAGAGAGGGCTTTGCATCTGTGAAGACTTTGAATGTGCGTGCTTTTCTCATCTCCTTGGACATTTAGTGGGAGTGTAGGGGCTGCTGTGCCAGGAAATTTGAACAGATACCATTTGCAGTGAAAGCTGAACAGGCCTTTCCCTGCCCCAAATCTGCCTCTTCATTTTCCCAAAGTCCAGTGTTTTGTAAGATCTGCCACAGTGCACCACAATTCTCAATTTCTTTAGAAAATGACTTGTACGTTTGCCCTTTCCACCGATTAAACACATTCTCACACAACTTCGACACTTGGCTTCGTGCTCAGTAATCCAGGGATTGGCTCTGTTCCATGTCTCACTGATGATGAGAAATGTGGACCTAGGCTGACTGAGTGCATGCTGCTGGGAGCCGCACAGCGGCATTGATATTACCATTATTTATTATTTACATATTTAACGACCTTATTGATATTATGTGCTGTTAGCACTACTAATTATAACACAATAAACATAATTTATAAACAGTGCATGGTGATGTACATAATCAAGTATGAGCAACAGTACCTGGAGCAGCTGCACTCTACCCATCGGGGAGGACTATCCTGTAAGAGTGAGCTATCAGCTTACTGAGAGCCTTTAAAGTACAATAAAAAATATTTTAATGAATTAGAAACAGATTGTGGATAACATGTGTGATGCTGCCTCAAAATAAATCCAAATGATCATTTTATGAGAGCGGCGTGCTTTCCTGTCCTTGGATCTTCCTGGGACATTCACAGAGATTCCCCAATCTAACTTCACATGAGATTTACTGTGCAGGTCACCTTAAGGGGACAGAAGATCCTAGGATAATGGCATGGTCCCAAAGAAGAGGGTGTAACTTGTAACTCCATTTGTCCTTGAAATCTAGAAAATGTGGTATTAGAACATAAGAACACTTTCTGTCTAAATCTAGACACAGAGAATCTGGTCATAGTTGAATGAGGAAAGAGACAAGTCTGGATAGACTGCGTTTCCAGTCCTCCACGCAAAGGAGTGAGAGGATTTGACCTGCTCCTCTGCAATCTCTAAGAATTCAGAGAGGTGACAGAATTTGGCAACAAAAAAGATGCCCTGACTTTCTTCATTACAGATGCTCATGATGTGTAAAATATATTCATAACTCAATAATATTACCAAGGTGTTGATGATATCAATAAGATGCTTTTCATGTTTTCAACATAGCAGGTTTTTAAATAATGTTGATTCTCAATTGCTAATCAACCACTTTAATATAACTAATATTATTTTGCATATTATAGATATCATCAAGTGTTCATTCAGTCACTTCATCTAATTAGGCCTTTTAATGGTTTCACCTCAGGGTACCTGTGTATCAAGAAGACAAACAACTATGCCAACTCTTGCTCCAGCTGTTGTGATGGTTAATTATCATTGTCAACTTGACTAGATTTAGAACTCCTAGGAAACACTCTGAGTGTTTCTTTCAGGGTGCTTCCAGGTAGGATTAATAGACTTCTGTGAATATGGGTGGCACCAGAGTCCTAGACCGAATAAGAAGGGGAAAAGGAGAAATCCAGTTGAACATTAACATTCTCCTTTCTCTGCTTCCCTATGTACCCAGATGTGAGCAAGTGTAGCCATAGCCACAGGCACAGCCACAGGCACAGGCACAGCCACAGGCACAGCCACAGGCACAGGCACAGGCACAGGCACAGGCACAGGCACAGGCACAGGCACAGACACAGGTACAGCCATAGGCACAGGCACAGATGCAGACACAGACACAGACATTGCTATAGCCACAGCCACAGATGCAGCCATAGGCACAGGCACAGGCATAGCCACAGGTACAGCCATAGGCACAGGCACACAGTCACAGTCACAGATGTAGACACAGACACAGACACAGACATAGCTACAGCCACAGCCACAGCCACAGATGCAGCCACAGATGCAGCCACAGCCACAGCCAAAGGCACAGCCATAGTCACAGATGCAGCCATGGGCACAAGCACAGGCACAGGCACAGCCGCAGCCATAGGCATAGCCACAGCCACAGCCACAACCACAGATGAAGCCACCAATTCAGCCACAGCCATAGATGTGGCCACAGATTCAGCTACAGACACAAAAGCAGATGCAAATGGAGCCACAGCTATAGGCATAGCCACAGCCACAGCTACAAGTGCAGCTGCAGCCACAGCTACAAGTGCAGCTGCAGCCACAGCCCAGTCATAGACACAGCCATAGCTATAGACACAGACACAAATACAGACACAGTCACAGACGCAGCCACAACCACAGATGCTGCTGCCTAAGCCTGTCTCACCATGGGACTGTATTCCCAAACCATGAGTCACCTCCCCCAAAACACCACCACAAAACAAAACAAAACAAAATACCCTCCATCCTTCCTTAAGAGAGAAGTAACTAGTGCTATATATTTCTACACCCTGTGCACATACAGAACATCTTAAGTGTTTTCCCTGTCCCTCACCTCTAGGTGTAGTCCATCATGGGTGACTTAGTGAGGCCACCAGAGCTCTCCTCTCCTCATTCACTGTTCTTTCTCTAGGCTGAATGACATGATGTGGTTTCTATCTGTAAGACACATTTCTCTCCCAGGAAACATTTTCTTGGTAGAGAGTGTAAAAGTTCCCTCAATACTCATATACCCGCGAGTGCCACTCTTTGTTTATTAATCTTACTCACAAATGTCGTTATTGTTATTTTACTTTGTAGTTCACCATTTGAAGAGTATTTGCTCAGCTAAATTGCCCCTTTCATGAGAACTTCTGTTCTTTAAGGGTTTAAATTTTTGTGTTTTTTTATCTGCATGTATGCATGTGCACCACTTGAGCAGAGGCCTGTGGAGGTCAGAAGAGAGTTTCAGATCCCCTAGAACTAGAGTTACAGATAGCTGTGAGCTGCAGGTGTGTGCTGGAAACTAAAAACAGGTCTTTTGCAGGAGCAGCAAATGTTCTTAATCACTGAACTAGCTCTCGAGCCCCTAAGTTTCTGAGTTCTTTAGCTATTCTAGATGTTAGTGTCCTGCCACATGAGCACCTGGACGATCCCCCCTCTTCCTGTGATCTGTGTCTTTATTGTTTTCTTCTGCTTTCTCTCTTTTTCCTTCCACAGTGGACCTGAGCACAGGGCCTTGTACATGCTAAGCAATCGCTCATCACTGGGCTCCACCCTTGGTCATTGTACTTCCCCTTATCAGTTTGGAACAGGGCCTCGCTAAGTCACCCATGATGGACTTGATCTTGCCATCCTCCTACCTCAGCCTCCTGAATGGTTTACCAGGTTGGTTTTGAACTTGACTCACTCTCATTTGTCAATTTGTACTCTTATTTCCTGAGTTGTTGGGATCTTCAGAAAGTCAAATTACCTTTGTCTGTATGTTGTATGATTCTGTACAGAAAAGACCTGAAAGAGTCTATTTGAAGACTTTGTAACCTGATGAACATCTTTAGCCAAGTAGCAGGATAAACTATCAGCACGCAGAAATCAATAGCTTTTCTGTATGCCCATAACAAATCTGCTAAGAAAGAATTCTGGGAGAAAATCCCATTCCTAATAACTTCATTTAAAAAAATAAAATATCTAGTAATAAACGTAACCTAACCTAACTGAGGAGATTAAAGATCTCTACAATGAAAACCACAGAACACTGAATGAAGAAATAATAGAATACATCATGATATGCAAAGACCTCCCATGCTCATAACTGGCAGAATGAATGTAGTGAAATGGTCATAGCACTAAATATGACACACCATTTTGATATGATTCTGGTCAACATTACAACAACATTCATCACAGAGACAGAAAAGAAAATCCTAAAATTACAGGGAAGCATGAACACACTGCATGAGACAAAGCAACTGTGAGTGTAAATACTCATGCTGGTGGGGTCACAGTACCAACTTCAAACTATACTACAGAGCTATAATGATGGAAACAGCTTGGTACAGGCTCAAAATAGACGCACAACCAATGGGATATAATAGAGAACACAGGAATATTCCTATGTAAGTGCAGCTACCTAATCTTTGACAAAAGTTTCAAAGCCTTCAGTGGGGGAGGGAGAAGACACCTTTAAATGTGTCTCTGAATATCCACTTGTAGAAGAGTAGGGGGTTACAACCCCATAAGAACAACAATATCAACCAACCAGACCCCCCCCCCCCCAGAGCTCCCAGATCTCCCAGGGACTAAACCACCAACCACAGAGTACATATGGAGGGCCCTATGGCTCCAGCTACATATGTAGCAGAAGATGGCCTTGTCGGGCATCAATGGGAGGAGAGGCCCTTGGTCCTGGGAAGGCTCGATGCCCCACTGTAGGGGAATGCCAGGGTGGGGAGGTGGGAGTATGTAGGTGGGTGGGGGAGCACTCTCATAGAAGCAGGGGGAGAAGGGATGAAATAGGGGGTTTGCAGAGTGGAAACCAGGAAAGGGGATAACATTTGAAATGTAAATAAAGAAAATATCCAATAAAAATTACATGTATGTATAACACACATATATAAATATATAATGTTATATATTAATATTATTTTTTAAAAAGAGTAAAATTAGATCCTAATTTTCTACCCTGTATCAAAGTCAACATGAAATGCACTATAACTCTTAACATAAGAGCCGAAACTTTGATGCTACCACAGGAAACTGGTTGTACCCTAATGCCCATTGAACCCATCCAATACAACCTACCCCATTAGGCTGAGTGATGCCCTGGAATCTCTAGTATTCTCCAACAGAAACGATAAACACAACTCCCCGATGCAAATATTCTCCCCCGACCTCCTCATGGGCTGTTATGAAATCCTGCCTCTTCCCGGAATCAGCAAGCAACCGTAATGCAAGTGTGCTTGCTTTTCCTCTCTTCACTCTCTACACACTCACGGAAGTCTGTCCTGGGCAGACATGCGCAGAACAGAGCATGTGGAAGAATCCATTCACATTGATTTTCAGTATCTCATTGATTTTCTTAATTTGAAAAGGGGGGCAGTTTTACTTTGTTTTAATGGCTACATTTTCATGAGCTAAACTAGATTAGACATCTGAATAAATCTCTTAAGAATCAACGTCCAGCTAGAATGGTCAAAATGCAAGATGCCAGTCTACAAAATGCATGATCCCAGTGGTACTACTTTCTCATTGATAGAAATTTTCCTCAGCATCTGTGGAAAGTTACTTATGGGTAAGGCACCAGCATATTTCCAAGTACCAGGCAGCACTGTGTAGAACTGCTAATATTGGGTAATATTGTCACACACACACACACACACACACACACACACACACACACAAAGCAGCTTTATATGACATAGTTAATATCAAAACATTATTGAGGCTTTCTAGACACAATAAATTTTATTATACACACCTAAGCAAATAGGAAATGGTGGGTGACCAGTTAAGTGGTTTAAATAGCAGACCATTTTTTCTTTTTCTTTCTTTTAAAATTGTAGCTTTATGAGTCTCTGGAAAAGCTTATTTGGCTCTCTGAAATACTGGTCTTCCCACCCAGAGAAGGAAGTGCAGTCCCTGGCAGCAAGGCCAGGGAATACTAAATAAGACCCAGGCGGAAGAGGCCCCGTGCTTGTATCAAGCAGCCATTCCTCACTGGCACCATCTCTTTGCAGTGACCCGAAGACATTTGGAAGTTACTGCACAGCTCAGGATGTACTTTACATGTCTTTAGTTCAGGTCACTTCTCTTAGCTAAAAGCACAAAGAGATGGCTGCCGCAGGATCAGGAAATGGAACCAACCAGATGTGCAGAAGACAGATTACTTTTTATGTACTCGAGAGAATTGCATTGACAATGTATTAAAATGAAATTATCTTTAAAATGAACATGATTAATAACAATATGTAAAGTGAGATAGGATGTCCATGGTGTAAGAAAACTGCCAAGACTCTGCTTGTGTTGTAGTTAGTCACCTGATACCCACATGGTCAAATTTTGATTGCCTGGGTGACCTAGTCAGGGAGAATAGGATTCTTCAGAGGACTGGCTCAAGTCCCTCTAGTATAGTTTAGCAAGCTGCTCAATGATAGAGCTGAAATATTCATGAGATAATGTTTCTTATTCCTTGTCTTTATGGATTGTCATGCTGGGTCATAATGACATGTTTTCTTGGACCCAGAACTAGAGGTTTGTGTGGTTGGACGTGGTGTGAATGGCTATGTGCTGACATGGAAGGACTCACTAACATCAGCGCCTTCGGTGTTCTTGGTTTTCTTTTATACCATAACAGTATCTTAAAACATGAAATTTCACCTAAGTCATGATTTCTCCAAATATAATCACAAAGCACCAAGTAACCCTAACACTTAAAGGGTAAGAACATGCAGAGATATATCTTTATGGGTGGAAGGTGAAAGTTCACAGGTACTTAACTTAATGCCAAAGGTCCGAATAACTCAAAATTGCTATTTTGGCATCATATGGACCTAGCATTTTTGTGAAACAAATTTGAGGCTGTAAGAACCAAGTTGTTCTACTAAGCACAGAAGCCCCATAGTTGTGTAACTTAGAGGTGCAGGCCCTTCATTTTCCTAGATCTGTCCACATACAAACTTTATTTGTCACCAGAGCTGTAAGCAGAGAGAGAGGGAGAGAGAAGTGGAATGAGATGTGCACAGCAAAGCAGTGGGTAAACCCAAGAGCTGCTCTCAAAGCAGGTTTTGGATGTCTTATTTTCTATACCCAAAATAAGAAAACTACCTAATATCATTTATGATAAATTTAACAGACTATGTGATCCCTAAAAAACGTAGGCATTCAAACACCCATATCTGATATGAGAACTTACACACTTGCCCTACGTGAGATGAAGCAGAGAAAGATGCAGCAACTGTGAGAAACACATCTTCAGAGAAGATACAGCAGTGGGCATCCTGAATATGCAAAGATGCTCCAGTCAGTGATAATAAGGGAAACACAGATCAAAACATTCTCACCACTTAACTATGAAGATGGCTGTATTCAAAAGGTCAGTAGATTAAATGTTGTCAAAAGTCTGGAGAAAAGACAATCATTGCAAGCCACCAGTGTGAATGTTGATTGGAACAGTCATTTCAAAAGACTATGAGAAATTAAAAGCACAGCATGTGTGTGTGCATGCACATGTATGTATGTATATATATATACATATGCATAAACATGTATACATATATTCATATACACACACACATATATTTGATGCTCATTGATATGAAATAGATGAAGAGAAAGAGGAGATAAAATATGAATAACAATTTAAAGCACAGAAAAGGAAGAAGGAACCTCACAAATAAGTGGAAATGAGCCATTGTTTAAAATAAAGTATGTTTGGAAAGAAAAATAGGAAGAAGAGACAAAGAAAGGGAGAGGCAGACTGTTGACATCCAGGTCAAGCTGGTACAGCTCCTTTGGACCCAGCCTTGCTCTTTCTGTGGGCAGAGGCAGCCAGCAGAGTCTCACAGCATCTTGCATAGCTGCTCATGGCTCTAAGTGACCATCAGAATGGCCTACGACTGAGCTTACAACTGTCATTGAGCACTCATCTCAGGTCACCTGGCTGAAGCAAAGCAAATGACCTATGCTGCCTCTTCCCTTGAAAGAGTGTGTCGTGTCCACCACTGTCTGTAGGGGGCTGGGCACTTTCACCACAGCCCCTTTTGTAAGTCCTCTTCACCCCTTCAGACACATGGCTCATTGTGACTCTACATGGAGCATCCTTCCTGGATCACTCTAGATCTGGCATAGGTTCCTTGATATCTGTCACAGTCACTAAGTGTCCAGCTCTACATGATCCTGAGAGTACTGAGACATTGTAGCACATAGATCCCAGCCTGCTCAGTCCAATGTGCAAACAAACCAGTGGGAGGTTCATTTCTGTGGAGTAAAGAGTCAAAGAATTAGATCAAAAATTAATTGTCAGAGACAAAAATTACTGAAACGTGATAGAGTTAGAATCAGATGGTTTCTCTGAACTACTGGAGTTCCAGTATCCTAATTCTTCCCGGCATAATTTTAAAGATTAACACTCTTTCCCCTCCCAACCCCAAGGAGAGCTGATCACTTACAGAGATTTATGTCCATCATCTTCAGGAGCAGCTCCGAGTCAGGGTGGATATTTTTTACATAAGTGTAATTATATGTAAGTGCTATAATTTAATTACCACGATTCCATCCCTATTGATTTCAGATACTCACTTAGAGCCCACAGACATGGCTGTGTGAGGCTGACAGACAGGATCATCTGTTCCAATGCCCACAGTTGTAGATGGGATATGGGAAAGACCACTGGTTAAAGAACCTTGGTGGGGGCAGGGGTGGTTCATTCAGGATATGTTAAGGTAGCAATTTTAAATTAAGGGCTGGTTTTCAGGTAAAGAGGGCAAAATGTAGCAGACTGTAAAAGGTTAAAGGCAACATTTGAGCAAAATAGACATAGAAAGTTAAATACATCGATGCAAATTAAATATCAAGATTCAGTAGACACAAAAACCTTAGCACTGGAGCATTCTAGGAGTAGCCACTTAAGACTGTATGTATTGGAGTGGAAGAAATGAAGACTCTGAATTTCATGGTGAACACACAGGCTCCTCCTGCCTCCAAAGGCAGCTCCTGGGAGAGGAACTAACCTCACATTGTCTTTCAGTTGGAGAAAATGTTCCTGGGAACAACTCTGTCAAGAAAACGTCCTCCTCAGCAACTGTGGAGTATTCTTGAGACCAGGATGGCACCTGAAAGGGTATCTTTCAGGTCTTGCATGCTATGAGACCATTCTTTTGTGCTTGGAAAGCATCCCATCCTGGTAGGTGCACAGCAGGCTCCTGTACAAGATACAAGTGTTGCTAGTTTAGGATGGACTTCATTGAGTGCAATGATTCTGTCTGCCATCCCCACTGCTGAAGTCCCAAGGTCAAAATAAAATAAATATACTTCTGGGTATGATGGTACATGCCTTTAATCTCAACACTTGTGAGGCAGAACTTGTAGGTTTACAGGCAGCCTGCTCTACACAGTGAGCCCCAATACAGCCAGGAGAGAGTTCCTACCCTTCAACAGGTGATAGATAGATAGATAGATAGATAGATAGATAGATAGATAGATAGAGACATGATAGATGATAGATAAATAGACAGAAGACATGATAGATAGATGATAGATACATAGTTATGTAGATACATTGATACATAGATAGATGGATAGACAGCTAGGCTAATACTGGTACCAATATTTAATTATTCTGAAAAAAAAAACCATATAAAAACTTAAAGACACAGATAGGAAAAACGTTTCAAAAACTGCTAAAAATATCTTTATATACCCCTTAATATAGAAAATTTAATAGAATAGGAATTCCATATAGAAAAATCCAAAAGATGAGTTGATAAAAGAAAATTAGAGGCACGACATATAGCCCTTGGTTGGCTTCTCTGTTTCTATGTTGGAATTGTAAGAATGGTACAAAATGGTTTTATATACATGGTCCACCGATTCACACCAGTTCTATCCAGTCAACAGCTGTTCAGGCTTCGGACTGAGGAATAGCAATGAATTTTGGTATGTGTGTGTTGGAAGATGTTCTCAAAAGTGCACTACTAATTAAAGTAGTAAAACTTTAATTCAAAATTGATGGCTTTATTGTTAGATTACTGGTGGGGTTTTTAATTCATATTTATTAATTATATTTTGAACTCCTCGATGAGGCATCCTGGACCCTGGATGGATTTCTGATTAAATGTTTTGTGTAAGTAATAAATGTGCTCCATCTTCCTCTTCCCTCTAGTGTTTCCTGCCAGGTTGACATGATGGGAAACCATGGAGCCCTTCCTGCACACAGTCCAATGCCCGCCAGCTGTGAGTGGGTTAATTCTATGCACTGACTGCTCTACTGCATCAGGCAGTATAAATAATAACTGGAGTGTTGCAAAGACAGCTCTCTGTAAGTGCGATGATGCCTCTGAGCAGCTGACTCCAATAATAAGAGCACTCTGGGTGATCCAGGTGGGCTCCATGGAATCAACTGAAGGCCTAAATATCAGAAATGAGCTTTCACAGGGAAAGAGGCAATTCCACCCAAGTGGACTGTGATGTCAACTAGTGGTGTTTAGCACGAGCCTGTTGTCTAGCTCTGATTGATGTGAATTCTGTCACTGAGCACGGGGTGATAGAGTAACAAATGCCAGAAGACATTAAGCAACTGTAGAGCTGAGCGGCAGTAGATGCTAGAAGCATTATTATTAAGGAACATTCAGAAAAGCCGACTGACCTGAACAGGCGACTGGTAGAAAGGAGGTCTTAAGGGTTCTTTTCTTGAGGGCTGGGGGAGAAATGGGGACACCATCTTAGTTACTGTTCTATTTCTGTGAAGAGACACCATGACCAAGGCAATGCTTATAAAAGAAAGCATTTACTTGGGAGGTGCATTATAGTTAGAGAGAGTGAGTACCTGTGATCACCAGGTAGCAGACAGGGTGAGTCTGTGATCACCTTGATCACAAGGAAGCATACAGGGTAAGTCTGTAATCACTAGTGATCACTAGAAAGCAGACAGAGTGGGTTTGTAATCACCAGTGATCACCAGGAAGCAGACAGAGTGAGTCTGTAATCACCAGTGATCACCAGAAAGCAGACAGGGTGAGTCTGTGATCACCAGGAAGCAGACAGGGTGAGTCTGGGATCACCAGGAAGCAGACAGGCACAGTGCTGGAGCAGTAACGGAGAGCTTTACATGCTAGTCCACAGGCAGCAGGCAGAGGGAGAGAATGGATGGTGTGTGGTTTGAAACCTCATAGGCCCCTCCTCCAACAAGGACACACCTGTTAAAGCTTCCCAAACCAAGAGGGGGCCAAGAATTCAAACATGGGAACCTATGGGGTTATTGCCGTTCACAACGCCACAGATACCTTACTGAAAAGTGCTCTGCCTTCTCTTCCGGTCTACTCTTTGTGCCTTCCATCCTTTCTGCCTTCCGTTCTCTGCCCCTCCCCCTCCCCCTTTCCTCCTCCCCTTTCCCTGCTCTTCCCCCCCCCTTCTTCCTTACATTCTTCTATTCTTCTTTCCTTTGGCTTTTCTACTCTTCTCCCTTCTATCCTTCCTTTCTCACGTTTCCCCCCCTTCATCCTTTCTTCCTTCTTTCCTTCCACATGCTTTCTTCCCCACCCACTCCTCCTCCTCTTCCTCCTTTTTGTGTTTTGTTTCTGTGAAGTGTCCCAGTTGGCCTCACACTGGCCATCACTGTTTTGCCCTCACTGTCACTGTCTAGCACTTCAGAGTGCTAGAATCAAAAGCCAGATTTCCTTCGCAAGGCTGAGGGCGGGATGGCATCCTCCCTCTTCCCCCTTATCTCCCAGCAGCTGCTTGTTCCCCCGGAGAAGCCCAGGTCCTTCCGCTGGCCGGAGAAGACCATGAGAACTGTCCTTCGTGAGTCCCTTATTGCTTTTCCTCCATTTCCAAATTACAGATGGATACAGATAAGAACCAGAAGAGGCAAATATCCTGCTGTGATGGAGAAGGGGTGCATGCTGCTCATCCCATCAGCAAGGTCCCCTAAATCCAGACACAATGATTTGTCTAGAAGGTCACACAAATCTTGGATTTTATAACCTACAGAAGTGTTCTATATCCTAGGTGTTAGTCACCCTTCTAGACCCTAGAGCACTAACTCTTTGGTCCCCTGTAAAGACATTAGAGACTATTTACTGCTCTATACAGACAAAGCATTTAATGAGGCCAATGCCTGTAGATTGGATGCTCCTGCTTGGCAAACAGTGTTAGAAATCTAGGAGTTTCCAGGAACAGGGAATACAGGCATAAGTTACTTCTCTCAAATTACTGAACACTCATATTGATAATAAAACAACATTAGGTGATTATTTTTATAAAACTAAAATTATACAAGATGTTTTCTCTGGTTACTTTGAGCCAGACTGAAAAATTAATAACAACAATTTACATGAAAATCCCTCAGCATTTGAAAATTAAGAAATATACATCACAATAACGTATAGACCAAAGAATAAGATATAATGTAAATTAGTGAAATATTTTAACTAAGCTGAATAAAATCCAGTTTTTCAAAAATCTGTGGGATGTATTCATAATAGTGTTTTGAGTAAATTTTCTGTCATTAAATACTTACATTAAATAAATAAAGTCTCAGCCTTGGCAGCAGTGGTGCACATCTTTAATCCTAGCACTTGGGAGTCAAAGGCAGATAGATCCCTGAATTTGAGGATAGCCAAATTTGGCTTACAGAGTGAATTATAGGACAGCCAAGGCTACACAGAGAAACCATGTCTCAGAAAACTTATAAATAAATAAATAAATAAATAAATAAATAAATAAATGTCTCAAATCAATTATCTAAGTTTTCATATTAAAAATATGAAAGACTCAACACGGAGGTGACTCTTTCCTCTTCCTGGGAGTTCTCTTTGCTAGCATATGATGTCGACTTGGGGCGCTGTCTTCACCATTATATGACAGCTCCACGTGAGTTCCTTACATATCTAATGTGTTTTAGGAAGCTTCCATGGCAGAAGGTTTCTACAAGGACCTAGTTCTCTCTCCCTCTAGTTCCTCTGCCACCCCCCCTCCCATTGCATTCCCTTCTGATCCTTCTCGTCCGACTCCCCCTTTACCCTTTATAACAGTATATCCCATTTCCCCTTGTATACAAGATCCTCTCCTCCATCCCGGTCCCGTACTAGCTATTAACCTCTGCAGTTGTATGGACTGTAACACACACATTTAAAACTTAAAAGATAACATGCATATAGTTGTCTCTCTGGCCATGGGTTACATTACTTGGTATGACTCTTTCTGGCTTTTTCCACAAACCCTACAAGTTTCATTACTTTTTAACAGCTGAGTAATATTCCATTGTGTGAATGAACCACATCCTCATTGTCCATTGAGTGACATCATCCAGACTGTTTTTCATTTCTGGCTGTTGAATAGAGAACATGGACAGGGCAGCAGTGAACATGGATGGGCAGGTGTCTCTGCAGTAAGATGTAGACTCCTTAATGTGTACGTTGGATCTTATGGTAGATGTATCTTTAGCTTTTTGAGGAACAGCCACAGTGATTTCAATGGTGGTTGTACCAGTTTGCACTCCCAACGGCAGGGGTAACTCTTCCCCTCTCCTCACACCCTGACCAGAATTTGCTGTCATTTGTTTTACTAATCTTATTTATTCTGACTGGGGCAAGATAGGATCTCAAAGTCATTTCAATTTGCATTTCTCTAATGGCTAATGATATTGAATAACTTTTTGAGTCATTAGCCAAAGGGGGTCCTATAGACCCTGTACTCACCACCAAACATTACAGGGTATTGCCAATGCTATTGGATACCCTCCACAACCTGACAGTAAGACCCTATTGCTAAAGATATCACATATTTATGCCATCAAACATTAATAAATAAAGAGAATTTGATCTGGTGCTCGCCTGGAATCTTCCCTCCTATTCACAGTTCAAGAAGTTACCATACTATACCTTACTGGAAGAAGAAAGTAATCATTAACTTTACCCAGGTACAAATACCATAAGCTACAACAGTGACTTGCCTGCTAGTGAAACAGTGGCACAAGTGTTATGAGAGTCATAACCACTTCTCAATTGAATTTAAGGCTTGTTCCTCTGTGAGATAGACCTATACATAGCAATGAAGTCAAGAACCTGAGATTAGAGAGGTCATTGGCCCTGGGGGAAATCTGCTACTATTATCTGCTGACTACACATATGAAACAACCCCAAGTGACATACTGTTATACCCATAGATTATCCAGCCCTTATCAGAGAAGCTTTTTTGTCACACAGAGGCCTACCACTGGACCATGTGTAGAAGGTGAGAGACTACAGAACACTCAGTCCTAAATGGAATGTCTATATCACTCTCATCCTTTGAAAGGCTCAGGATCTATGTAGAAGACGAGGCAACAACCAAAACCCAATCAAGAGAAAAGTCTCAGTGTGTAAGAATGCTCACACTGTAAGCATGAGTTCAAGTTCTGAGCACCATGCCAAAGTGGGCATGTTGACCATGTGTCTGTAACCCCAGTGTGGGGTCAGCGACAAGCAGATCCCTCAATCTCACTGTCAGCCAGCCCCACAGAAACAGCCACTGCTGGTTCAGTGAGATACTCATTCTCAAGGCAATAAGGTCTGATAGAGAAGGGACAGTGGCCCTGTCCTGCATGCCCCTCCTACATCCAACATGGCAAAAGAAGGTATCCAAAGTAAGTCTTCCTCCTTCTGCTTAGATGAGTGTCCTTGATAGACGTTGATCAGAAGGCTGAACTGTGGACACAGGAGTGAAGACTCCATCATATCCGATAAGACAAAGACATGGAATAGAGAGAGGCTCTTAAAACGCTGCAGTCTAAAAGCCAAACAGATAAACAGTTAGAAGACATTCCAGAAGATTTTATGGGAAAGGGTATACAGATGGTAAATAAGCATGGGAAAAGATGCTCAGCATCATTAGCCATTAGGGAGATGCAAATTAAAAGTACAGTGAGCTATCTCTCCACACCTATCAAAATGAGTTCCATAAGAGATCGTGACATTTCCAACTGCTGGCAAGGTTGCAAAGAGACCGAATTGCTCCATGCAGTGGCGGAAGGTGGAAAAATGCTGTGACCACTGTGAGAAGCAGTTTGGCAATTTCTCATAAAACTCAAAGTTTTTGCCGCACAACACAGAAACTGCACTCTTGGTGATGAATCGCAGAAAATGAAAGCTCATTTCTGCAAAAACCTGCATGGGAGTGTGTCTTACATCTGTGACATTCAGGGAGAGAGTGTATGCAGGACTGCATCTTACAGCCGTGATAGTCCATGGGAGAGTGTGCACAGGAGTGTGCCTTACCCCTGTGACACTCAGTGGGAGAATTCACAGGAGTGTGCCTTACAGCTGTGATACTCAGTGGGAGAGTGCACAGGAGTGTGCCTTACAGCTGTGACATTCAGAGGGAGAGTGTACACAGGATTTCATCTTACAGCTGTGATATTCCATGGGAGAGTGTGCACAGGATTGTGCCTTACAGATGTGACACGCTGTGTGAGAGTGTGCACAGGAGTGTGCCTTGCACTCAGTGGGAGAGAGTTAAACATGGACAGCATAGAGCACGTTCGGTGTTCAGGTGGAAGTTTTCCATACCCATAAAGTAGATCCCAGAAGATGCTACTTATAGTAGAAAACCAGTCTATGTGACCTGTAAGTGCTGGCGTCTGTGGGCTGTGGTTCCCACCAGTTTGCAGCAATAGTCAGGTAAGTGTTCACGCACTAAGGTTTACAACTTGTGGACATTTCAGGCTAAAATTGGGATTCCTTTCTTCTGGAGCCAAAAGAATCCATGAGTTGGTCACCACTGACACCTTTGAGGGTCAGCAGTCAGGAATTGTGGGTATTTCAGATCATCCCCTCACTGGAAAACATCTTGTGGTGGCTACAGGGGATAATTTCCTAGAAATGGATACAGACAACCAGGTTTGTTTTTAGGACAACCTGAAATTGTATCCACTCACTTCTCACTTTTCAGAAGTTTCTCTCACCTTTGTCCTTATTCACTTATCTTTCTTTGGGCCTGGACCTTATTGTCACCGATGTCACCGAACTCAACAGAGATTAAAATAAGTTTCCTTAACTTCTCAAAGATCCTAATTTAGATCGTGAAATCAACCATAATTATGGCCAAGGAGCCACAAGTATCATTTTATAAAACAACTTATGATAGGCAATGTTTGCAAAAGCAAACTACAATGAGCTTTCACACAGAACTTTCAAATTTGGCTGTGCCTCCTTGTCTTTCCAAAGGAAAATAATGGCAGTGTGCTTACAGTAAGTGGCCTGCAACGGCTTACATGCGTGTATCTAAGTGGGTATTGGAAACATGACCGAAGCTCCAGAATGTCATCACCAAAGCAATTCTGTCAGCATCAACCCCATCCTCACAAGCATCGTCCCTGCTATTCTCAGACTGTTTGCACGAACTCACACAGAGTCGGCTGTACAATTATTAGGCTTAACAACAAATACAAAATACAAGGCAAGTAAATTGATATAAATGAAAATAATTGGTGGAAGGATCTTGGAACTGAGATTCAAGACACTTGATCTTGTTTCGGATGTGTCAGTGACCAACCAAGTAGTAAAATAAAATGGTTTACTTCTGTTCCCTCCCTCGTAAAATAAAGATGTTTATACAAGTCATGATAAGGGTCTGCTGGCGATGTTATCAAATCCTGATTGCGTATAGTTTTTTCCCCTTAGAGATATACACAAATGAAAATAAGGAGATTGCTTTTTTGCAAATGTTTTATTACATCCGTTGACTGCATGTGTGAGCATGTTAGAGGGCCGTGTGCCAGAGTTGGTTCTCTCTTTCCACCACATTGGTTCCAGGGACCTCTGAACCCAAACTGTGTTCACCTGATGCGCCATCTCACTGGCTTGAATATGGCAGGCTTTGTCTTGAAGATACTACGTGACAAGGAGGGAAGCAGAGAGTGTACAATAACACAACCACCCTGTTGTGGCTTCTGTACAGCATTGTCTAGAAGCCAAGAGGGGCTGGAGAGCTGGAGACATCAGAAGAGCTGCTCAGCTGTTGGTCCATCGGTCCAGATTGACACAACACTTCACACAATTCTGTGCCTTGCTTTGTGAATGAGGAAATTAGAATTCAGAAAGGTGAAACCAGACAGTCACTGCCACCCAGAGCCTTACATTGAAGAGTGGACACCACAAGTTTTTCTCAGAGTCAGGACCACTGAGCTTCCTACTTCCTCAGACTGTAGAACATGCTCCCTATTCTGTGACCTCATGCATTTCAGGGGAAGCCTTGTGAGCTGAACACCAAAAGACAGTAAAGCCACAAAGACTGGAAGAGCCCCTGGGGACTCAAAATTCAGTGGAGGCTGGAGTGGAGGTGGAAACTGTGAATCTCTACGAAGAGATGGGGAAGAACAGACAACAGGGTTGGGGCTTGGATCAGGAGAGGAGGAGGCATTTTTGATGTCTTGGCAAGAAAGCCCTGTGGAATCCTAAAGCGATTTATTTGTGCGAACAGCTTAATCCGAATCTAGCCGACAGGTCTATTGCTGCTTCCTCGAGTACATGCGATCTGGTCTGTCTGTCCTGGCGGAATTTCTAAAGTAGAAGTCAGGAACACCTTGCAGCCTGAGCGCTGGCACCCTGGGTGTGTTTCCTCAGATTTTGTGGGTTTCTAGTGCAACAGGCTGAGGTTGTTTACACTGGAGATCTTTTCCGTCTCTGCCTGTCTGAATCGCGCTACCGCCATCTTTACACGCGTGTCTTCGGAGCCAGTTTCAGACGGCAGAAATCATGGCTTTATTTTATGTTTTAAATTGCATCCAGCCCTTCGGAGTCCATCGAAGTGATAAAACTGAAATAGAATGTGCCCCGCTGATGGGCCTTTGTCACTAATGCAGTGGGGAATGGCCAGGAAGAATAAGCCCCATCGGAGACAGATGCATTCGTGTTCTGAGGCAATAAAGTGTAGCAAAACCCGGAAATGGACACTCTGTAATAAAACCTGAGGGAATCCCAGCAATTTGGTCCTTTTCTTGTACTAAGAAATCACTTTAGCTCACGGTTGTTTTTTTGAAGATGTGTAGTTTTACCCCCACCTCCTTCAATTTGATTTGCTTGTAGCTACTGCAGTGTTTTACCACGTGAAGAATGGGCATTTCAAGAAATGACCCACCTTGGTATTATATTTATTACCTCATAATGTGGCTATTGAAGTTCTGATGTTTGCACTCTAAAGAGCTCTCTGGAAAGATTTCTGCCTGCACAAGAAATACACCCTGACCAAAGCTATCCACAGGAACCAGGCAAAAAGCAGGCTCCAAGACTCAGCACACGGTACAACAGATGTCTTTGGATCTTATAAAATTCCCTCTTTATCTCTTAAGCCAGGTCTGGAATACTTTTATAAAGTGATGCTTTGTCCATGAACTTTCTTTAGCCCATGGCTGGTGGTTCTAGGAGTGACCTGGGCAGCTCAGCTTGGGAGTGCTTGGCCTCTGTGTAGCTGAAGTCTTGCAGGCTGTCTGACTCCTTGTAGAGACAAGAGCTAGTTACTGATTGCTCATAGCACTCTGCACTGAACACATACTTCCTGTGGTACACAGTTGTGGATCTATGCACATGTGGGGACTTTGGAGCTTTGGAATTCATAAAAGTCAGGTTCAAGAACTGCGCTGAGAACCCATTGCAATTTTGCTCCATGAAGCAGCTGTGGATTTAAAACTAGGACAAAAGTCCCTAATCTAGATGTTGACAAAGGGACCCATGGGAACAGCCAAACAACCCAGGTTATTGCTAAGGTTATTGGTTGCTCTCCATAGACTGATGGCAAGGCCCTATTGCTGAAGACAATACCTGCACAGTTCAGTGGACACGGAGAAGTTGAGCTAGTGTTTACATAGAGCCTTCACCCTACTAGCAGCTCATGGAACTGCAGGGTGCTCTGCACATTAAAAAGAGAAAAGTAAATAGCAACCCAGCTACAAAAGCCTTCATCTACAACAGCAACTTGTATTCAATAGTGGCACAAAGCTTGTGGGGCTAACCAAACAATATTTGACTGGGTTTAAGGTCCAATCTATTTGATGGAACACATCCTTGACACTGATTTGGTGGCCAAGAACCTGAGACTAAATAAGCCAGGAACATGGAGGGAAACCTAATATTACTGTTCTGCTAAAGTAAAAGCAAAAAAAGTGATTCCTGGCGACATTGTGCTATACTCATAGATCAGTATCTTGCTCAGCCATCATCCGAGAAGCTTCCTTCTGCAGAAGATTAAAATAAATACAGAGACTCATAGCCAGACACTGTGCAGAGAATGAGAGACCTTGGAACACTCAGTCCTAAATGGGATGTCTCTACTAATCTCCTCCCTTCACAGTTAAGGGTACCTTGTGGGAAATAAGGCAGAAAGATTGCACAAGCAAGAGGGAACCAGAGCACATACTAACCCACAGAGACTGCACAGCAGGGTCAGGGCACATGTGAACCCACA
>JADRCH010000107.1:1038987-1056050 GCA_019843965.1 Rhynchomys soricoides | reverse complement strand
ACTGCACGGCAGGATCAGGGCACATGTGAACCCACAGAGACTGCACAGGTCTGAGGCTGATGGGGGCCCAGTACTGAGAGTGGAAGTGGACACATGCCCGAATCCTTGACAGAAGCTATCTCCAATTAATAACCAATCACAAATGAAATGTTAGTTTTTTCCAATAGAGTTTTACTGGGTATATAAACCAGGCCCCATGCACAGCAGTAGAGGCCAACACAAAAGAACTCAATGGTATTTTGGGAGATCCGTCCTTCCTTCCTTCCTTCCTTCCTTTCTTCCTTCTTTCCTCTTTCTTTCCTTTTTTCTTTTTTTTCTTTCTTTCTTTTGGATCCTACAGGTTTTTTCTTATATTTTATGCATTCCAATTTTGTGATTCTAGAGGATTCTGATTGTGCTAATGTGTATGTCTCTATGAACATATTTCTTATACATTTTCTTTTGCTCTTTGTTTTTCTGTTTGTTTTGTCCTATTCAGGTTTATTTTATCTTATTTTATTTTTTCCCTATTTGTTTGGATGCCTGTCTGCTTTCTAATGAGCAAAAGCAAAAGAGGATGTAGATTTGGTAGAAACCTATTTTCAATTAAAGAAAGAAAGAATAAGCGAAAAAGGTGAAATCTGGAACAAGAAAAAAATTTCCTGGAAAGGACCCCCTCCTTCTGTTTGTTCCGCCAGACTGATTAGCTGATAGACTCTTAATGGCTGTGAAGAAGTAGGAATGTTACAAATCCAGAGCCAAATTCTTGGATCAATCTTAAGCCCCTTACTAGCCATTTATTACCCTCTGTATGTGTGAGCTAGCATCTTTGTGACCATTAGGTAAACCCTTTGGAATGTACAAACAGACCCCCTAGTTCCCATCACCCCAGAGACTCAGAATGCTGTCAGATAGCATCTGAGGTCTAGAGCTGAGATTGCCCAGGCCTCATGTGACCCATCTACTTCACATTTCCACCAATGTATTTTCAAAGGGCTTTGATTTATGAAGCCCTTTGAAGGGCTTTGTTCTATTTTTATGAAGCTCTTGTTGGAACATGGAATCTGAAGCCACCTGAGTCTGTGTTCCTGGGCCATGGACACTCCTCTGTCCCAGGAAAGCCTCTAGATCACTTTGAGGTGAGAATTGTGTCTTTTCATTGAGCAAACATACCATGGCATCAACGGATTGATTGTAAGGGGCTCACCAGGAAATGCCTGGTACAGGTAACTCTTCAAGTTGGCTGAAAAGTGAGATTTTAAAATGATGGCCCTTGTAAGTAGACCCTGCCTGTATCCACATGCATGAAAGGTGCAGCCTGTGTGAATAGCCTTTGGCAGTTATCTATACAGACACTGGTTTTCTTGGTCATTTTCTACTGTGCTGACTGAGAGGGAGAGAGCAAGAACTGAGGGAAAGTGTCATTTGCAGCCATGGAGTGCCCAGCGGGAGCCTGGGGCCTTTGCACATGTGCAATTGAGAGGAAGTCCACACACACCGTTTCTCCTCTTGTTTATGTCTATTGCCATCCCTGGAGACATTTGACATTGGCCCCTTTCTCCTTATGCTTTTGAAGAAGGGCTCCTGTCTCCCCAGGAAGAGCCAGGATGGGATGCTTTCATGTGGAGACAGTTTAAAGATCTCCTGGCTTCAAGCATCAGGTATATATGAGTTGAATTATGAATTCCAGAATTAACTCCCTCCAGAACCGACTGGTTGACTAAGGCGCTTCCAGACCCCAGAGCTCTCTCTGGAGCCCACATGCTTCTGGAGACACGTGGCTGTGCCAGTATCTCGGGCAGGGGCATAGTGCAGTTCTTCTTTACCTTCACGGTTTGGCTTACTTCACATCATGCAAACACCTGATCTTGACCCTAAGTTGTCCTTGTAGTTTGGAAGTCACAAAAGCTATTCACCTTGCAAAGAAGTGAAGAGTTGTTGGCTTAAAAGCCAACAAATTATTTTTAAAGGTGTGCAACCCATCACAGTTATTCAGATCCTTATTTGAAATAACCATCAGATTTCCCCCTTAGGAATCATAAAAATCAACCTCTGTGTTTGAAGTTTTCTCACATCTTAATTATGGTGATATCCTTATTTCTTTTTCTTTGTAAAGACCTAAAGATTTAAAAAAAAAAAAGCTTTAAGATAAAAACACTTGTTTAGAAACAAATGAAAATAACTTTCAAAATTGCATTTCCCAGTGAAAAGGCATAAAGGTCTTTTTCCTCTTTGACCCATCTAGGACGCACGTTAGCAGCAAGCTCAGCCACGTTCTGCCTTAACTCCCACCACCCCCATCACTCCACCCCTAGTCTAAAAATGCACATGATCTTGGATGGAGGGCATTACCTGCTCAGCACAGGCAGGGTTCACCAAGCAGTGCGTTCAAAGCTACTTTAGCTTGGGCTCCCCAATAGACTAAAAACAAGATGGAAGCTGCCATGTCTGCCTTCATCTTGTTAATTCTGTGTTGACAGCATAGGCTAAGTCCTCACCCTTAACCTTTCCTCTTGAGTCATCTTGGCTCCCAGGAACAGCTGACCTTCAAAACCTCCAGGTGGAGTGATTCTCCAAGAGGTTGGGCTATATCCTGGAGCCAGAGTGGCCATCTCCTTAGCGGCACTCCAGGTCCTCCAGAGAGGCTTGTGAAGCTGTAGAACCCAAACTGACAACAACCACCAAGCAGATCACACAGTGACCAGGACTTTTAAAGACACAGGCCTCTTGGCCTTTCCTTTGCTTGCACTTTCTCCAACGAAACACTAAGCTTATGTCGGTGACTCAGAGATGGACAAAGGGATCAGGGACTCTTACTCACTCATCTTCCCAACATGACCACACTTAAATCTCTTTCATCTTTTCACTGTTACTTGTTTCTTTGATTGACATATCGGGGCCAGTGGCTGAACCTAGTTTGTTAAGGCTGAAGAACTCCTGGTATTTATCCTCCAAACCTGCCTTACATGTGGATGCTTAAACAAAAGCAGGTTTTTAAGAGTAATATATGAACAAGATAAAATAATTTCAACAATACGTTAGTGTTGCTCTATCCCTTGGCCCCTTGGGATGGTCCTTAGGGGTAAGGGTTAGGAAGGCTCAGAATCAACTACACAGCCTCTGGGAGTCGGGTGATAAGGGGTGATAAGTAGAAGCAGACTTTGTTTATTGCAGGATTGGGGTGTGCCTTTATACCATCCACCTGTGCCCCTGTGGTCCATAACTTCTCTCTCCACGCAGTCGGCACCATCTGATTGGTTGTTGTGGTTACACACTCTGTCATCATTCGTCTCCCGGTGTCAGGCAGGTTTTAGGCTTGTAATACTTGGATGCAGCTGTTGTGCATGTGTGGGCCATTATGGGCCGCCAGTCAGGATACCCTGCCTCATTCCTCCTACACATTAGTCATTTAGCTTTTTAAGATGGATGCTTTTTCCCATTCCCATTCAAAATATCTCTTCAGTCATGTTGAATTCAATACTACTATTTAAAATCAGATATTATTATAGAATCTGTGTTTGGATCTTATTCGCTTCTAATTCCTGAATCTGCTGTGTGTGGAGAGGGGATCCTTGGATGTATATGAGGTTCAAAGCTCTGTTTGTGACTTGAAAGAAAGGATGACACCTGACATTCATGCAGTTTCCTCCCTTCGCTTTTGTTCATCTAACTTATTTCTGTGTATTCTCCACTGGATGGAGTATAAGTAATGTATAGCACCATCTGTCCGTCAATCCTTCAGGAACAGGAGCTACCGACTTTTAACCAAGGGACTGGAAACCAGGAGTTCTAAGTATCCCCAGTTCTTTCTCCAAAGCAGGCTCCCTCCACGCATATGCCTTTGGCTGTTCAAAAAGCAAGCCATGTTTCATTACATAGACATACATCTAAGACACCAAACACATATCAGTATCATTTAAAGATGTGCAGATATGTTAACCCATTGTGTAATGCTGCCACCCCTTGCTTATAAAACAAATCCTAACAACAACAACAACAAAGGACATAAAGAAGGGAGCAACTGGTCTATGGTTGCGTAGCTAAACAGAAGAGCTCTGGTCCACACACAGTTTCTTCTTTGACAGTGTTATAATTATAAATAGCATTTTAATTACTCTTGCTTCCCACCCCTGGTGGTCCCCCTACCCCCACCTCTCTCTTCCTTACAAACTCCTTTCCCACACCCATGTCTTTTTAATTTTTCTGGTCCACTGAGTTTAACAGAGGCCACGTGATGTGACCAATTGGTCTGAAACTATACGTAGGAGTTTAGTGTCTCACCAGTGGGCACACAGCTGGAGATAATAGCTGCCTGTTCTAATCTCTCAGTAGCTCAGCTTCAAGGAATAGGGACCCCTAAGTGCCTCCTCCATCCACATGCGATTACTTACAAGCCTATTCTTGCACAAGCCCAGTGCAGCCAACCACAGCCTGTGAGAATTAACAGTTGCACGGGTGTATCTTGCCAAGAAGATGGCACTTTAAGCCCATCTCCTACCTTCCAACTCCTGCATTCTTTCAACCCTCTCACCCTTCATAGTTTCTTAGCCTTAACAGGTGATATAAATGTCCCATTAGGGCTGAGATCTCAACTGACATCGGTCTCGGCATCTTGGGCACTTACATGTCTGTACACACAGCAAAGACCAGCTTCTCTTCCTAAGGCTGTGAGTAGTATTTGTCTGTGATTATAAACACTTGCGTTTAGAAAACAATTTGACCATGTGCCAATTTAGCTAAACAGTGGCAAGTTTTCCACAGCACCCTATGGCTTCCTTAGCCACATGTTTGGTCCCAGCTTACTGTACCTTGCATTGGTTCCCTCCTGGGGAGAGTGTCTCACATCCAATCAGAGAGCAGTTGGAATCCCCATCACGGTCATGTCACTGTTGGGTGAGTCACACATCCTGCCTGCTGTGTTGGTATCAAAGTTCATAGGGATCACAGCTGGGTAAGACTATTGATGTCTTGACGATGCTGTTCCTTCTCCCAGCCGGCAGGCTGTGTGGTGCCTTCCGGCATTGCAAAACCCGAGGAACAGGAAGAAAGTTTCCAAGTTAGCTTCGATAGGTTTTGTTTTGTTTTGTTTTGTGTTCTGTAGCCAACCAAGATGTCCAACATCTTGGGCAACAGTTTCTTATCCTCTAGTTCTGGAGCAACCAAGAGGAATGGCAAGAACCTTTATTTTGGGGGGTCTCTGAGGTCTTCCTGGTCAACATCTTGTAGAGGGGTACCTAACATCTAATATTGAAATTTTGTTTAGTAAACCACAGCTCCCAGAAGCAGCATTATGCAGCTGCGTCTAGAAGTAGAGATTACCTCCCTTCAAACTCTTTTTAAAAACAACATTTTAAAGTTGGGTTACCAGATGTAGATTTTCATATGGCTGTTTCATAAACCGTTTGTTAGGGTGAACCTCTTCCCACCACTGACTCCTCCATTCTCAAGGTCCCCACCTTGCATGAACCTCCCATCTCCCAACATCTCCTCTCTATTTCCATTTTTATCTGTGTTCTATTCTTCCTCCCTAGGGAAACTGCCTGCCTCCAGTAGACCCTTTCTAGTACCTTGTTCTACAGGTAGACTGCATAAACACATGTAACTGAAGATTTAAAGCTAGGATCCATGTCCAGTAAAGCACAGGTAGTGTTCGTCTTTCATGGTCTAAGTTACCTCATTTGGTAATTTTTTTTTCTACTTTCAACCATTTATTTGCAAATTTCCTAATTTCATTTTTCTTTACAGCTGGATACCATTTCATTGTCTATGTGTACTATGTTTTGATTATCCGTTCATCAGTTTGTAGATATATAGCCTGATCCCATTTCCTATATACCGTGAATAAATAAACAGAGCAGCAGTAAACACACATGCATCTTTACAGGAGGAAACACAGATGTGCACACATTTCTACAAGAGGGTATAAACCTTTAGATACATGCCTAGGAGTGGTATAGCTGGGTCATATGGTAGTTCTATTCCTAATTTTTGGAGGAACCTCCAGATTATTTTCTGAGGTAACTGAACTAGTTTACACTCCCACCAGGCGTGTATAAGGGTCTTTACGTTCCCACCATCATGCCAGCATTTACGGTCATGTGTTTGATGGTGGATGACATGGAATGGTTAGGTTCTTTTATAAGGTTACTTAGGTTTATGGATTTACTCCAAAGAAATTTCTATCAATTCCACAAGACTCTCTAGTTTGTATTGAAAGATAACGGGGTTAAGGAAAGTGGGGGAACTATTAGCCAGGGAGATGGTTCAGTGAGAAGAGGCGCTTGCACACCAGCCTGCTGACATGCATTCAATTCCCAGATCCCACAACTGATGGTACAGGCTGCTCTTGGGGGAAAGAAGGAAAAGGGAACCCCCATTGCAGTTGATGCTTCACGCTAAACATAAAGGTGTTTCTAAATATATAGCTGCTGCATTTTCTATATGGTGTATGCAAAACTGAAATTTTTTTCTTCCAAGAGACACTCCAGTGGATAATGTCATCTCTTTCAACTGCCATCTTCCAACAGAAACAAAGAAGCTGTGCTGGTAGAGGATTCAAGAGGGAGCCCAGGTGGTAAAGAGTAACTATGTACCCATTTAGTGGAGAGTAACTATGTATCTATTTAGTGGAGAGTAACTATGTACCCATTTAGTGGAGAGTAACTATATACCCATTTAGTGGAGAGTAACTATGTATCCATTTATTTGAGAGTAAGTATGTATCCATTTAGTGGCCAGTAACTCTGTATCCATTTAAATTAAATATAAAGAAGTGTGGATAAGGAATCTTATCCATCTAAGGACTAATCCCACTGCACTGTAATATCGGTTCTTAAATTAAAACTAGAAATTTTAAACTTATTACAACTATAGAGATGAGAGAAGACTCAACCTATTTGACAAACAAGCTATCTCACAATAGCTTATTTAGTGTATAGTTACTTTTTTTTTTTTTAATGCTAGATTTATAAGTACGTTTTCAGTAGCAAAAGATACTGTTCATTGCTCGGAAACAAATAGAATGTATGTTTGTTGGTCAGTCTTATAGCTTATGCTTATTAGTTTTGGCCACCATTTTAGCACACTGGGATTTTCTAACTAGGCTAAAATCTGTTAATATACAACATCTATGCAGCCATTTAATGTGTTATTTTAAAATTTATTTTTCTTTTCTCATTGCATTGCCTCGGTGTAATGCTGTTCCTCTTGCTTGTGCACACACCTGGAGGAAAGAGTCCTTTCTAACCCTAGAATTTTAGCTGTATTCCCTTTCCTGATGGAGACTGACTTGTCAGGAATGGGATGCTACAATTTAGTTCTGATTCTCTGTCATTTCTTCTTCATTCTGATGATCTGGTAAATGGCATCCATTGGATTTTGATTGTTGCCATTACACATGTCCTGGTTGAACTCTTTTATTAGTCATGAGGTATAATCTTCTCTGGGTCTTGCTGAATTCAGAGTGTTTATCTTTCTTATTAGAGATTTCCCATGTGTGCTCATGAGGTTATTGGACTATAGTTTTGTTTTAATTGCTTTTCAACCTTTGCTACCAGGATAATGTGGGTCTCAAAAGATAAATTGGAAAGTAATCTGGATTTTTATACTTAGAACTTTTGATATATATTTGGTATTTTTCTCTTAAGTGATTATTAGAATTTGCTAGTAAAAACACCTTTATTTGAGATTTTCTTTATGAGTTTAATTTCTTTCTACATACAGCTTACTTGATACATGGCTACTGGTTTACCATAGTTTTCCTGACCAGCCATGACTAGTATATGTCCTTGAAAGTATTCTCTTGCTTCAAACTCATTGAACCCTTGATGTTGTTTTTTCTGCACTAATTATTAAATATTTGTGTGTGTGTGTGTGTGTATGTGTGTGTGTGTGTGTGTGTGTGTGTTTTATTTGATGTGTATGAGTGTTTTACTTGCATGTATGTGTGTGCATGCCTGCTTGCCATATAGGTCAGAAGAGAGGGTCAGATCCCCTGGACCTGGAGTTACATATCGTCATTACTTACCATGTGGGTGCCAAGAAGAGAACAAACGCCACAGCTGCTCAGACCCTCTCCAGTCCTACGCTTATTTGTTCTATGTGTAGTGAACTAATACTTCTTCCTGACATTGGGATATTTTCCTTCCCACATTTTTCTCATGATAAGTCCAACTAAAAATGTATCAGTATTACAGATTTTCTCAAAGAATTGCCTTTTAATTTTGATTATTTTCTTGACTGTTTCTAAACCTTTGATTCAGTAATTTCTATTCTCAATTTTCTTCCTTATTATGCCTGACTTAAAATTTCTTTCTTTTTCTATTTTCTAAACTGTGATCATAATCTATGAACAAGTGGTAGTATTCTTATTTGTAAAAGTTTCTTCAGCTTATTTACTGTGATTTTCCTGGATTCTTTGGTGAATTTGGCTTGACACATTTTGAAAGCACTGGAAAATTCTACTCAAATATCAAAAGGGTGAAAGGGTCCTGACTCCAGCCTCGGAATCTCTTGTCTTCACACAGATCACTAGAAGTTTCTAGCCATTGGTCATGACTTTTCAGTGGTAAAGTGACCTTTCCATCCCTGCCATCCAATGACTTCTTCTACAGGTAAGCCTATCCAGGAACTGGACCCACTGCCTTCCTAACTCACTTGCTCAGATTTTGGAAACTATTTTTCCCACTTTTTACGTGATCAGTCCAAAAGAAAAATTGACTCTCAGTTTGTCCAGCTTTTTGGTGCCGTATAGTTGAGAGCGATGTTTGTAGAACTCCTTAACCTGGAACTGAAAGCAGATGCTTAAATTATGATTTGAGGTTTTCTATGTCTTTGTACTTTGGCTTCTAAACTTTTTTCAAATTTCCATGATGAAGACCCTTGATATGCATACACTTTCAAGCTTGTTAGGTTTTGGGGGAATATTGCTTCTTTCATCATGAAGTATAATATTTCATCCTAGCTCTCTTCCTTATTTTGAGGTTTACTTAATTTGATAATGTTATGGCCATATTTCATTCATATCAGATTGGAATGTTTATTTACATTGTTTTACACTAACGTCTGTATCTCTGTGTCAGATGGAACACCTTGGGGGTGTCTTCTGGGGCCAAGTAAAAGGATTTTCTCTCTCTCCCTTTTAATCAACCTGAGGATTTCTATCTCTGATTGGTGTGTTTATGTTGGGTCCACTCATATTTTATACGGTAGTTAACATAATTGCTTCTGCTTATCACATTTCTTCTATTTTATTTTTTATATCTCCTTGGCCTTGCATTGGACTTGATACATATTTTCTCTTTATCTCTTCCCATGAAACCATATTTTATACATCTTAAAATGTTTCTGTGATTGTCACAGGCTTCTCAATGTGGCCTTCAAATTTATAAAATATATGTTCAAACAATGACATTGTTTTTATGCAAATCATACATTAGTCTATCCTTTATATATTTTTTCTACATAATTATATTATATCTAGTATCTGTATTTTGGATGGTTACCATTTATAGAAAATAATTTTTATTTTAATAATGCCCAGAGGTTGCTTGTAATATTTCAGCAATCAACCCATTTCTTTTCCTGAAGATTTGCTAGTATTAAATTATTCCATCCTTTCTTTCTCATTAAGAATCTTTTTTCCAACTTCTTTTTAAGAGATATTTAAATGCTTTTAATTTTCAATAAAATAAAATAAAGCTTTACTTTATTTTATAATAAAGCTTCAATTTAATAAGCTACTTTAGCTGGGTATGAAATTACAAATAAATATTTTCTACTTCTTCCTCATACTTTAAAGGTAGCATATTCCTGAATTTAGGTCTGCATAATTCTGGCAAAATTTATCTTCAACAGATTTTGTGTGCCTGAAGACAAGATATGGAACATTCTCTTTGAGCATGGCCTGCCCTCCTCTACCCTCAAGGACTACCATTCTTTTATCTCCCATGAGTTTTGCATTGAGAAAAAAATTCTGCCTTTAATCTAAGTTTTTTTTTCTTCTGCTATATATATGGGACCCTGGGACTAGGCTCTTTGCTTGATTCTCCCTTGTGGCATACTTTTTTTCTCTTCTATACATAGTAGGTGTTACTTGTACCTGAGAATAAGTCTTTTCTTTCTCTCAGGTGGAAGTCCAACACTTTTGTTCCATGTATGAGGAGGCTTAAGTGGGCTTCTTATATATCCCACAGCTGTGACTAGACCTGCACTGTCTCAAGAGTCTTTCTTTGGGCTCCCACTTTATGTGTCATTTTTCCTGAGCCTATGATGATTATGAAAGAAGTGAAACATATGAGTGCTCTCAAACTGGACCCATTCCTGAGGCTCCCAGATTCTACACCCTTATTTTCACATGCACATGGATTTTAGAAACACTTTACATCCCTAACTGAATCTTTTTGACCCATTTTCAGGTGTCTGGAATCCTCCAAATCTAGATATAGGTAATTATTAGGCAAACAAACTTCAGAAATCTTGGGAGAATATGCTCTATCCTGAGACTAGGATTGCTAGATTTCTGTAATCTAAGCTTCTGATGGGTTCAACAAGAGCTATGATGTGTAGTTTATTTGCTTTTTTCTGCTGTTAAATTCCAGGGTTTTAAAGGTTTAATGTGGTGTGTGTACGTGTGTATGTGTGTGTGTGTGTGTCTGTGTGTGTGTGTGTGTGTCTGTGTGTGATGGTTTGTATAAAAATGACTTTCATAGACTCATATATTGGATGAGTTAGTCACCAGGAAGTAGAACCCAGCCTAATTTCTCTCTGTGTCTCTGTCTCTGCCTCTGTCTCTGTCTCTCTCTGGATCAAGATGTAGACCTCGCAGCTACTTCTCCAGAACTGTGTCTGTCATCATGCTTCCCACCATGATGATGATGATGATGATGATGATGATGATGATGATGATGATGGACTAATCTCTCAAACTGTAGACAAGCTCACAATTAAAAGCTTTTTTTCATATATATGTCTTGGTCATGGTGTCTCTTCACATCAGTAACTAGTTACTTAGACAGTAGGTGTATGCAGTGTGCATGTGTGTATAAGTGATCACAGAGCCTAGATCGATTGCATACTTTGGAATTGAAGTTATAGACTGTTGTGAGCTACTCCACTTGGTTACTGAGCTTGGAGTCTCTGCAAGAGGAGGCCATTCTTTTAACCTCTAAGCTCTGGTTTCCAATTTTTATGCACTCCATGAATGCAAAACAGGATGAAGTCACTTCCCTTCTCTATTTCTATAATCCACCTGCCTTACTTGTCTGTTATAACATAATACTTTAAACTTCACTCATTTAAATGTTAACTTGATAAGCTTTGCATCTACATACATACATTTATTCACCCTATTGATATTTAGGAAGAGAACATTCTAGCACCCTACACAGGTCCCTTATGTCCGGTTCCCATCAGTAACCCCCAAACTGACTTCTATTTACATTTCTAGTATCGTGTAGTTTTATTTGCTACTAAACCCCATAAAGTTCCACTGTCTTGTATTAATGACACAATGTAGCCTATAGTCTCTCATGTCTGTATCTATCCCCCAGTCCCACATCTGTGAGGTCAGCTGTGTTGTTATCAACAGCACCATTGTGCTTTCTATTGCTGTGTACTGTTTCTTTATATACCACATCATGTTTCTCTTTCTGTGGTCAGGCATTTAGGTTTTTTTTTCCTAGTGATTTCTTGCATATCATGACTAGAGCTGCTAGAAACCTTTGTAAACATATTAGTAGACATCATAACCTGTATTTCTGAGATACAGTCACAGGAATGAACTTCCTGGGTGGGAGTGTAGGTCCATGTTTAATTTAGTGGATGCTGTCTAACAGCTCTCCAGAGTCATCAAAACAATGTATATGTCAGAGCTCCACTCACTTGTAACACTGATGGTGTATCCAGTGGTATCTCATTGTGGTTTATTTGGGATATTCCAATCAGGTAGCTTCTCATAGGCTAATTTCAATGGCTCTAGTGTGAAAGATCATTTGACATTTTTTGCCCATTTTAAAACTGTATTCTTTCACATGTGTGTCAATTCTTTCTTTGTTCCAGATGTGCACTCTATTGGATATGTGTATTATAAACATGTTTCCTCAGTCTGTGGCTTGCTTCTTGCCTCTATAGACAACAATTGCTGTTCAATAGAAGTATTAATGTGAACTAACTTCCATTTATTAATCTTTTCTATGGTAACTGCTCTTGTGTCTGAAAAGATCATGCTTTCCTCAAAACAGTGGATGTAGCCTCTTGTTTCCTTCTGGAAGGTGTATTTATACACTTCAAGCCCTGAAGTGGCTTGCTCATTTTCCTATTTCTCACTATTTTAAATGTCCTGATGAGCAGACAGGATTGTGGCATTGCAGCAAGTGTCCTTTGAATTGCATTATGCATTACTTTTTGCAGAAAGATATTTGCTTCTAGATTAGCTACATATTTTATGACAGGGAGTTCAGGCTACTGTTTTAGACAACATGGAAATTGCATGGCTTCACTCCACCACCAGCCCCTTTTAGAGTCGAAGCTTATTTTCTAATTCAATGCACATTAATTGCTTTTAGAGACCAAATCTTTAAATTTTCACACTTCCAAATTATTGCAAACTACTGGGGAAACTAACATGACTAAAATTCTGAATCAAATAGAAAATTAATTTCACACATTTGTAAGATTGGAATATATGCTGTTTAATACAGAATGTCTAAATGCCTTAAGTCTTTACTTTCCTAGTAGATATTGTGTAGGTATCTTGTGTCACCAAAAAGCAAATAAATGTGATCCGGTGATGTATTGGATTAAAAACATAGCTGAGATTAAAAAGCAAACAAGCCCAGAAACAATCTATGAACTACAATTTAGAATTCACAAGCTAGACAGGCTATGAAGAGAACAAGGTAGAAAGTCAATGTGTGTCTCTTTGTTGATCTATTTCTACAGCATTGTGCTTCACTCTGGAAAAATCTTTGTAGAAAAGACCCTGATGGACAGAGAGCAGTTTCAATAACAGGAAGACAATGGGGGACTAAATAAGTAGAGCTGTCAGCACAGAATAAGGTTACTGAGGAGGACATGACAAAGAAGACATACATGGTTATTCATGATAGCAGAAAAATGTGGGCGGTGACCCAGGCTGTGGGAGGCAGGACCTCAAAGTTCATTCCATTGCTTCTTCTTCTCATTGAAGATGATGATGGAGCTGTGGCTCCATAGAGCATGCTGGTAAAGAATTCCTATGTGGCATACACCCCTCGTTTTTCCAGAGCGTATGCAAAGATACAAAGAAAACAGCTTAAGATACTTCTTTCAAAGGAGGGCAGAAGTGCCCAAGATAGTACAGGTAGGAGGAAGAGAAGTGAGAGGAATAAAGCTTTGAGAAGTGACTGAGGCCCCCTGTGTTGTGAGCAGCCCTGGCCCTTTCCCTCCTCTCTGTGGAAAATGGGGCAGGGAGGCAGAGCATTTCTCCTTCCCATCAGCAGCCATCGAAGGATCTCTGCACAGAACAGAGCAGGAAAATGAGACCCAGAGCTGGAGATGTGAAACTGTGGGTTCGGAACACTCAGTGACAGCTGCTGTGACATCCCTATTGTCTGAATCCTTTAAAGCCACACGGGAAACTTCCAGTGAAAACTGGAGTGAAAAAATGCCACCACAATTAAGTCTCACTAGACACCTAGCTCCTGGGCTCTGGGAAAAGGAGGCCTTCCACCAAGTGAGTGAAAGACAAGGGGGAACAGCTCGCCAGCCTGCCACCCCCCATGGTTAATGAAGGTTCTGCCAGGGAGTGTGCTCAGAGGAGCCAGGATCTTCCTTCATTCAGAGAAGGTGCTTTGGGCGATGTCAGAAGAAGCAACTTGAGAATTGTGGATGGGAATATTCCTGAGAGTGATCTGAACTATATACCACATCTCAAACTCCAAGAAGAGTATTTGTTCCAAAAAAAAAAAAAAAAAAAAAAAATCATCGAAGGTATTTCAGCAATTAATTTTCAGGGATAAAGACAGAGTATGAAATTTTGGCTAAACTTTCCCCTAATCCCTCTGCCCCTCCAAGTTAAGCAAACAGCAGGACAACTGTAGGCTTTTTCCTTTCCCCTCCCTTTATCATGAATCAAGTCCCTTGTATGAAACAAATCGTTACAACAACAAGGAGTGACAGCCTGACAGCCTGGTTGGTTATTAATGGGAGTGACAGCCAGCAAATCAGAAATCATGGCAGTGCGTGTATGTGAACGACAATTTGTGCTTAGTTGAATAACCTGGAAACTCAGGATATCCGGGAGAAAGAGCAAGAGTAAAATCAAACAGAGACGTTTCTATCTATCCCACACTACCCTCATGTAATTGACAAGTTGAAGGACAGCGGCTTCCGGAACACTTACAGTGCTAACTTCTGTTCGTGCTTGACACACCCAAGGGTTTAAAAATCAAACCAATAAAAAGGCTTTCTAGTTCCCTCTTACAAGACGTGGTACATGGTGTGCTGCCCGGCTAATTATGTTCTGCCTGATTTCCTGGGAATTTCTGACTGCGTATTATCCAGAGGATGAAAGAGAATTCAGATCAACTAGAAACACAAGTTCTTAAAGTTTCAATATGACTCATATAAGCCAGGACATTCTGTTATGCATACCTCAAGGGCTTGTTATCAATTCTCTTGTTCATTTTGATTATCTCAAAAAAAATAGCATACCTATTCTAGAGGAGAGTTGTCAGAATAGGTATGCCCCTAAAACTCGCATGTTACCAGTCCCAGAATGAAAAGTGTTGATTACCCAGTGATTTGTATATGAGGTCTTGTTCATTAGATGCAGAACTTGAAGCTGAGACTGCTTATGACTTCCAGAGAACCCTGGGATGACCAGTAAGGAAGCCTGGGGCATTTGGGAAGAGACACTGAATCAGCTATGCTGCTGTGTGCTGAGGGGGCCACAACGTTGAACCGCTAACTCAGCTTCTGTAAATCTTCTCTCACTGATGTGTCTCAGCCTGGGAATGACACAGACTGCAGTGAGGGGCTAGAGGATAGGATCAGCTCTAGCACAGACAGTCCCAAAGCCAAGTGTGTGCACACAGGATGGAGGAGACTTCTTGCAGAAAGAAAATTGATACCATTTGTTGTTAGATTCCTTATGATGCTATTGATAAGGTTCCACAAAGTAGAAGGCTGTGCCCACCGTCTGCTGAGCTATCACCCCAGTGGGATGCAGGGCAGCAAAGGAGGATGGGATGACTGGAGTCCTCTTCCTTTCCCGTTCCTTGCTCTCCTTCAGCCTTGTCTTTTGGAGCTAAAGAAAAAAGTTTGATTCAGATGGAGAAAAAAAAATGTCTATTAAAATGTCACACCTTTAATCCCAGCACTTGGCAGGCAGAGGTAAGTGGATTTCTGAGTTCGAGGCCAGCCTGATCTACAAAGTGAGTTCCAGGACAGCCAGGGCTACATAGAGAAACCCTCTCTCGAAAAACAAAAACAAAACAAAACAAAAAACCAACCAACCAACCAAACAAAAAAAATGTCAATAGGGGCTAGAGAGGTGGTTTTGTGGGTAAAGTGCTTGTTACTCATGCACGAGATCCTGTGTTCAATCCTCAGAATTCATTTTGATTTTTTTTAAAGCCAGGCATGATTGCAACCAATTGTAACTCAAGCACTGAGGCTGCAGAGGCAAGCCAGTAAGATCTGGGGTTACTGAGTGCAGTCTGACCTGCTGGGCAAGCACTCGGCCAGTGAGAGACATGGTCACAAAGGAATAAGGTGGTGGTGTCGAAGGAAGAACACGCCTGAGGCACTGCTGTCATCTGGTCTCCACATGTGTACATCCACATGTATTCATTCGTGCACAAACAGGGACCTGCAAACATGTGAACATTCACATACTCATAACAACCAAGTGGCTGTGGTATGTTGCCCTCCCGTCAAAAGGGAAGTAAGGTGTCCATGAAAGTGGTGTGTTCCATTTTGCAAGGTAGAATTGTTCTTCTATGGCAAACCTAACATCCTGTACACTCAGGGTTCCTATGAGTTCAGGACTTCTGTTATTTACACCAGAGACAGGAAGCACCCAGATTGTCTTTGAGGGGCTGAAGGCCGTCACACTCTGCCTTAATGTGGTGCTTCCTTCAGTGGCTTCAGTGGTAATGGAAGTCCTGCCAGTATCCACCAAACACAGAATGACTACTCATTTATGCTGACTAGCAGAAGGATACATGAGAGACGTTTTAAGATCCTGGAGTTTATTTTTATTGACACTGCATGCTGCTAGACTGGAAATGAAAACCAGCAGGCACTTGTGGGTCACTGTGGACACATGTGAATGACCGATTCTGAGGCAGCTGGCATGAAGTGAGAGGCTTCGCTTGGTAAGAGATGAAGTAAAGGGCAGAACTGAAGAATAGTATCTGCAGGAAGTAAGAGCAAAGATAAGGAAGGGCTAGGAATGCATATTCATAAAATGTAAGTTAAGAAATTTCAGCTTGGGCTCACATGGCCTTTTATGGATTTTATATAAACTGTTGGTAACAGACTTATTGTTTGAAGAAAACTAGTCACAGGGGACATTCCAGTCAAAAGGAAAGACCAGACTGCTATTTTGCCAATGCAGAAGCTCAGGAATTTCAGAAGTAGACAGACTGATTTCCTTCCTAGGGTAACTCTCAGAGAGCGCTTAAGAGAACCTTGTAGCTCTTCTTGACCCCTTGGACATCAAGAGAAAAGTTCTATCTTCTCTGTGAGGGCAGCACAGAACTGGTGTCCCTGATCCACACAGATCTTGTGAGCAATAAATGAGAGGGTTGTGTATTCATCTAACATGGTGACTGCTGCACTGTATATACAGAAGACAGCACCTAAGAGGAGTAGGCTGAAACACAGGACAGAGTCTACCACAAGAAGAATTCAAAGGGCCTCAGTCCAAGTCCCTGAACCATGTCTAGCACTAGCTTCTACCAGAAGGCGGGGATGAGCCTGTTGTTTGTTCTCTGTGCTGTAGGAGAATTGTTACTCACTGTATTACCAGCACCCTCCTATCCAAAGCAGATAGCCTACACCACAGAACGGCCTACACCACAGAACGGACTACACCACAG
>JADRCH010000107.1:979392-1029338 GCA_019843965.1 Rhynchomys soricoides | reverse complement strand
GGATGGATGGATGATGGATGGATGGATGGATGATGGATGGATGGATGGATGATGGATGATGGATGGATGGATGGATGGATGGATGAATGGGTGGATGGATGAATAGATGGATGGATGGATGATGGATGGAAGAATAGATGGATGGATGGATATGGACAGATGGATGGATATGGAAGTATAGGAAGACTACTCTAGCCAAAATAAATAAAAGAGAAAGAACTTGGCACACATCTTCTTCTCTTGCAAATATATCTCAGATGATTACCAGAGGAAAACATGAAAAACAAAGCATTCCTGAAAACAGAAATTGAAGAGATAACAGAATTCACTGCAGACAGTGGTACGAAATGTCTCCGATGATGAGCCTGGAATCTTGGCAGATCACATTCAGTCTGTGCTCAGAGTTAATTTCAAGGAACACTTCATGGACATTTACTGTCATATCACTTGCTATAGGCAGCATCATAGTTGAAACAACCCACTTCCCATCTATGGCATCCAACATCCATGACTCAGGTTGTATATAGACCAGAGAATGAGTGGGGACAATGGTGTCACTCAAATGGCACCATTGATCTAGTGGTTGCAAAAGGGATTCACTGGGTTATACATTCTGGAGATGAAGAGAATTTTAAAAAGCACAAAGATACTACAGCATACATAGACTAGCATCAAAACTTTGGCATAAAACCTATTACTCAAGGATGTCACTTCAATCACAAAAGTATGTCATAAACTGACCAGTGGTCTGTGATATTTAGCTTTTGGCACCATCCAGCAGCTTTGTATACTTCTGAAAAGGGCTTAGACCCCATAGTGTTCATACCTCTCTGAACATACTGCAGCAACACCAAAAATGGTACCTTAGCCAGTGTTAGGGAGACAGAATAGGTGTCGTTAAAGCTGCCAGATTTACATCCTTTATAATAGCCATTATAACAGCTAACGACTTTTTAAAACCGCAGTTTGCTGGATGGAGAGAGACCAGCAACACCTCCTAGGATTGGTCCTGTTTACCAGGTTTACATGCTAAAGCATTACTTGTCCTGAAGAGGTAATGTTAGCCAAGCCTCCATATGCTGACTGTCTTCTCAGAAAATAACAGCATCTGTATTCATTCATGTCAACAGCTAAGGAAGCTTGAAAGGTAAGCACACATGCTATGCACACACAAGGACCTGAATTTAGAACCCTGGCATCAATGTAGAAAGCCAGGTATAGTTGTGGGGACATTTGACCCTAACTGTGGAGGGAGCAGAGACAGGAAGATCACTGGGGCCGTCTGGTGTCCATGGTGAGTTTTAGGTTCAGTAAGAGGCTTTGTCTCAAGAAATAAGGTGGAAAACAGTAGAGGAATACATAAGACATCCTCCTCTGGAGTTCACAGGTATGCACATAGGCTTGCGCATCTCTACACACACACACACACACACACACACACACCTATTATACACAAAACCTAAAAGAAAGTCTTCCCTAAGGTGTAAGATGGTGCCTAGAATGCAAATTGAATGCTTTCAGAATGAAGTTGAAGCTAATGCAACATTGCCTGCTTATCACATAAGGAAAGACTCCCTTCAGTTTACTATTAAAATGAAATGAAGGCATATTTATGTTGAAATAGGCAAGACTTGGTATCCATCTGTGCATCCCACCAAATGTCCAACATTAGAGGACAATATCTCTAAGAACCTCAGCCACCATCTCCAGGAGAAGCCCTAACATTGGTCATAGGCAAGGTTTATCTCTAGAGCCTCAGCCAGCAGGTCCCCAAGTTCCTAGAGCAGTAGAGATAAAGATGATACCATGTTACCAAGCACTTTCTTGTGTTATACATACAACATAGGCAAGTCGGAGACACTGGAAGCAAACAACCCCAGTGCCAGGCAAAGAACAGTAACCAGATGCAGAGTTTCTTTATTGAGAAATACTCATCACGCTGGGAACTTTTTCAGCCACTGAGGATACAGAAGCAGACAAACTCTGCCTTGTTAGGATGCTCACCTAATATGTTCTCTGAGATCAGGTTAATGCCAGAGAAGTCTATACCAAGCATCCATGGTGGAAGATTTGTTACTGGGCAGTCAAGAAACATCTCTTCAAGCCACTGACATTTGCTCAGTGATCAGGATTAAACTTGAAAATTGAGCCTTGAGGATATCTGTGATCACCAAGCCCAAAGCCATGAGTTGTGAATGAGTTTGTTGTGTTAAAAGCAAAATGAAAAAGTTAGGACTGCTTGGGAGGCAGGCAGAAGTGTGAGAGAGAGAAGAGAAGAGAGAGCAAGAGTGAGTGTGTCTCCAGGTTCTGACTACCTCAGCTCAACTGAGTATGTACAACTTTCTTCATCTCACATGGATATGTGAAGATAAAGCATGAGGAATTTTCTCAAACAACTCTGACTTCAGTTTTGAAAGGTGGACCATGATTGTCCCTTCCACAGCGACACCGAAGAGAGTGGGAGAAGATGGTGTTATTTAGTAATCCTTGGGCAGGAGATGATGGAGACTTGAACTGTGCACTGCAGGGTGGCATGTGTGGCCCCAGATTCAGTTCCAACAAATTGACAGTGACGCCAGAGAGAGACAAGGCTGGGTCCCAGGATTCTGGTCTGGGCAAAGGGAGAGTATTTGAAATTTATTTGGAAGAAGACCGTGGGGAAATGGAGGCAAAACTGGAGTTTAAATTTGGTTTAGAAGTTGTTGGGGCATCGTGTGGATGTTTTGGGTGGGCAGATGCCTAAGACACTGTTGAGAAGTCATCAGCTTCAGAGGTCTGCGGATCCTTCTCTGCTTGGTGTTTATCTCCCGTCTAACCAATAATGAGACGTGAGTGGCTTATCAGTGCAGGCAAATGACAAACCACGTCTGTAATTGTATGTGGCATGCTGAGAGAGAAAAATTGGTTTTGCCACTTCCACAATTTGATCTACAGCATGTAGAGGCTTCTCTGTGTCACTCTTGATTCAGTAAGTATGATCAGGAAGATCTGACATAATCTTCGAAAACAATGGAGAGGCACATAGTGATTTTTTTTCTCTTTTGGCTAAAAAGTCACCAAGATTAGAGAAAATAAGAAGAATCTAGATAGAGTAAGGGCTTGGATATATTGTTAGGTAAAGGCAGACACAGTGTAATGTGTGTGTGTGTGTGTGTGTGTGTGTGTGTGTGTGTGTGTGTGTGTGATGCCTGTGTGCAAGCATATGTGCCTCTTGTGTACGGAGGTCAGAGGTCATAGTGGGTGTCTTTACAATTGCTCTCTATCTTGGTTTTTGAGAGAGGGTCTTTCACGGAGCCTGGAGCTCAGTCTGGACTGGCTGGTTTTGTGTGTCAGCTTGATACAAGCTTGAGTTGTCACGGAGAAAGGAGCCTCCCTTGAGGAACTGCCTCCATGAGATCCAGCTGTAAGGCATTTTCTCAATTAGTGATCATGAGCAGAGGGCCCAGCTCATTGTGTGTTGTGCCATCCCTGGGCTGGTGGTCTTGGGTTCTATAAGAAAGCAAGCTGAGCAAGCCAAGGGAAGTAATCCAGTAGAGCAGCACCCTCCATGACCTCTAGACCAGCTCCTGCCTCCAAGTTCCTACCCTGTGTGAGTTACAGTCCTGACTTCCTTTAGTGATGAACAGCAATGTGAATGAGTAAACTGAATAAACCCTTACTCCCCAACTTGCTTCTTGGTCATGATGTTTTGTGCAGGAATACAAACCCTGACTAAGGCACCATCCATTCAACAAGACCAACTGGCCAACAAATGAAAGGATCCTCCTGTCTCCACTTCCCCTGCACAGGATTACACGGTGGGCCACTGTGTCCAACTTTATATAATGCATCCTGGGAATCTGAACTTAGGTCCTCATGCTTGTGTGGCAGGCACTTCCCTAGCAGCCATTCTCTGTCTCTAAAATGTCTTTTCCAGAGAGAAGTCTGATCGTGTTACTCAAGTTGGCCCACATTCCTGGCTCAATTGTCTTCCTTCCCCTTTAGCTTTCATAGTAGCTTAGCCTGTGCAAATCAACCACTGTGACTGGCTAAAAAAACCTCTAATTTAATAAACAAATACATGGAACGAAATAATTCAAGCAGAAGACATTTGCATATTGTTTCAGAAAATCACCTTTTCTGTATGGTTAGAGCCACAAAATAGTTCAAAGATTTTGTCTTTCAGGGAACTCAAAATTGACCTCTGACCAATTGTGAAAGGTTGACCTGAAAAGACAAGAAACAGAAGACCATCAAGATGGGTGATGCAGAGATATCTGTACTCTTTAAAGTGAGAAACAATGTAGCAGCATGAAAATGCCTGGAGAGGAGAGAGTCCTCAACCTTGGTGATGCTCTCACTGGAGAGTCACATGTAGGCACACATCAGGCTGACTGAAAGGGGCCATTAAACACCATGGACCACACAGCAAAACAAGACAGACAGACATGAAAGTGGGTGGAGGGATAGGGGAAGAGAATGAGCCAGAGGACGGACCACAGGATGGACCAGAGGATTGACCAGAATATAAATCAGAGGATAGACCAGAGAATGGACCAGAATGTATTATATACATGTGTGAAATTGCCGCTGGATAAATGTATTTACAAGAAAGCAATTTATAAATGCAATACAAAAAAATGACATGATGATGACAATGACAAGTTCAGATAATTGTGCCTTACCTCAGGGCTAGCCTCAGCACATGACAGTGACAAATTCAGACAAGACTGTGCCTTACCCCGGGGCTAGCCCTCAGCACATGAACACTTCAGATTGTTTACTTTATCTCTTTATGTGGTTTATTAGTCTTACCGACTTGAAAGAATATTTTGTTCCATCTATGTTCTGTCACTGTTTAATTTCATCTAGTTCCTCTTAGTCTTTTTGTGTCATTACTTGTATTTGAAGCTTACATTCTCACAAAATAAGCAAGTTATAATTATAGAAAATTATTATTTCTTGCCACCTACCTGGTTTGATTTTAGTTTGTTCTTGTTTTTTTCCAAAATCCTAAGTTGCATCATCAAGGCCTCTATTCGTGCTATCCCTGATCTTTTAATGTAAGCACCTCAGCTATAAGCTACCCTCTTAGCACTGTTTAACTGTGTCCCATGGGTTTCATAGTGTTTGGATTTTCTTTCTCATTTAGTTCCAGGAATATTTTTATTTCTTCTTTGACCCATACATCATTCAGTAAAGAGTTGTTGAGTCTTCATGGGTTTATACAAGGTACTACGTTCTAAATCTCATCTGGTTGAGCACAGATAAAGTGTAGCAACTATCTCTCATCGAAGACATCACTCTTTACAACAAATAGAGACATCACACATCTCTCTCTCTCTCTCTCTCTCTTTCTCTCTCTCATACGCACATACACACAGACACACACATGTCTAGCCATAATGTACAAATAACAGATCATGAGGAACCCAGAGTTAATGGATACATCTATAACACAGTTTCTATATCTAATGGCTCAGGGAACATCAAAGAAGAGTAACCAAAAAGGATTGTAAGACCCAGAATACCAGGAAGTCCACTGTGAAACAGTTTCTATTAGAAGTGGCTCCATAAACCAGATCAGAACAATGGTAACATCAGTGGACATGCTCACACATAGAATGGGGAAATTTTCAGAAGGTCTTACCCCTAGACAAAGAACTAACATGCAACTAATAACTTTTGGGAGAAGGAGAATTAGTCTCTCTCAGGAATGGCTATGTATTTTTTGCCCAGTGCAGAGGGTTCAGCCTTGAAACGATATAAACACAGACAACACAAATAGACTCAGCAGTTGGTATTTATATATTCTCAGGCACACACATATATGAGTACACCCATATGAATGTAACAGTAATCAAAGAAAAGGAGAATGCCAACTTAAGAGTGGCAGTGTTCATGGGAGGGGTGAGAGGGGAGGTGGGAGGGGCAGGCAGGAACCAAGGGGGTGCGGAAGTCATGTGCTTCTACTTAAGTTAAAAGTTTAACATTTTAAAAACTCTCTAAGGAAAACAGTTTCAAAATTAAATATAAACTAATGGTTAAAATATCAATTAAAAAACAAGAAAGAAAAAAATGAACATTGACATAAGTTTATGGGAAATTAAAGTCTATAAATTTTCAACTCTGCGTCAATCATTCTATCTATAAAAATTATTTACAAAATGTGGATTATAAAAATTGAAAGAAGATAGTTCAAAACTTGAAACCATTGAAGTAATTAAGTACATACTAAAGGTTTGACTGTCAAAATACACTCAGAATGTCTATATTGATGAATTCTGGCAAATGTCTAAAAGACCATTCCTAAAATATACACAGACTAAAGGAAGTGCAGCTTAGTCTGTTAATCTACATCACCAGTATTGAAAATAGGAAAAAGACAGATCAAGAATGAGCAATGTGAGACCATTCATCTGTGTAAATATGAACATCATAAAATAAGTTAATTTAAAACTGAATAAAGTACATGCTAAGCAAACAATTCAGCATGACTAAATAGGCTCTCCCAAAAATTTAAGAAAGTTTCAGTAGCTAAAATAATAGTGGTTTGCTATTAGTCACGTGTGCAAGGGAAATTACGATAAAAACTTGCTTGCTTTCTCTAAAATATACACATACTAATATAGATATTGTAACTGTAATTATTAATAAATGTAAACTTTTAATAACATGGATTAATTAAAAATTAATTATAATCACAAGCTTGAAGAGTTCATCCTGTCATGGACATATGGTTCTGGGAAAGAGTCTAGAGGAAGTGCAGTCTCGATGGAGACATTGAAAGCCATGTCCCCGAGAAGCTGGAGCTGAGGCAGCAATGTCCCGCAGAGCTCCTCCTTTCTACAGTGTGGCTTGTGTTAGCCAGACAGTAAGCCACAAAACATGTATCAGAAGGGAGGAGGTTAAACTGTGGGGTCTTGAGCAATACCCTCACACAGTGGGATCTGGCAGTATCACCAGGTCCGCAGTCTGTAAGACCAAAATGTAGTGGGATGGGAAGTAATGCATACAAACATCAATATTTGTTCTATAAAAGAAAAATATGTCAATAACTTATGCACATAGAGAACTCTTGAACCTTAATAAAGACTGACAAGAAATTATATAGTTACATAAATGAAAGATGTTTATGGAAAGATAAAATTATGATTTTACTAATTCTTTGAGAACTTTATCTGTTTTTATTTGAGGTTTAGTTTTTATTTTTTTGGACTCATCCTCCCCATCTCCATGCAACTCCACTGCATTAAAATTAAATATTGTTTAAGAATATTTGTAAGGACCAGAAACAATAGAGATGTACTATGCTTATTTCCAAGTATTTTTAAAAATGTTTCATAACTACTCCACTAGTTCAGTGCAATTTAAATGAAAGAGTTCAACATATTTTTTATCAAATTATATCAAAAACCTTAAATCTAAGAACTCAGAAATCATTTTGAAAATGAATACTAAAGGCTGTCAGAAAAAAGCACGCATTGATGATAAAAATCTTTCTTATATTATATATTAATATATGTAGATTAACTGTGTAAAGCAAAGGATTTCGTTGACATTTTCATGTATGTGTACGCTGTGCTTTAATCATATCATCCCCTTTAGTACAGAGATATTCTATATAAATAGACAAACTGATTAATATGATGACCCTACCAATCAAAATTATTTTAAAGAAATACAGTATTTTACAAGTCCAGTCATAAAAGTCTCACCAAACTGCAGAGACAAGAGGACTAGGTGTGTCTGACCTTGTGATGTTTGACCTCAAGATAGAGAAAAAGAAGCACAGAAAAAGCAAGACAAGAAGAAACACTAAAATAAAACCATAGAAATCTGTCAGCAATAGCAGAAAATATCAATTGTCTAAATTGCCCAATTAAAACAAACACTGTGTGTAATGATGATTGTGTATCTATATGGAAATAGTTATTTAAAATATACATAAAACATGAAGTCAGAGAAGCAGATAGTAAAAATATGGAAATATCTTATTAAAAATTAGCTGAAGTAGCTTTATTTTAATAGTAAAAAAATAAATCGACAAAAACCAAAAACAAACAAACAACCCAAACAAACCACTTGAGCCCATAATGCACCACTAAAAGGGAAGAAAGGTGTAGGGAGTAAGGAAAGAAACCGTAGCAAAGGGCGTGAGGAAAGAAACAGTAGCAACGGGAGTGAAAAAAGAAACAGTAGCAAAGGGAGTGAAGAAAGAAACAGTAGCAAAGGGAGTGAAGAAAGAAACAGTAGCAAACGGAATGAAGAAAGAAACAGTAGCCAGCCTGAAGTAGAGAGCTTCGGAGAAGTGTGTAAAGACAATGGTTACATTTAAAGAGGCTTTGGGAAGTCATTACCATACTCATGATGGAAGCATTGATACAACTTTTTAATTGCCCTTACGAAAACTACAAAATTTTGACATGATACAGAATAGAAATGCTTAAATGTGATACAATAAATATAAATAGATTCCTTCGCTCAACATTGAGAGTGTATTCTCAAACCCGTAGGTTTTACCGAATTAAACACAAGGCCAGAAAAGAATCCTTAACTTCTTTGCAAAGAACGAAGTATGACAATGGTCAAAAGCCATCTCCATTGGAAGGCTGTAAAATAAGCCAAGTGTGAAACATGCACTGTAGTTCCCACTCCCGGGAGCCGGCTGGAGATGCTTGAGCTCTGTCTCAAAAACTGTTTAAAATCTAGAAACAAAGCTTCATGGGAACACAGGAGACAGTACCATTAGGCATGCAAAATAGCCTGTATTTAAAATACAGAAAACATCTTGAACATCTTTATAGTCAGGTTTTTGAAGTTTAGAGAAAAATCCTGTAAAACTTAAATAAATCCTATAAAACGTACATAAATCCTAGAGAAAATAAATTTTAAAAATGACTATATATTAAAATACTATAGTATTTTCAGTTAATGCAACACATTAAAATCCCCCTTGAAGAAGACACTTTCCTGGATAATCATTTCAAACAGTTTAGAAACCCCCATCTCACACAGACCTTTCTAGGAATCAGAGTGAGCATTCCCTAGCAGTTTTGTGAGAGCCCAACTTTAATGCTAAACACATGCAGCAATGGAAAGAAAAGAACATACTAGTCCACTCTTATTCCATTTATAAATATTCTAAACACGTTTTTAACAAACCGAGCATAGTACACATGAAAATTTTAAAGATCCATTTATATTTATATGGACGCGTGTGTATTACACCAAGTGCATGCCGGGGTCTGTAGAGGCCAGATGAGGTCATCAGGTCCCGTGGAGCAGAAGTTCCATGGAGCGCTGAGAGCCCCTGTGCTCCTCTCCATGTAGGCACTGGAACCAAACCCAGGTCCCCTGAGAGACTAGCAGCAAGGGCTTTTAATCTCTGGCCCATTTCTCCAGCCTCTGTGTCAAAAATATTTTGTGGGTTATTTTTCTGGAAATGTCTAATTCTTTATTATCCAGAAACCCATTGAGATGGGTAACATTGCCAACTTGAAGGGCCCTAGAATTGCTGAAGAGACATGCCTCTGATGTCTAGATTAGTCTAATTGGAGTAGGAAAATATACTCCATCAGTGGCATCATTTCCTGGGCTGGGGTCCTGGGCTGAATAAGGAGAAAGGGATTGGGTGTTTGGGTAGCCTGACTCCCCTCTCCTTTTTCGTGTGGACATGATGTGGCCAGGTGCCTCCACTCCTGCCTCCCCGCCTCTTTACCATGGCGGAGTATATCTTTGAACCATTTCTTCCCCAAGGGCTTCTTGTCAGCCATGCCTAGTGGGCAGGGGCCGAGTGGAGTTCCCAGGCTAGAGAAGTGGGTAGAGCCCCATTCTGGTCACCTGACCATGCTCCGTGTGATCAACTTTTCTTGCGTGTAACATTCATATTTTTATGCCAATAAGTCCCTTTCATCAAATGAGGCCGTCAGCATTTAGCAACGACTCCATATGCTGAGCCATTCCTCCCCATGGCTGGTCACTAAAGAGCCATCAGAGAACCGCTGGATAAAAACCAGCAGAATCCAGAAGTGTTGACCACTCTCCAGAGAGAGTCAAACACATTGGCATTACCCAAGGTGCAAATGCATCTGGAGGGCCATGGGCAAACTAGAGGTGAGCAATGCCCAGATGTCAGAGTCGCTTGTACAGAGCCCATAGTGTGGGACAAGGGTTATGCCCAAGGAAGCCAATATTTCCTAAGTTCTAAGTCCTCAGAGACATGGCAACACATTCAAATAAGAAATTCAGGGATGTGAAGTTGTGTTAGAGAGTGCTTTGTCTGGAAGTCACGAGTTTCCTATGTAGAGAGACTCACATCCATAGCTCTATGTGTATCCCTGACTTACATATATCACACATACACAGGGAGCAGAAGCTAAATGCAGTGTGTTCTGAAATATGAATGCACTGTGACACTCTCAAAGATGATGCTCTCTGAGACTTTAGGATACCATTCATGTGACCAGATGGAAAGGCAGGGATACATGCTGTCCCCAGAGGACTTGGATATAAGAAAATGTGACCCAAATTTCCAAGCATGTTCACCTCCCTCTCTCTCCTTCATACATAGTATTTGTTCTTCATGGACAATCATTGCAAAGCAGAAGAAGCCAACACAGGGAAAGGAAGCATGGAGATCTTATATTTTAAATCATAGCCAAGTCTTTCCAGAAGCACTACCCTCCGGGGATTCAAGGCCACTTCTTCTCTGGCCCTGATTCACCATTTGAGATTAACCTGGACTTCCCTGAAATTCCTCCCAGAGGAGGGTTCTTCTGTCACCATGAAGAGTTCATATGTCCTGCCCAGCACCACTGGGGAAATGGTCAGTAATGCTGTGGTATCTACCCACAGAACTGCTGGCTCACTCTGCCTGGAGTAGTACTGATTGCAGTTGCAGCTCTTGAGCTGACATTAGACAAAGGCAGGGCCCTCTGTGCGGTCATGGAAAGCAACACAGCCTCTATTCTCATGGAATGGTTTGGTTGAGTATGCTCATGACTCCTTTTTTTTTTTTTTCAGTCTTTATTCAAATATAAGACTCAGCCCAAAGAAACTAACTGCTCTGAGCTCCCTTTGCCATTCTCCACTCAATCTTCCCTCCATGGATGTTGAGATGTTCATTCCTTAGGAACATTGCTGCACCTCTCCCTCCCTGTTGCTAATGATTTGCTCAGTTCTTTAGCATACCCCTGGCAGGCGCATCCTCCAACGCAGCCTGAGATTGGCCCTAAGAATGGGCTTATTATTTCCTGAAGTTTTCCCAAGGAATTCTGGTGGTGAGTACACAGCTTGAACTCTAGAAGTCTGATTCCTGAGTCTTTGTTCTGCACAGGCTCCTCCTTGTCCCTACAAAGCCATGATAACTGAATTACTAAGGTGCTTGCTTTGTCTGAATACGGGATGAGTAAGCTGATAGATTAGATAGATGATAGATGTTAAACACGTAGACAGTAGGTTAAGCATATGGTTAGATGATAGATAGATGTGATGGATGATGGATGGATAGATAGATGATAGGTAGATAGACAGATGATAGATAGAAACTTATCATCAATATGTAATAGGCAGGTACATTTATACACAGACATACACAGATACATAGATAACAGACATAAATAGGTCTGTAGAGCAGAACATGCTGGCACATCCCTAGAATTTCAGCATTTGGAGACCAAGGTAGGAGAAAGGTTGGTTCAAGACCGGCTCATTCTTTCTTCCCCTTATAGCACATTTGCTTTAAGTCTTTATCCTCTGAATCTTACGAGTTGTATGTGACCCTTGTGACTATAAAACTAACGACCTAGCAGCAAGGACGAGCAAATGGTCCCTCTACTTCTCCAGCCTTTGGCCCATCACATCCAGCAACTAGCACCTGTCCCCCAATCCATTTCAAAACAGGAAGAAAGATATGCATCATGCCACAACTTACTGTTCCCACATCAAAATGCATCAGTGGCACTGCACAGACAGTATGCAGCTGCACAGGGCATCCTGGTACTTCTGGCTGCCTATGTCCTCTTTGCATTTGGTAAGCCAAAGCACACTCTAGCCCGTGAATCACCAGCTTGGATGAGCCGAGGGTCTGGAAACCATGTCCTTACATACTGGCGTCATTTTTATGTCTGTGGGACAGCTTTACAAATGTAATGGTATTTAGATGTTTGATTTTCAGAGACACTACCCAATTGACTTTGGAAGTTCTTGACAATTCCAACACACCAAAAGGGAATCTTCTTTTGGGGTGCCTTAGGAGCTTTCATTTCTTAGTGTTTTGTTTGCTTTGGGTTCCGTTTGTTTGTTTGCCAGTCCAATGGTCACTGTAGCTTTGATCCTCCCCTTCTCACTCAGAGTCAAACACAGCAACTTCCTATCTACTCTCTACATTTTCCCAGGTTATTCATAGTGTTTCAAGAGACTTTTATATATGACAGGAGATAATCTTTACATCATTTGGAATCTCTTTTGATTTCCATTCACCAATTCTTTGCCACACAAAAATGTTTAATCTTTATGCAATAGGAAGTGTCTAGGTTTGTCTTTTGCCCACATTAAGTCTTTGATTTACATGTGTTTTCCAACCCAGTTCATTTGCCAAAGGCTTGCTGGTATTTTAAAAACTATAAAGTTGTCATTCTCTCTCATGGCCCCTCATATTTCCAGCCAGAGCGGAACTGTTCTCATCTATTCTGGTTGGTTTTGTTTTTCCTTTTCTCATTTAACAACCTTTATGTATCAAATCTGGCAAGTCTATCAAGACCGTTATTGGGGGGAAAAAGTTCATCTGGAAAGGGAAAATAGACCAGAAAACACTAGGTGTAAATTTTGCACTTTACCACTGAGTTAAAGAATTTTAACTTTGGGTGGGCTTCACCTGCATTGTACTCCGACTTCCGGAATAAACGTCACAGTATCTGTGGGTCCCAATCTTCCCTACACCTGGCAGCAATATATTCTATTTCTCTTCCTACTTCACATCTCAGAAACATTGGCCCATACACCAGGAATAGGAGAAAGAGATCGTGATTGACATACTTACGGGAAGAATGGCAAGATGTCAGGGGAGAAAAGGAGCTGGCATTCATATACTGTGAGAAAATGTGAGTCTGTTGAGTGCAAGGAATACTTAACACTGATAAAGCTAAATAATTCAAATCCAATTGGGTTTTGAATAATAACAGGAAACATAATGATTGCTAATTATAGAAGATACAATTAAATTGTTTTATTTTCGCCTCTAGTTATCCAGGAATTACATTCAAACATAACGAAAGGACAGATGGTATACTGTCTATCTAGAGAAAGATAGATAGACAGACAGACAGATGACAGACAGACGGATAGATAGATCAGAAGTATGTATACAGAGATGGAAGCTGATTGAATAGGTAGAGAGTAAGTATATTAGGTAGGTAGATGATAAATCATGCTTAGTATAGAGACAGATATAAATAGGTAGATAATAGATTAGATAGATGATAGATAATTGTTTATAACATGGATAGATAAGTAGATGTCAGATCAAACACAAATAATCACTAGATTTTTGTTAGATAAATCCATGTAAACTCACTGATAGATAGACATTGAGCTATGGTGGCACACACTTTAATGCTGCATCTGAAGACTGAGGCAGGAAGACAACAAGCTCAAGACCTTGTCTCTAAAAGCAGTACACACATACACACAGAAACAGATGTTCTGTGTGTATATTCAAGACACAGATCCTCTAAAACATCATACTTGGTACTGTGGTTTTAAATAGTATGTTGGTTTGTAAAAGGCAGTTTTCCACATGTTCCTCTATGTTCATAGCAGCCATATTTATAATAACCAGAAATTGGAAACAACCCAGATGTCCCTTAGCAGACGAATGGATACAGAAAATGTGGTATATTTACGCAATGGAATACTACTCAGCTATTAAAAACAATGACTTCATGAAATTCTTAGGCAAATGGATGGAACTTGAAAATATCATCCTGAGCTAGGTAACGCAGTCACAAAAGAATGAACACAGTATGTGCTCACTGATAAGTGGTTATTAGCCCAGAAGTTCAGAATACCCTAGAGTCACTTCACAGCAACCGTAGGGCTGAGTGTGAGGTCCCAGACGGGGGAGTTGGAGAAGGGACTGAAGGAACTGAGGGAGTTTGCAGCCCCATGGAGGGAACAACATGGCAACTGGCCTGACCACTCGATACTCCTGGAGACTGATCCACCAACCAAAGAATACACATGGAGGGACCCATGGTGCTGGCTACAAATGTGGCAGAGGAGGGTCTTGTTTGCCATCATTGGAAAAAGAGGTCCTTAGGCCAGAGGGTGTTAGATCTCCCAATATAGGAGAATGCCAAGGAGGGAAGATGAGAGTGGGTGGGTGGATGGATGGGGGAATACCCCTATAGTGGCAGGGGAGGGGGAGGGAATAGGGAAGTTCCAAAGGGGAGATCTGGAAAGGGGGAAACATTTGAAATGTAAATAAAGTATGAAAAAAAAAAGCCGTTTTCCCTAATGATTCTGATGAAAACTGGTAAGCACGGTTTCACCCAAGAGGCAGGACATGGAGTTGACTCTCGTGTATATGGATCTGGGTTTGTGTCAATCACTCACCCATGCCAAACACAGCATGGAGACGGCTGTAGGAACAAGGCACTCTCACAAACTCCCGCCTCCCCTCTAAGGACCCAGCAGGGCCACAGGGGTCTCCTCTTCTCCCTTCATCTTAGACAATTCCTCAGACATTCTGTGCCAGTAGCCATGGCTATTCCAAAAGTAAGAAATGACATCTCTACTTGAAGAGGACCTTTATCCATGTCATAAATGAAAGGCTACAGACAGACTGTAAACTCAGTGCAGGTAGACCAGGGCTCAGCTGTAAGCACTGAGGTCTCGTGTCTGTGCTTCTGGAGATATCTGCTTTCCTAGTCTCAGTATGATTACTTATGTTTATTTGCATTGTTTTTGCTTAATTACATGTTGTGTTGCATGTATCTTACAGTTTCCAGAAAAATAGGGCTTAAGGACATGAAAGTAAACAGGTACCTGTCAGGAGTTGACTGTCTGTTGACTTATGTAAAATATAGCCAACCAGATGATCTAGAATACACTTCGGTGCGAACTAAAGGATTCTAGGAACACAACACTGTTCTTAACACACTCTATCGGCCCTTAAGAACACATTTATCCATTTCTGGATCTCATCCTTCACCCACAGCTTCAGAGCTCAGGAAATTGCCAGGCAATTGAAGCTCACCAGCACTGCTGCCCAAATAGGCTAGATGAAGAGGCAAAGAAAGTTGCCCATAGGTCAGCTGTTCCCCAAGAAGGCTGAGCTTTCTGCATTGAAGCCTTAGAATCCAAGAGTGGACACTTGTTATTCCCAGGGGCTGCTGTCTGTCTGCTGCTGGTTCTGTGCAAGTCATGTCCAGAGGAAGAGCACACGTCTAAGCCATTGTCTTCCTTAGGAATTTGGTGTAACCTGTGTATGCAGTTTTCCTTACAATGATGAAGTTCACTGCCACAGTGTTCACATCTTCGTTCACTGCTTTGGGTGAACTGCCATTTATGTTGTTCAGATCGGCTTATTACAAAAGACCAGACCTCATCAGGTGAGTCTCAAAGGTACAATTCCGGTTGTGGGATTTTGTGAGCCAAATCTCACACCCCTGAAGAACTTTGAATCATTCATTTATGACCAGAAAATGTTTGTGTGAGAAAACATAAATATAGCAAAATCAAAACGAGCTTGAATCTTTGGCAAGATAATAACTGCAAGTCAGGACTAATTGTTGACCATCCATGTTCCTTTCTGGTGTCTAGATGTTCACCGGCAAAGATGTGGTCCTTGCTAGATTGCTGAGTATATCAGTGTTTCATGGTTTGCTGCACCCTGTTCTTGTGATAATTCAGGCTCCTAAGGTCAAGGTCATTAGTAGATAGCTGGAGAGAGCATCCACTCTTATTAGCAGAAGTGCACAACTACATATAACTTGTTCTATATTTTTTCTTCACATCCTTCCTCTTTTGCAAATTCTTCTCTCTGAAGCACAAACGCCACTTTCCTTGTAGACCATTTGGACTCCAGTGACAAAGAAGTGCCTTGTTCAGCTGGAGTACCTGGGACCTCCATGTGCGGCCCAGAGTGCATTCGGGAAGAGAGGATCAGTATGATCATCAGTATGAGCATCAGTATGCAAATGAACATATCAACAGTCTGTCTTGTCAAAATCTATTGTGTCACAATTATTACCACAAGTCCCACTTTGCTGCCAGGGATTTTATATCCATGACAGCTACAAGAAGATGAGATCTTTCCCTCTTCCCCCATCCTCCTTTTTCCTTTCAGGCATATGGTGTACCAGCCCAGCAGGGTGAATCAGTATACAGTGAGTCACACCATTAGATGCAGCCCGAGGAGCCACACTACACATCAGTGAGAATTTTAAAAGGAAAGAGTGTCCCAAAGCAAGCCAATCTGCTTTCCCACCTGACTGGCACTGCTTTGCTATGGAGCCTTTCTCTTGACCTGGAAATGATGTTCTAATACCTGTGCCTTCTGTTTTAAACAACGCTGCCAGTTGCAGCTTTGGTAAAGCAGAGATGAGCCTTATTCAAGGCACTGAGGACATGGAGCAGGACAAAGGTAGCCCACGGTATTTAGCCCAGATGTTTGTATTAACAGAAACTTCTTTCAACAAACCTGAGAATGATCTAATCTTCCATTTGTCCAGTTTTACATTCCAGGGAAAATTGGAGCTATATATATATATAAACCATATGCATATTTAAGTCTTGTATATTTTATTTCTGTAAAGTTGCTTAATTAAGCTATCATTTTACCTTTAAAGAATTCTTCTAAAGATCTCTAACTCACTGATTTCTTTTATCAATGTTTTCCTGTGTGTGTGTGTACTTTCACATATGTGCACACACACACACACATACACATCTCTTTACCAAGATCTTACCTGTACACCAAGCAAAGCTTTGCATTTGGAAGGATCCCTTCAAAGGTGAGAACAGTAAAAGTAGTAATATCTGTTCTTGAGTTTCACATCCCTTTCAAGCATTCACAGATACATTATTTTGACTAAGTATAAAATGAAGAGATTGATTCCATTGGTTTCCATCAGAGAGTGTACATTCTAGAACTGTTGAGAAAATTCTTAGAGAGGAATAATGAAGTAACCCAGGGTCCTTATACCTCTAACCCAGTGCTTCTCAGCTTTCCTAATGCTGGGAAACTTAACATAGTTTCTTCATGTTGTGGTGACACCACCACCCCCCAACCACCAAATTATTTGGTTTCTACTTCATAACAATAATTTTGCTACAGTTATGAGTTGTGATGTGAATATCTGGAGAGCTCTGTGAAAGGGTTGGTTGATCCCCAAAGGGGTCATGACCCACAATATGAGAACCACTGTTCTAACTCCTCTTTGTGTGCTCTACCCAAAAGTTTGGGAAAGAACCTGTTGTGAACAATCAGTGGTTAATGCATTTGGTTAAATGGCAGCAAGTGTAGGGCAGAGTCCCTCCTATTCTGTCCTTGTAGTCTGTTTGGTGCCCTTGAGGGCAGCATAGACCTCCTCTTCAGATTTCCCACTATCCCAAAGCACTGAAAGCTTGAAGTGCTGATTTCCTGCTGGATTGCATGTCCCTACTGACCCTGTTTCCTAAGCAGGACACTGCTCTGTCCTAGCTACTTAACTGTTACAGTAATAACCACCTTGATCAAAAGCTACTTGGAGACTAAAGGGTTTATTTCATCTTACAGGTTGTAGTCACTCCTGGAGGAAAGCCAAGGCAGGAACTCAGGCAGGAGCTTGAAGCAAAACTCATGAAGGAAGTCTGTTGAATGGCTTACTCTACCTAGTTTATGCTTAGCTAGCGTTCATACAGCCCGAGATCTCTTGCTTAGGGATGGCACTGCCCACAGTGGGCTGATTTTCCTGTATCAATTAGCAACCAAGAAAATGCTGCTCAGACATGCCAACTGGCCAACTTGATTGAGGCAATGCTTACATTGAGACTCCCTCAGATAACCTTGTACTGTGTCAAACTGACAGCAAATGCTACTTGGGAGAGCTCCTCACTGGGGATTGGGGTCCTAAGCTCTTCTCTCTTATCTTTTATCTCTTAGCAGCTCTCTGGAACTCTCAGTGACTACCACTCTAAGAGTTTTCGGAAGCTTCTCACCTTCATTAGTTTTAGCTCTTCATCACTTCTCACCTTCTTATGGTCTTTGCTCTCCTTTAAAATCTCTATTGTCTCTGCCCCCAGCTACTGTCTGAATTCTTCAGCTCCCTCAGAGTTGCAGAGTGAGTCAAGGGTGCACAGCCACAGGTATCACACTCAGCTGCTGCAGCCAGGAACCAAGAGTCAAATCTCAGGCTTGCATCTGCTCCAAATACCACCAGCTCAGTCTGCTCTGCCTATGGTGAAGACCACAGGAAGACTGTTCACCCAGGAGAAGGCATTAATGGTCCTGATGGTGTAAGAATCGGGTACAAGGAACACAGGTGAACTTTCATGGACTGGGCCAAGTGAGACTGGGAAATGGTAGGCTCAGATAGAGAGATAAAGGTCAAGCCATGCCTGTACTTAGATTGTAATTCCACCAATCACAATGTATCAGTCACAGGCTTTCTGTCTCATCACTGGGAAGTGCTCCTTATTCTGTCTCATGAGAATAGCTATCATCCAGAATTGAGGTCACGGAGGTTTGTCTTAACCAGACTACAATCTTCCAAAAGCCTGGGCAATTTTTATGGAAGGGTTGTAACTAAACCAAAGCCCGCTGAAGCAGGAGTTCTGACCTCAATAGCCGTAAGGCTCGTGGTATCCCTTGCAGCTAGAGTGGAGTTTCCTTGGATTGATGGTGGGGTATTCAAAATAGCTGGACTTCCCTGAGAGCTTCTGTGGACAGTTGCTAAAACTCCCAGGAAAAACCAAAGGGTGCATCTAAGAAGAACCCAGAAAACAACATTCTTTGTGGTGTTTAGTGGTGCTTCTTCCCCCTAACCACCTGTCCTCAGGAGGAGTCTGTGCTGGAACTACATTCAACCAGGAAATCGTTTCCGATTCTACACAGCTGAACACAGCTGGTGGTTGTCTTCCTGGTGTTTGCTGCACCTCCCCCACAGTCTGCTCTGTGCACACTAACAGTATCAGATACTGGATTGATTCATTTGGGAAGAGCTTACATTTTAAAGTAGGTATACAGAATAACATGAGAGCAGTAATTCAACAGACTGAGACCCAGCAAGTTGTTCCCATCTGGGTTATTCTCCCAAGTAAGATGTTCATAATCTTCTCTTATGATGTCTCATGCTCCATATGATAGAGCAGCATAACAAAATCAGAGATGAATGGGTGACTACTAGCCAAGTTGTAGCCACGCCCCTCTATCTATTTTAAAGACTCAGAGGCTTGTAAAAATAGTTGAAGATTCAGGGAACAAAAAAGAAGAGGACATCTACCAAGAGCAAAATTCATTCACCAGAAATTAAACAGGTTGAACTGGGACTCACCAAGAATGTGGGCACCTCACCAGTGAGTGTTGTAATGTCTTCCTGAAGCCCCACTCTTATTCCTGAAACAGGGATGAGTCTGAATGAACATCTTCTCAAGGGTATCCGCTGTGAAATGTATTAGTGGGTACTTGGTCAAAGCTTGGGTCTAATCCTTACTCAGTTAATGTTGTTTTTAATTCACTTTTTTACTTTAAAGAGTACTACCTAACAGCGGACAAATGGCTGGAGGTTAAGCATGCTTCCTGTTCTACCACAGATCCTAAATTCAAACCCAGCACTCACATCACATAGGGGAACTTATAACACCCTGTCATCCCAGCTCCAGGGAATACAGTAATACAATGACCTCTTCTGGCCTCCATGGGTATGTGAACACACACATGCACACACACACACACCTGTGCAGTCACACATTCACACTAATAAATGAATGAATATCTATATATACATCCATGTATCTACATATATATCTATATATTTGTATATGTCTCTCTCTATATATACATATACATACATACACACACATATAAACACATACACATGTACACACACATATACATATAGCTTCTACTTCAAAATGCCAACCAGGCTCCATACCCAATATCTCAAATGTAATTTTGTCTTGTGATCAGTGTCCTTCAAGGACATCTGTAATGTTAGGGAGTCAGCTAATTGTTAGTCACCAACCTACCAACCCACAAAGACAGATTTGGAAAAGAAATTTTGTTAACTAAAGGAAAAATGTGCATTGGCAGAGGCCTCATATGAAAGCAGCATAAACATAAAGAAGCGGGATTGGAAATACCTGACACAGTTGTGAGTCTGTAATTGATAGGCTATATGCAATCTACACTGAGAGCTTGCCATTTCTGGCCCATTAGATACAAAATAGCAGTCCAGAAACAAGGTCATTATCTATAAAAACAAAAGACTAACTCCATCTAAACAAGCATCTATAGGGACATAAAGTTTCAATAAATTATGACACAGCCACAAAACAGAATATCAGATAGCCATGAAAAATGAAGAAGGTTTTTGTGAATAAACTGTAAAAGAAAACAGAATATGACTGGTGTATTGGGAGGCTGGAAAGATTGCTCATTGGTTAATAGCACTAGCATCTCTGTTCCTAGCACCACATGGTACCTACAACCATCTATAACTCCAGTTCCAAGGCAGCTGGTACCTTCTCCAGACTTCCGAGGGCAGCAGGAATGGGAATGGGATGCATATATACATGTAGTCAAAAAGCTCATATATGTAAATGAAAATCATATATATATGTATGTATACATACATATATATGTGTGTGTGTATATATATATATATATATATATATATATATATATATATATATATATATATATCGCATGTTACCTTAATACCACAAGCAAGAGAAAGAGGAACAGAGCGGACACAAGCACAGGAGTGTGCTTTTGCAGCCTTCTAAAAGAAAGAGTGTGGAATCAGAATACATATAAAATTGTATTTAAGAAAATTACAAACCAGAAGTGGATTAAAATTATTGTCTGTGAGCAGAGATGGGTGGCTGGCTGGCCTGTGAGCACAGTGAGCATTTTAAATTCATATCTTCACTATTTCACTAGCTTTGTAAAATAATTTACATCATCAAAACAACTGAACAGAAGCTTAAAAAGAATGAGCATATATATGGAACAGTTGGTCAACTTGCAGTAACCGGGTCTGTAGAGTTGCTGAACACAACAGTGCTGACTAGGTTTCTGTCAGCGACACAAGCTACAGTCATCTGAGAGAAGGGAATTTCAGTTGGGAAGATGACTCCATAAGTTTGGCCTGTAAGACTGGCCAAGTCTTTGGGGCATTCTTGGTTAATAATTGATGTGGATAGACTGTGCCTACAAGGACAGTGACATTCTGAGCAGATGATTTTAAGTGGAATAAGGAAGCTTTCTTCCATGGCTTCTGCTTCAGTTCCTGTCTCTAGGTTCTTGCCCTGATTGAATTCCTGTCCTGAGTTCCTTCCGTGATAGACAGTTATCTGGAAATGTAGGATGAACTAAAGACTTTCATCCTTAAGTTCCTTTTGGTCATGGGGTTGCATCACAGCAATAGAAAAGTACCTAAGATAAACACTGGCCTGTAAGCAAAGATATTCTCTGTGATCTCGTTTCCTCAGAGGCCCTGGCCGTCATGTCTCCCTCTCTCCTCCAGAACTAAGCCCAGGAAGCCACAGGGAAAGGGTTAGTAGTTGGTTTTCTTTCTGCGAATGGCTAGCTCTGCTCTACCTAGAATCAGGTGCAGTGTCGTGATTTGAATAAGAAATGTTCCTCAAAGTCTTGGGCATTTGAATACTTGGTCACCCATGGTTGGCACTGTTTGAGGAAGCTTAGGATGTGCAGCTTGGGTGGAGGAAGTATGTCATTACCGGCAGACTCTCATAGTAGAAAGCCTCACAGGCCTCCTGTTTGGTCTCTTCACACACTTATAAGGGATGTGAGCTCTCAGCCTTCAGTTGCAGCTACTCTTCCTGCTATCTTCGCACCATGATGGTCTCTTACCCCTCTGGAACTGTAAGCTCAAATAAACTCTTTCTTCTTCGAGCTAGCTTGGTCATTGTGCTTTATCAAAGCAGTAGTAAAATAACTAATACATTGAGCAAGAACACTGGCTGGTAGGTGAGCCAGCTTAGCTAGTAGGTGGCCAGTTAATCAGAGGGCTAAGGAGCCCAGCCACATAGGGTGTTTACAGGGTTTATGGTCCAGTCCATGTATAGTACCAACTCAAGAATGAGTTCAGCCCTCCTGGTGATGTGCCTCTTGCACACTGTCCAAAATTGAGGCATCAAGGTTAGGTCTTTCTTCCCAACTGCAATCAGGCATTAGGTGTGACAAACTTTGAACAAGGTCCTTCTCTCCAGCTAACGGCTGGTTTTGGAGATGACTGTCAACTGATGTCACTCCAGGCCACCCAAGAAATCAACATCCCACTTGGAGGTGTCCTGAGGCACACAATAGATGACAGAATATGCAATTCTAGACTAAATAGCTGAAGCCCAACCCACCAGGTACTCCACAAGGCACATGGGAAATGTGAACAGCGCAATCACGTTGGCCACACTGACTTCCATGCATTGATGATTCTAGCTTAGCCTGAAATGCCAGCAAAAAGGCATGCATGACTTTAGCAGTCTGAAATTCAGGATGGGGGAACATCAGCCTGAGGGCCTCAGAACATATTAACCCAACCATGATGTTACAGGTTGGCATGTGTCCCATAAGAATCTGCACAACCCATAAGTCCATTGCCTCAGAACATGACCTCATTTGGAGAAAGATTTACCACAGGTGAAACTGGGTCAGAGGTCATTCTGGAGTACCCGAGGGTAGGCACTGAGTGCGGCTGGTGTTCTTTCAAAAAGGCATAGTATAGCAGCTCACGTATAGGTGGACATGCATGGAAACAGAGTCAGAGAGTGGAGTCATGTAGTAAAGAGCTTCACCTAGACCCCAGAAGCTGACAGAGGCAAAGGGGGTTCTACTTGGGATCAGAGAAACCACTAGACTGTGGACACCTTGACTCTAGACTCTGGCCCCAGAACTGTGAAAGAATTCACTTCCAGGCTTTACAGTGCCCAGATTATTGTATCTTGCCTATCAGTCTTCAAAAGTGCCAGGGCAGGAGCCTGAAGCTACACTTTAGATCACTCAGCAGTGTGTGACTGGAAGGGGCAGAGTGGAAGTCTCAGGATAGGACAGGTGAGCTTGGAGAGAACCAGAGTCAAGAAGACTGGCCACCAGAGTGACAGCATCCATGAATGTGGCAGCATTGCATAGGCATAGGAAGAACAGAAGACACTAGTGGAAGTAAACCATCATGGGAAATGGGGCTGATAGCTTCTTTATAACCTATTTGAAAGACTAATTAGAAAGTCAGAAGTTATCCTTCAAGGAGTGGCAGGGACTGTGCCCAATGCTGGCATGCTCCTCTCTCCATCGCAGAGTGCAGCCTATCCTTGTTTGTGATGCAACAGGCAGTCTGACATCCATTTCCTCCCTTTTAAAATGTAGCATAGATCTATTTAAAACAATATTAGTCTTGGCATGGTTTATCTCTTGTGTACAAGCCTGTCAAAGACATGAAAGAGGAGGAAGAGGGGAAAACGTCCTTGGCTCAGACTATCCCTGATTTATGTGACAAAAATCTGCATCTGCCAATGTTTGCTGAGGAATGGGGCAAGCTTGGATCACATCATGCAATTTGTAAACATATTTAAATGGAAAGAAAATGTGTTACTTATGCTCTGCCTCGTGAATGTTCTTGAGTCTGGGTTGGAAGTCAGGAAGTAGTGTGGGAAGCATCTTAAAAGCATTGCAGGACCCCAGGAGGATGAAAGCAAAGCCAATTGCCTTTTGGTTGTGGTGCTTGTGCATGTGTGTGCATGTGTGTGTTAATGTGTATGTGCATGTGTGCATATGCATGTGTTTGCACGTGTACATGTGAATGAGTATGTGTGCATGTGTGTATGTGTGCATGTGTTTGAGTATGTGATGTACATGTGTATGTACATGTGCATACATGTATGTGTTCATGGGTGACAGAAGTAGTGTGTTCCCATGTACACACAAGGTGCTGTTGCTCCTCCCCAGGAGCTGTTTACTTTGGGTTTTTTGTTTATTTGTATTTTGGTTTTGTCTTTTTTTTTTTAATTTTTGAGTCAGAATCTCTCAATGTCCTGAGATTTCCCCCATTAAGCTAAGCTCATAAAGATCCCCATCATAGAAGGCTCAGTCCACAATGCAGCATGTAAATCACCTACTCTATCCTCCAGAATTAGGTAGTATAAAGATTGAAAGAATCAGACCACAAGAAAACTGAGCCTTCTGGACAGAGCAGGGTAGGGGATCTGCACATAGGAACTCACAGCAGCTGTGGCAGCACACACCACACCTGTGCAACCCAAGCCGGACCAAATCCCAACAGAGAGAGGGGAGTTAGGCAGGGAACGCTACCACTTGCCACAGAGCCTGTGGGGGTAAGAAGGCCCATTTTCTCTAAGAGTGAAAGCCTCGGTAAGTCAGCTACACGCTATCAACAGATAGCCACATATCCAAGAATTTCTGGATGGCACAAATTGACCTTGACAGTAAGAAGACAGAGGGCCAGTAGCCGGGTGGGTCGGAAAGCAGGGATGGATCTGGGAGGGCGTGGAAGAAGAAGCGTAATACCGAAGTGTATTGTATGAAATTCTCAAAGAACTTTTTTTAAAAAAGATTCCCTCTGTCATAGCCTTGACACAAAAGGCAAATCCTGCCCCTGGCCACATCAGTACCCTGATTTTATGCCTCCTGGTGTTCCTTGAAACTTGTGAACAGCCAGATCAAATCACCCTTCCAGCAATGTCTGGATATTTGGAAAACACAATGTCAAACTGGCCAGTTCTCAGTCCCACAGCTTCTTCATACCACTGATTCACATCTTGATATTCTGAAGGACTCAGCTCCAGACAGGGGCAGCAAACACGCTCCAAAATGGCCACATTCAGTAATGAGTACAGACATGACACCCTAAACACCATCAGTAATGAGTACAGACATGACACCCCAAACACCACCCCACAATAGTTAGGTTTAGGATCATGTGTTGGTACACACACCCTTCAGTCAAATGTCCCCCAAACTTCAGTGTTCTAATACAGACCCAAGGTTGAGACTCACCACTGACTTCCTGGGTTTCTGAGGTTCACCTTTGTTCTACCCCGGGCAATCTGTGCTGTTCTGGGAAGGGCCCCAGAACAATGTGAAGGTTTAGTCTGTGTTTTTTGTGAATTTTTTTCTTCTGAATATTCACCGCACTGTGATTACTCTGTGCTCTGCTGTGGGGGGTGTGCATAGTATGGGGCAATGCTCTAGAAGTACATTTGTTCTTGGCATCTGTTCCATGACCTTATGTGTGCTTTCTGTTTGTGAATTTACGTCTTCCAACTCCTTCCCAGAATGACACAGATTGCTTGGTGTAGGAAAAATGAAGAGGTTTACACTGTGAACCTCAGAAATCCAGGAAGCCAATGGTAAGTTCCAACCTTGGAGCTGCATCAAAAGGCAGCTGGAGCCATCCTCAACCTGGCATGGATTTCACCATGTAGAACAAAAGTAAGTAGAGAAATTATTTTTAATTCATTCTACAAGGCTGGCTGGTTAGAAAACACAATTCCAAACAAGCCAGTTCTCCATCTGACAGCTTCTCCTCACTTTACCCCCCTCTTTCTCTCTGTGTGCACATGAGTGTATGTGTGTGTGCACATGTGTATGTGTGTGCATGTGTATATGTGTGTGTACATGTGTATGTGTGTGCATGTGTATATGTGTGTGTGCATTTGTGTGGCATGTGTGGTGTTGGTGTGTGGTATGTCTCTGTGTACATGCATATGTCATGTGTACACACATTGGTATGGAGACCAAAACATGACATTGGGGGTTTCGTTCTCCATCTTTCTCTGCTTAATTTATTAAAAGCTCTTTAAACCAGAACTTGTCTATTAGTTAAACTAGCATGTCAGCAAGCTCTGGGGGCCTTTGGTCTCCACCTCTCTAACCCTGGAATTATAGGCACATATACCCACCTTTTTATGTGGAAGCAGGAGATCCAAACTCATGTCATCGAGGGAGCATGGCACTTACCTCTCCAAAGGAGCCATCTCTCAGCTGATACACTCATTGTAGGTAATTCCCCATCTGAGCCATCTACCCAACCCTGGCAATGTTGTATATGAACACTATTCAGCTATTATATTTTTCCACAAACAAGTTATTTTTTCTTGGAATAATGTTTTGAAGGGAAAACTTTCTTCTTGGTTTCCAGAAAGTGCTCACAGATGTTAGGTAACTACCCAGAAACATACAACTAAGCCCGAGACTATCTCATCTAGTTCATTGGCTTCTTTTTAATATGGGCCCTTATGCTTGGACCTCACCACAGGCCAATTAAGTTAGAACCAAAACCTCTGAACACTGCATCTTGAGAAGTCCTCCAAATAGTCTATAAGAATTTAAGGTTGAGGACATTGTTCTGGAAAAAGGAACTGCTTTCCACCCAGCTCCATATCATTGTCTAGCAAAAATCAACTCTCCTATTCTTAGTATCTCATTCAAGGGTGGCTATAAAGATCAAGTGAATTAACACATGTAAGGGGCTCACAGCTGTGGCCAGCACAGTGACTATTCATGGAAGTATCTATCATTGCCATTATCTTGGTCATCAGGAAAGAACATTTTTGAACAACTTGAGTGATCTTCAGTCTTTGACTATAAGATATTCTAACTTGGCTGATGACATTTTCTGATAGTGTCAACCTTGCTGGTGTCATCAGGAAATCATAGCGAACTATGAAAATGAAGGTTAGGGGACATGGGATAATCGCAGCCCAGTTTTGTGGAAGTTCTTTAGTTATCATTTACCAGAGAATGACCTATGATGGTTTAGAACTCGCCATCCTGAATGCAAGCAGGGGACCAAGAGCAACTTCAATTTACCTGAGAAGAAGGGAATGAGCTACATTCTGAAATCTGCATAAAATTTCACTTTATAGAAAATTAACTAAGTCTACAAACTTTCTACACTAATGCAAGGCATCTATTTAACCAAACTTTGTCAGTCATTTGATATGGCATTACTAGGTGGGTTTTGTTGACACATTTTTTTATAAGAATACAAAATCTCCGTATGTACCAAAAGTTATAAAATTTTAAAATTAAATAAACATATAGATCTATTCCCAGGAACTATTTCATTTAATATGCTTCTTAGGACCTATTAATTGATCTGGATGGCTATTCCGTATTAATACAGTCCCTGAGCTCCTGAGAATTAAAATGCAAATGAAGAGCCTGAAACCCTTTATACAGATAGTGAACTGTGGGAACTGGTGGCAGTGCCTTTTCCCACAAGGTCAGATGTTCTGAAAGTGGGAGAAGCTGAGAGATGCCCGAGTTCTGACCAGGAAACTTAAGGGAAAGGTAAAATACCAAGCCAATAACACTGTAAGTCTCTAGATCCTTCATATAGCGGCTTGATGGGGCCCTGGCTGAGAAGGATGCTAAACTGTACTTCAACACTGAAGGCTTCTACTTCTAGTAGGGTACCATTCAGACAGCAATTGGATAAGTCACAAATGAGAGGGAAAGCCTTTGCCAAGCACATGACTAACAAGTCATTTGGATTCAGAACACGAGGAAGAAGTCCTGAAAATCAGGGCAAACACATTAAAAATGAAAGCCATGCATGATGAAGCCTTATAAGATCAAAACAGCAGAGCAACAAAAGACAATATTATACTGAGCTGAAAGAAAGAAGCTCAACACAGGACAAATGCTGATGTTTCCTCTCATATGTGGGAAGTAGAAGGGGACCCATGAGAAGGAACAAAGATCTAAAGTGGGGGGGGGGGAGTAAGAGCGCACAGTGGTTGATGGGAATGAACCCATAAGTCCATAGGGACATATGTTTGAGTGCTTGGTCCCCAGTTGTTGGAACTATTTGGGAAGTATTGGAAAGAGTGGCCTTATTGGAGAAGGTGTGTCACTGAGGCCCAGCTTTGAGATTAGAAAAGTCTTGGGCCAGTTCCTGTTAGCTCTCTTTGCCTCCAAATTCAAATCATGAGTTATCAATTGTTCCTGTTGTAATGACTTTTCTCAGCCATCATGGACTCTAACCCTCTGACACTGTAAGCTCCAAATAAATTATTTCTTCTGTAAGTTTTCCTGGTCTTGGTGTCTATTACAACAATAGAAAAGTAACTAATGCAAGTGGTAATGGTGGAATAAAAAAAGAAAACTCTAGGTGTAAGTGCACACACACACACACACACACACACACACACACACACACACCATGAAAGCAAAATTGGGAAGAAAGAACCAGAGAAAAGTGGGAGGGATGGGGAACAGTAATGGAGGAAGAAAATATGAGAACATGTAATGGCATTATCCTTCTGATAATGACATAGTGAAATTATTATTTATATATAAATTAATTTAAAATACAGGTAATATGAAAATTTGCTCAAAAGATCACTAGAGTCAAATAAGACCTTCTCCTTTGCAAGTGTCCCTGCATTGGTATTCAGGCCTGTCATGGACACATATCTAGTGAGGCCACCCTCTGCTCCCTCCTCACAGAAGACACATAGACTGAACCCCCACTAGAGAAATTCAAAGTTTTCTCAAAACATAGAAGTACATGTAATTGTTCAGTGTATATCAGTTGGGGCTCCTCTTGTGCCACCTGCTGTGTGGAGAGTGCAGCAATGAACAAGGCAGCCAAATGCCTTTGTCCTCAATCTGTCACACTAACAGTGAGTAAGAGGGAGCTGGAGAGGCTTCCTGTCCTCCTCAGCAAACTGGAGAAGCAGGACTATCTTCAAGACTGACAGATTGGCACTTTTGTTGAGTTTGAAAGATTCCACAGAGTTGCTGGGTAAATACACTCAGATCCTTATTTTGAAATATCTTTCCAGAAGGCCTTTATGTACAAAGCCCACACTGTTATTATTATGCATGAAGATTACAATTGAGACATATGCATTTAAGATAAAATATCACAAAAAATAATTTTGCCTGTCTGACTTTCTTTATGAGAATGTATTTTAACACTGTTTTGTTTATTTCCCCATTTCTTTACTTATTCCTGTAATATTTTTAAGAAAGTGTGATGGGGAATGATTTATGCTTTTACACTTAAATTGATTTAATTAGAAGTTTTGAATTCCTCACACAAAATCCTGCTCACTGGAGGATTTTTTTCCCCCTTTACCTTTGTAAATGATTGCAACTAAAATTAGGAAACTCCATATGTCAGAAAAATGACTATTTTCTCCCTTCTTTTGTCTTGGTTTGGTGAATAGCAATGATGACCTTGCAAAACCAAGCATTGGTACTAGAAGAAGTGTGAATTGCAAAGCACATGTCACGTGAAAGTCATGATGTTCCCACTACATCTTTTAATGCCTTTAAATCCCCTTGAGCCCCACAGGTCAAATGTAAATTTCAACTTAAAATGAGATCAAATAAATGGCCAACTCCTTGGGAAGTCTGTCTTCTTTAACTGGCTCTACATAGCTTCCTCTAATCATGTTTAAGACACCACTTTCTGCCCATGTTTTCAAAGAATGTTTAACATAGAGAGCATCATTTTCAAAAAGAAAAATAGAGAGCGACAGAATTTCTGGTTAAATCCTGTGATTGAATTTACAGAAGAACATCAACAGTCAAATAAGGCCACATTAAGGAAGCTTGTTGAAAGAAACAGAAAATTTACTTGGAGGTATAGATACCATGATGTAATAATTGGAGCCAACCTTAGACATAGCCGACAACTCGAGCCGGAACTGAGGCAGAGCCCAGGGAGGAGTGCCCAGGGAGGAGTGCCCAGGGAGGAGTGCCCAGGGAGGAGTGCCCAGGGAGGAGTGCTGATGCTTTCTAACTTGCTCAGCTAGCTTTCTTATACAGGCAGACACACCTTCCTGGGACCTACCCTTGCTCATCGATCAGGTAATACCTTTCCATACACATAGCTACAGGTCAACCCAAGCTAGGCAGACAACCCCTCAACTGAGACGCCCTCAGACTAGGCTAGTTCAAATTGACAGCTGAATGCAAACTAGGAACTAAATGTGCTAATCCAAAGCACTGAAATCTTTCATTTTAAAACTAAATTATATACACATAAGAATGAAATAGTTAAATCAATAAGTGAAAGGAAAACAAAATAAACCTGACATTGTTAAAGAAACCATATAGGTGGAATATAAAACAGCTTATAATTGAACAATAGCTCAATGACTATAAATGTAAAGGCAGTCTTTTAAAATACACTCCTTTAAAATTACAGGCATGATAGTGATTGCCTGCAATCCTAGCACTTAGGATGTGAGGCCAGAGGGATCAGGAGTTGGAGGCCAACCTTGAGTATGTCGTGAGTATGAAACTAGCCTGTGCTACATAAAACCTTGTTTCAACACAGACATAAACACACACACACACACACACACACACACAAAAGAAAAAAATAAAATAATAAAATAACATTTATTTCTTTCCTGTATATTAAATAAATGTTTTCAAAATTGCCTAAAATTAATATTAAGAATCCATAAAATCAAGTATAGTGAGATTTTAAAATGATTACAGATTTATAATTCTGTTAAGTAGAATTCTCCAATAAATATTAGTTAACAAAAAGCAACTAAGGAACCTACACTAGGCTTATATTTAACTCAAGTTATCAAAGAGAGAAAATACAACTAAGTCAGAAACTTCCAGTCATCATCTTAGCAATTGCTTTGACTCTTCTTCTATTGAGAGATCTTGGAAGATCAACGAAATTCAAGGCTGTGCACCATAAGAAATCCAGAAGTGCTCTGAAATCTGAGTGTTGGGCCTCCTGATTCATCCTGCCAATCGATAAGAGAGGAAATGGTGAAGAAAAATGGCATCTGGGTATCATTTCACACCTACCTTCGATAAACTTGGGGTGCACTGGAGCTTTGCTAACGTGACAAAGAAGTGATTTCAAACCAACAAGCAATATGGTATTTCATAGATACCCATTATAAGAGTTTATTGACTTTACAAGTAGTCCGGTAAGGATGTTTTTGTTGCCGGATATTTTATATTTTATGCTTGATTTTTCTTTTTTGAAGTATCTTTAATTTAGTATTTGAAATTTTGTACATTTATACAACCTGTTATTTGGCCTATTTATTCAGTATACCCCCATATCTCTTTCTAGTCCCCACTGCATGCACTGTCTCCCTACAAACTGTCCTCCATTGTTACGTGTTCATTAGTACGGCCCAAATTCACAGAGGGGTGATTCTTCTGTATTGACTCCCTTCCCATCGCAGGCTCAGGAAACATCTCGAGAACGGTTGGAACAAATGTAAGACCTGGCTCAAGAGGAGAATATGAAACCCAGACTTCTGTGTGTGGCAGGGCTGCTGTACACATCAGCTCACAGCAACCATGGCTATGTGCACAGTATCAAGGTGCTCCACAGTGTAACCAATGCAATAAAATGTGAAAATCAAAATGGTATGTGAGTTGAAAAAAAGAACAACACAATCATTTCCTCGTGGATATGACAGTTTGGGGAAAGCAACAGAGTTCACTGAAATCAGCTAAAGTATTTGAAACAATAAGAATGGCAGTAATAATAATAAGTAATAAGAAATGTGCAGGGGTGTAACCATCATAAAACTGAAAATATATATTTACATGTAAAGGATTGTGAAACTAGAGATTCTTTCTAAGCAGGGAAAAAAATGAGAAATTTTAAGTATCTATAGATTTTACTTTATCATAAGACACAGTAAACAAAATTTTTAAAAAAATGGATAAAATATTTTTGAGACAGGCTTTTGCTATGTAGCCCTGGATGCTATGTAGACCAGGCTGCCCTCAAACTCACAGAGATCTGCCTAAGCCGCCCCTCCCAACTGCTGGTATTAAAGGCATATGTTACCATGCACAGCTTGAATATTTATGATGTAGAACAGGAAATTACCAGTTGGAGTATATGAACAGATTGTGTGTTAATACAAAACATAAATGCTTCAGTTTTAAGGTGGAAAAATAACATTCAAAACAAAGAACTAAAAAATCTACTAATGTGTAATTATCAAAACTTTTGGAAACAGACCTTCAATTTTACTCTGAAATTCTCTTCTGAATGACTGATTCCTAGGAGTTAATTATGAATGTATGCAGCTTTGGTCACTAGAATTTTCTACACTTTTAGCTCTTAGTAAAACTGAAAATTAGTAATAAGAAAAATTTTAATTTGGAAGATTTAATAAGATAAAGGCTAATTTCCTGCTCATGAACAGTATACCATACATGACTTTCTAGATTGAGTTAAAAAATAATAATAGCAGGCTACTAAACACCACACATAATATTAGCCCATCTTTTGAGTCAGTATAAAATATTATCAGTGGTTATTTTTGCTTGAATTGACTTTTTAAATATATATTTTAAAATTCTTGTTTTTATTTTTTTTCTTTTAGTGTGAATGTGCATATGTGCTTATGTGCACTCATGAGCAAATGACTCTAGATACCCACTGAGGCCAGAGGGGGCACTGTGAGCCGATCTGCCCACTGTGGATGCTGGGACCCATGCTCAGGTCCTCTGCAGGAGTAATGCAGGCTCTTAACTGCAGAGCCATCTCTCTACCTTCTCCAGTGGGCTTTATTATTTCTGGTTTTGCTTTTATTCTACATTCTAGGGTTTATGCAGTGAACAATGAGTAGTGCCATAGAGTTACAGTGCCACAGATTTATAGTGCCACAGAATTAGTGCCACAGAGTTACAGTGTCACAGATTTATAGTGCCAGAGTTGGTAGTGCCACAGAGTTACAATGACACAGAGTTGTAGTGCCACAGAGTTAGAGTGCCACAGAGTTACAGTGCCACAGAGTTATAATGTATAGACATTCCATCAACTTTTGTTTTATAACATTACTATCAGTATTAATTGATAAGACTATTAACAGTGATTAATACTAAGCTAATATTTTTAAGATCACACAGTAAAGTCAAACTTTAATTCTACTTTTAAAACAGCCGTACTTCCTGTGAGTGGCAAATGAGCAGGCATGACAACAATAAAATGAAGAGGCCTCAACTAGAATTGGCATGGGATCAGTTACCAAAAGCACATTAGAAATTTAAAGAGAATAGCGAAGAACAAAATGATCATACAAATAACATATACTGGCACACTGAGCAAGATAAGAAAACACATTTGTCATTATCATGAACAATTCATCTGCTTCCCTAGGAAACAAACTTGATTTTGAAAAACTCTACTTTCCAGTCAAAATAAGTTCAGTCTCTTTTATTTTCTCAATATATTTTCTATAATAAATGAGCTATAATATCCTCACCTCCCAGTTTACTCAACTATATTCTCTTTGAACACACACCTGAAAGAAGATTTTCAGATGAGTGTGTATCTTACAGGAATGACTTTCTTCAGCATGATCCTCATGTCCCTTGAGCAGGCTCTGAACACAGAATCACATGGATTTGTCTGTGAAATTTTGTGACCTCTCAGGTCTGCTCCCACCTACACGCCTTGATCCTCGGCCTCACTCAGTCTCACTTTTCCTGGGTCTAAGCATTGAGACCCACACTCAGCACATCTCAATGTTCCTCTCTCACTACCTCCTCTGCACGCTGTAGCCCTATGTGGGCTCCACATTGCTGTGTGCAATGTGCATTCATTTTATTTTCTAGTCGTAGACATTTTTCTTGTCTCCAGTCATGTTATCTGAATCATAAGTTTATCTTTCAGAAAGCTAGCTTTCCCCAGAGAGTGACATCATCATTGGAAGTTAAAAGCACATCTCCCTCCTACTGTGCTTCAGTAGCATTTGTCATATGTGGACACCATGACATTTTAGAAAACAAAATAAGGATTTTCTTTCGTTTTATTCCCAGAGTAAGGACACTCTTCAAAACATCCATTAGAGAGAGGTTCCTTAGTCAAATATAAAAGACGTGACACTCCTTCACCTGGTCTAGGACTAAAGATGACATGTTCATAAAGGCACAAGATATCCAGAAGCCAGTATAGGACCTTCACTAGTGTGTGCAGCACACTAAGACTGCACTAAGACTACAGAGTAGCATTCCGACCTCAGCTGCAATCAGCTTACATGCTTAGGACCAGGGAGTCACAGCAATAGGATGGACCATGGAAGATGTCCCTGTGGCAACTCATTAGCAGCACACTGACAACAGTCTACACTGACAACAGTCTACACTGACAACAGTCTTTTATTAGAGTGTTCAGATAGCTAAGTAAGACAGCATGAGACTCATCCACCAATGGCTGTGTCGTGAGTATGAATATTAATAAACATCATTTTTGGGAAAATGGTCATAAAAAATCAAGTTTTCCATTTCAACTACTTAATTTTCTATGAGTATATGTATCATTTTGAACATGTGTGTCATATATACACATACAAACACACTGGTAATAAATATGTGTATGTCTATTGTACTATTAAATTATATATGATATGCAATAGACATTTTATATAACTTAAACATGTAAAATATTAAAGCATCTTAACTAAAAACCAATTCATATCAGTTTAATGGCATTCAAATAAGACCAATGTGTATAAATCACCTAGAGGGCTCCTGCTCAGTCTGAAAAGAGATCGGGATGCTTAAAGGTCTCCACAGGCCTTCACTCATGACTGAGATGTGGCAGGTGAAGAAGCTTCCACTCTAAAGGGCTCATTAATCAGTGCTTTATAAATCCTAGGTTCTGTTTCTATTTGTTCTAGTTTGGCTTCTGTTACTATGATAGACACTGACCAAAATCAACATGGGGGAAGACGAGGGTTTATTGGGATCACACATCCATGCCACTGTCTACCACTGTCTGAAATCAGGGCCAGGGCTGGTGACAGGAATCTGGAGGCAGGAACTGATGCAGAGAACCATAAAGGCATACTACTCAGAGGCTTGCCTTCCTTAGGATGCTCTGCTTGCTTTTCTGTGCAACCCAGGGACGGATGCCTGCCTAGGAATGGTTCCACCCACAGTAGCCTGCACCTTCCCACATCAATCATTAACCAAGGAAATGCCTCACAGACATTTCAAAGAGCCAAGCTGAGGAAGGCAAATCTTCAATTGAAGTTCCCTCTTCCTATAGGACTCTAGTCTCTGTCAAATTGACAAAAGCTAACCAGCACACTATTCTGGAGTATGCATGAGAAATGTAAGAATTTATGTTACACTAATATATTAGGAAATACCCTTTGAGATACTGCATTCATGATAAGACTTTCACCCTCAAAATTTCTGATAGAGAATTGTAAAAGGAAACAGTTAATAACACTAAGAAACTTAAAACTAGGATGGGACAGTTATTTAGAGGAGTATAAGATGGCTATCAACTTAAAATCTATATGCTTAGTATACACAAATCCAAAACTTCTAATAGCCCTTAATGAACTCACATTACTGGAGTAAGCATGGGAAATATAAGAATTTATGATACACTAATATATTAAGAAATATCCTTTGAGATATTAAACTCACCCTGAACTTTTCTATACAAGATATATGTCCTTTTTAATGGTATCCTTTCTTATATATGAGTCTCCAGGTTGAGAAATGGATCTAAATTGAAAAGTAAAGATGAGAAAGATCCAGGCGCAGCCATGCGTCCCTGGAATCTCAGCACCTAGGAAGGCTCAGGCAGTACAATCCTGACTTCAAGGCCAGGCTAGCTGTATTAGGAAAAAAAAACTCGACCTCAGAAAAGAGTAAAAAGAGGATGAAATAAGAAAGAGAAAAGGCATGGGACAAGAGGAGCATTTCAAAAAGTAAAAGCCAAAATAAGAGGCTGGAGAGCTGATTTGGTGGTTGGAGCTTATGCAGCTGCTGCACAGAGCTCAGGTGTGGCTCCCAGGACTCCAGCACTCAGGACACACAGCTCACAACCTGCATTTACAACCTGGCACTACACAGGCATGCAGCACTTAGAGACAAGGAGGCACACGCATACATACTTTTTTTTTAAGTCGATATATTAGCTTATCTTTTTTAATGTCGAAACAATGTAACAACATGGTGGCTCTTTAAATTCATTTACAATCTCCAAGGTTTGCACTGTTATTAGTGCTGTCAGCAGTGACATGTGTCACCCTGAATGAGCGAGGGTGACTTTGCTCGAGGCGCTACTGTGTCCTCTTGCACACAACCATAGCATGGACACCTCACCTAGGACACACTGGTGGCAGAGGGGAACTGTCCCATCTTTCAGGGAGGAGACGTCCCTGTAGGTCTCTGTCCCCGTGGTGGCCCCTGACAGGACTCTCATCTCTCATCTTAGAAACCCAGGGTTTAGCCAGGATGGCTCTGCATCATCACTCAGTCAGTACAGAAACACCTTCTAGACGCTTCTTGAATGATTGGTTGGGAGATATTTTTTGACACAAATTGGCTTTTCTTTAAGGTAAATTCACCAATTCACAGCAGTCAATCCTGCATTAAACCTGGCTGATCAATTTTAATGAAATGCCTTCAGTCATAATAATATGTTAAAAATAAAACCCTTTTTCATATTACAACAAGGTAGTACTCATCTGCCCCCAGGCCCCAGTTCCACCTGCTCCAGAGTAAAGAAGGCATCGTGCAATAACAGTGACATTTTTAATTATGCCGCTGTGCTTGAAATCTCACGTGGGTGCCATGATCGGATGAGGCTATGGGGAGATTCCTTGTGAAGTGTACTGACCTCAGAACCCAGGGCCCCCCCAGGAACTGAACAAAGGGTAAGGAAAAAGATGTGTGTGTGTGTGTGTGTGTGTGTGTGTGTCAAGGTGACCACAGCCTACAGCCAGGAGCTGCAGGCCTAAGATTCATTACCTTTCATTTTAAATAAACACAATTGAGTCTTTCCTGTTCCCTGTTTTACACTGGATCTGTTTGCCCCACTTTTCCCTATATCTTGAAAAAGCAATTCTGAACCTCTCTTTTGACCTCTCCATCCTTCTGAGGTGCAGTCAGACACCGCTACTAGTGTTGCTCCCTTTGTGGGTTGTCAGTCATTGCCTGGTCACCAGTTTCAAGCGTCCTCGTTTAACCTACATGGCACTTTGGCTCACTTAGGACTCTGGTCCTGGTCTGCACTTTCACCTCACGTGTAAAGGCAGATTTTTAAAAATTGTCCTTTTTGCTATGCTGTGTAAAATGTTCCCCTTCCAAGATGGCTGTGCTGTTTTTACACAATGTGAAAGTTTGATGCTACAATGAATAAGCAACCACTGTCAGTACTGAGAAAGGGCAGAAGAATTGGAAACAAGTGGGCTTTTATGGATCCCAAGCGAATCCCAGTCCTGGTGATGTTGTGTGCATCCCAACACAGCCCAAGAGCAGGTGGAGGTTGGTGCAAATCATCTCAAACAAAGATTCATATGAAGCCTGTGGATTACTTCAATTAGAAATTGGAAGGTAGAGCTAAGGAAATGTCTTGGTTGGTAATGTGCTTGCCTTAAAAGCCCATACATCTATCGAGTACGAGCATCAGAACTCATGAGAAAAACAGAGGTGTAATGAGGCCCCCTGTGATTCAAGAGAGAGATGGGGGTGAGGGGGGAAAGGGAGAGAGACAGAGAGAGAGGAGGAAGAGGATGTCAGGGGCGCAATGATCAGTCACCCAAGCCTAAATTGAACTCCAGGATATTGAGAGACACTAAACATGGCTGGTTCTAGGTAAGGGTACCTGAGGTTGTCCTCTGTCCTCTATAGACATGTGCACACACATGCCTGAGCACCCGCAAGCATGTGTACACGTATTTTTAAAACACATTGCATGTGCTTTAAAGATTTAGATGATAAATCTCAGAACTGATGAGAAACAGTCAATGATGGGAGCCATTATGATAGAAATCCCAGGAACTGCTGTGAGATGCGGAGATGCAGGGATACCAGGATGTGGGGATCTGGGGATGCTGGGATGTGGAGATGTGGGGTGCGAAAAACGAGACACACCCAGAACTTCCATTGCTCTCCCTGGACCACTTACAGAAAGGCAGTTGTATAAGGAAGAGCATTTGGAATGACATCATAGGAATGCACTTGAGGAAGACACCGAGGCTGGCTGACTCTAGATACTACTTCTACGTACCTCTGCACTCCTGGGGTGGCCCAGTTCCTCTTGTTATCTGTGCTACAGCCCTGTTATGAATGTTAAGATTTGAGAGGATGAAACTGTCAGGGACATTCATCCTGATGATTAAACTCTGGGTCTGGTTCTTGGAGGTTTGGGCAAGTCTTTCACTGGCAGACATAGAAATGTATTCCGGTCCTCAAGTGGAGAAAGTGGTTAATACTCCAGAGGAATCACGGGAAGTAATTGACAGCATGAACGTGGAACTGTGGAGGAAGTGGAAGGGATGTTCTCGGACAATGCTTAGAAAAGCTGCCTGTAGCTACATGAGAAATAGATTGTTTTCTTTTCTTTTCTTTTTTTCTTTTCTTGGATATTTTCTTTATTTACATTTCAAATGTTATCCCCTTTCCAGGTCTCCCCTCCCTCTGCCTCTATGAGTGTGATCCCCCACCTACCCACTCCCACCTTCCCACCATGGCATTCCCCTACACTGGGGCATCGAACCCCCACAGGACCAAGGACCACTCTTTTAATGACCTTGTCGTTGCTCAGCACTACCTTGCATGGCTTAAACTACCAATACTGTGTGGGAAGCTTCTCCAGCATGTCTGCTTAGCCATAGTTGGCCTTCTGCTATGAGCACAAACTGTGTCTACTTAAAAGACTCATGAACCCACTTAGATCTCAACAAGACTCTGGCTGTTGTTTGGGGCTTTTATGATAGTCCTTGTAAATGCAGTCAAATTTGTGAATCCAGATCTGGGCAAGCCTGGCTATGATCTGGACATCATACATATTCTTAATTACATACTGTGTTTGTGTATATATGTCCGTGTACATGTGCACATGAATGTGCTGGTGCTCAAAGCGCACATGAGCAGGCACTTGAAGAAATCAGAGGTTGATGTCAAGTATCTTCCTTGGTTGCTACCCATCTATTTTAGTCTAATCTTTGAGTCAGTGTCTCTTAGAGAACCTGAAGCTCACTTATCAGCAAGACCAGCTGATCTTCAATCCCAGGGATTGGCCTACCTCAGCACTGGGATTACAGGCATGATCTTACAAACTTGGCATTTTATGTAGATGGAGGGGATTCTCAACTCATGTCCTTATGTTTGTCCTGCAAGCACCAAATTGACGGAGCTATCTCCCCAGCCTGCTGGTTCCACACTCTTCACATTGGGTGATGAGTGTGGTCAAATATTTTTTTCTTTGTTCCCTGTTCCCTTAGTTCACCAGAATCATATTCATGTGAATCTTCAGAATGGCACTCAAGATCTATTCTCTAGCGGCATGGACCCTGGTCATCAGGACCACAATGTACAGCTTTAATTTGATTTCTGTTTAATCAATGATGCTGCTGGACTTGTTCAGTGGGCTCTGAATGCTAAGCCTGGGGTCAGAGTTGGGTTGTGGGTGCACTGTGCTGGGATTTGGGGTTCAGGTGGAGTCTTGTAAGATTTATGTCAGAATTCTTCTTCTTTCCCCTCAGGGCAGTGAGCTGCTATGGAATACAAAATAACAAAGATTGATCTTGAACTCATTTCCATAAATATGTTGGGCACATAGAAAACCACACTGCCAGTACTGGTTGAAATGTGGTGGCTATGTCTGCAGAGCAGTCACACTAACTGTGAAATTTCCCATGAATACTTAAGCCTCAACAGGGGCAGTTTCTTCAAAAAGACTTTGGTCAACAGATTTGTACTGAAATAAACTTCACGAGTTGACATGAGCTTAATTAAAAAGTGATAAATCTCCTTGCCCCATCTATCAGCGATTTTAAAAAGAGAGAACCATTGGGCACTTGTCGTCACTAAGTCACACCGGCTGGTGAATGCACACAATTTCCATGGTGTGGTTTATGTCTGGGGAATAAGGAGCTGTGTATTTCTCCTTCAAGATGCTAACTGGTTTTTTTATCTATTACTTTTCAACATTTATATTGCATGTCAATTCTAGGAAATGTCTTCCCAAAGAGTCAAGGTTGTATTTAAATAACTTTACTTGAGTGTTCGCATCCCTAAAATCCATGAAGCAGTATATGTTGGAGAGCTTACACACAAAAACCCCACATGCACAGCAGTGTGAGTGCTTCCTGAAAAGGCTGACATGCTCAAGACATCTGAAAGTCATCTTCAAATGTGAGGACAGTTTCACACACAGTGTGGGAGCCTCTATGCAAAGAGCAAACTGCCCAATGCCTTTCATGGCCAAGATGGACCCCTCAAGCCATATGAAACGGGTCTTTAAATGTAGGAAGGATTTCACACTCAGCTCCACTTCGCTGCATGCTTACAAATGAGGAAAGGAAATCATTAGTGAGCCTCTTTGCTTTTCTTTCTTCACTGGTGAGTTTGTGAGGCAGGATGGATAGACTGGTGGAGAGAAGAGAATTCACATCCATTGAAGCAGTGGGACTTGTTCTGACCGTGTGCTGGATGTTGTCGTAAGATGCTGGTCTGTGGAGAGATGCGGCTTCAGCCGTTCTCTTCTCCACCTCTTCTACATCTCAGCCTCTGAGGTGTTCAAGCCTTGCAAGGGGAAATTCTCACACAGGACTTTGTTTGAGTCTCCTTTTCCTGTCCTGTGGGCAGTGCATTCAGGGAATGTGCCCTTTACACTGTGAGCTTCCTAGATCAGGCCATCCACAAGGACCACTGGAGATGGTGCTTTCTTCGTGGAACTTAAGAAAAGTTATTCAGTGAAGGAACTTTGAACTGTCTTTATTGCTCTCAAGGCTACCTCTTTAAGCCCAGAGCCTTAGATATCAAGACTACTTTGAGCTAAGAATCCGAATAGTAGCTATCCAAGTCTTTGTTTGACCCACTTTCTGAAAACGTGCTTAAATCGAGGAAAGGTCTGGATACATTGCTTTCTAAGACAGAATTATAAAGGGATTAGGAAATCATTATATTTCACAATATTCTAACACAAGTAAATTTAAATTAAAGGGGGCAGATTTTGGTAAATATGGACTCAGACAACCCTCAACAACAAGCAAAAGCCAACGAAGAAGGAAGGGCTTGGAAATGTCATTCTCTAGACTCCGTACACTTATTTCAACCATTAACTCCCAACAGCTGCAGGTGCCTGCACGACGCCAGCAAGACCAGCTCTATCATCAACAGACAAAGAAGGAGGAGGCACTCCAGCGACCCTACTCTTTAGCTCTTCACTACTCACTACTGATAGATTTTGAGAGAAGGGAAACCACTACTTTTAGTTGTGTGCCCAGGCTCCAAGGGATAGCTCCAAACCCATGGTAACAGACAGCCCAGTTTAATCTCACTGGGTAACAGAGCAATACGACTAGACAGAAATATGTGAGAGAGATTTGTGTGCCTTGGTTAAACAGGGGTGACAAGCACTGCGCACATACAGCAAATTTTCTAGAAACAAATCTGATTGGCAAACAAACAAATTTAAAAGAAGAAATTATTTTTAAAATTAACATGCATTCATTAAAAGGATCTTCTCTACCACCTCTTCCATAGAAATTAACTGAGACCTCTCTGCTTTAAAAATTTACAAAAAGTTCAATTATTCTTATCTCACTTTGACATTTCAGGGAAAGAAGAAAAATGAAGATCCAACCATGCCAGCTTCCAATTTCTCTGAGTGCTTGTCTTTCTGAGGTTTTAACTACAGTTATATTTACCATATATCTGAATATAAAATCAAGATACATAGTCTAACTAGACATTTTTTTTCTCATTTGTCAGCTTGCTCATATGAAAAGTCTAATGTGGAAGGCTATAAAAGTTTAGTTGCTTTTAATGTTAAGCAGATGAATTACACTTATTGAGAATTAATTTGTCAATAAATAAAATCTGATGATATATGGCTGTTTTCTCTGCAGGAGCATTTCATCATGTGGAAGGGTATAACTCTTCTCTATCTCCATCCCTGCCTTTCTTGCCAGATCACCATCAAGGAATGAACCCTGGTCTAATATTCTGCAGAGCAATTTTTACATCCTTGCATATCCACTGAATTTAAAAAAGAAAACATGCAAGAAGATAAAACTTGCATGTAAGACAGTAGGTGATACAGTTTCCTAAGATGACATAATTTATGGTTTCTCTATATGTGTGGAAAAAAATATTGGCTCATTTTATCTTCTCGTGTAATGGGCGGGGCTAAGTGAAAGGCATTTTCAATCTTCCCAGCGCAGCTGATAGGAAGTGAAAAATGATTTTTCCGGAGGAATGAATTCCTACGGTGCCAACACGGTATTAGGACTCCACAACACTAGGACACAAAGAAAATAATTAAGCTGTTGTAAAGATACAGGTCCTGGAACCGACCACAGGGAAAGAAATGGACTAGAACTAGGGGCTGGATTTCAAGCCTTTATTTTTTTTCCCTCCATTATCATGAAAGCCTCTAGATTCTATCTTGCTGGAGAGAATTCTGGCGTGGCTACGTAGAGAGGCTATCCCAGCACCTCACATGTGAGCAAATGTGATCACAGGCAAGGCAACCGTTTGAGGTGTCTGGAGACAGAACAAGTATAAAAACTGAATTGAAATGCATTTAATGATGAAAACATCTTTAAAACGTAAAGATTTTACTTTACGTTTGCTTACCCGGGGCTTGCCCCATCCAGCCCCTTAGCCAGTTTGCGCAGTTCATGCTCACCAGCTGGTTTGTTTTTCAGCAGAAGCACTAGCTATGTAAGCAAGCAGCCATGAGGAGGTGGAGGAGAGGGCAGTGAGGAAGGAGGAATGCCCACAGCACATCTACACCAGGATTGCAGATTCGGGTAGGGCTAAAAGCCAGCAGAGCCTAGTAAGAGACTCTGGAAAGGAGAGGTACTGGAGGGTCAGAGCAACACTTTCCACATGACTGACTATTGGGATTCCGACCCTGTGTGTAGTGGATATACCTGGGAGCAGCACTCCGTGTTCCTTAACTGATCTCCAGATCAGTCAGCAAGCATGCCCCGCACACCAATGAAATGTTTGGTCGAAACCCCTGCCACATTTTTGATTCAAGATGGACTTCACAGCTGAAGACAAGAGAAAGCATTAAAAGGGTTACCCATCATGGAAAAAGAAACTTCGGAACCCACAGCAGCACAGTAAGTTTTAACATGCTAGAAAGACTATCACTGAGCATGATGTACACGTGTAATCTCAGAATTCAGAAGTTTGCAGCTGATCTGGTATAGATGGTGAGACCCTGCCTTGAAAATGACAGCTATGTATCATCTGCTAAGAAAAAAAATATTAATGTTAAAGAAACGTAGCTGTTGGTCCATAGCCAAATATTCAAAGCATCTGATTTTGTATGTTCCCTTAAGAGAAACTATGCATAAGAAAGTAAAGGAAAATACAATAATAGAAAAGACAGAAGAAATAAGATCTCAACTAGAGAAATGGGGAAACCAAGTGAAAATTCTGCAGTCGGAAAACCCAATAACTGAGAGGGAGAGTTCCCTGAATGGGCTTTGCAGATGGGGCTGAGAAAGCAGAGGCCCCGTGAGCTCTAAGGCAAATCCACAGAGAACATGACTTAAGATACATGAGCAGACCCTCCGAAGCTTGTGGGACGTGTGAACAGGCAGGCACTGCTTACCAAGCAGAGAGCTCACAGGTTTTTAGGCAAGTTTGGGGCTGTATGAGCATTATAACAGTGTGACTATATGAACTAAGATGGCCAGTGTTTCCACTGTGCCTTCATTATGCTGTACAATTGCTGAACATGTGTAATTAAATTTCCAGATGTGAGCAATGAGAGAGAGAACAATCAAGCCAGAATTCTATATTCTGTTTCACACACACACAAAAAGATGACAAATTGAGATATTATATATAATTAAAGTCCTAATTTGCTATAGGATTAAAGGGAAAAACACACAATGTAGTAACCTGACTCCAAGAAGGGAAAATAAAATTACCAGAAATGATTAAAAAAAAATTAGATTAAAATTAAAAAAAAAAAAGGAATCAACTTACTTTACTCTTTGTAAGAATTTGTTTTTAAAAACCAGAAGTTGTATAGACTACTCCACTAACACAATGATGTAACGATTGTTTGGGTTTATAACCTGTATGTGCATCATGTACTTGATGTGGGAGAACCGAGATCACTGGGGGCAATGCCATTCCAGGGCAGGGGTCCTGGGAGCACATAAGGAATCAGGTGGAACAAGCCACAAGGAATAAGCCAGGAAGCCATGTTCCTCCATGGCTTTTGATTCAGTTCCTGCCTTAAGATTCTTGCTTTGAGTTTCCACTGGACTTCCCCCAGTTCCATTTTTGTACCAAAGATATGTATATTATTTTTCTAGGTTCATAGATGCTTCTCAAAAATAAGACTTGAGAAATGTAAGATGAAATAAGCCCTCTTTTCCCAAAGCTTATTTTGGTTATGGTATGTTATCACAGCCAAAGAAAAAAGACTAAGGGAGATGTGTAATGAAATTTCTGGAACTACAATTAAGAAAGAAACTGAAAATTAAAAAATAATAAGTATATGAATATTTTTAAATTATCAGAGAAACTAATTTTTAAAGATAAACAATAAAATCTAATATAAATAATACAATAATCACAAAAAGACACAAGATGTAAAATAAATGAAATATAAGTAATATCTAGATGTAGCAAAATTACATTAAATGTGAATGAACTAAGAAATTCTTTAAAAAGGCACAGACTGTCTTACTGCCACAGACATTTTAAGAGTTCTAATTCTAGGCTATTTGAATACAAGTTTGACCTCTTTTTAAGATAAAAATTAAAAGATAATAATATGAGGGCATTACATTTTCCTGGTAGGACAAAAGGTCACTAAATCTTTATAGAGTACAACTAGGCAAAAATGTCTGTGTTCCAAAGATATGCATGCTTTTTCTAGATTCATAGGTGCTTCTCAAATTCATTCCCACCATCTTTGCTCAGTGTCATCATACTTTTTGTGTGAAAGTCAAAGAGTTCAAGTTCCAAGAATTGCCAGAAATGATAAATTTATTTAATAGTGAGTCACATTCAGATATGTGATACTGTTTTTAATATTTTGAGGATATTAACTTTCCATCCTTTTTTATTAACATAAAAAAAGGAATTTAAGTGTCATTTTCACAATATGTGTGAACATGAGCTACAAATGGCTGACTGAATTCTAGCTACCTAAAGTACATACAGCCAGGCTGTTGTTACTTGATGCTTCTTGTGTATAATTTGTATAAATAATAACCAATGCAATAAGAATTTTCTGCAACTATTTAACTTCTTTTTAAATTCTTCCAACATCATGGTGTAGCTAAGCATGTCCAGAAGCTTTTGTTAATTTTTAATATTCCCATGTGCTTCTCTTTTCAATATTAAGCATATCCAACTTATTAATATTCTAGAATATTTTTCTTTTAACTATGACAAATGCAAGCTTTTAATCTCATACCCATTTTACATAGGAAGAAAGGATGACAAAATATTATATGATTTTACCATTTCCATGTATATATTTACAGCCTAGGTTGAGTCTTAAGAAAATGCTCCTTACTCATTCCTCCTACATAAAACAAACAAACAAACAAACAAAAAATCACCTAAATATATGCTAGAATCATAACACTCTATCTTCAGTTATGATTGAAGAAATTGGTTATAAATCATACACTAAAGCCAAAGCATGTACTGATAGAATCACACAGGATAGCACACACCTGAAATTCTCCTACTTGGGAGCTGGAGGCAGGAGGATTTGGAGTTCAAGGTCATCTGTGGTTGTATAGAGGGTTCAAGGCCAGAGATTGTTACATAAGACTGGTCTTAAATGCAACAACAGAAAAACTATACAACTGGATTGCTTCAGCTAGTGACACTTTATGGTTAAAAATTACGGTAAATAAATAGTGAAATTTCACTCACTTCCAACCACCATTTGTGTGTGAGCATGTATGTGCATATGCATAGGCACTTGGGTGTCCGTGTATGTGAGCATGACCTTGGAGGTCAGAAGGCATCCTCAGGCATTATTCCTCAGGTACCACCCAAGTCAACTTTAACCGTCAACATGACTCCAATATAGTAACTGAAGAAGGGAGCTCCAAATGATTGTCTGATTATTCCTTCATGTTTTAGGGCCCTGCCCACTATCGGTGACATCATTCATTCCCTGGTACAGAGTCCAAGGCTCTGCCTCACAGGCTTTTTGTCTATGTCCTAGGGATCTGAACTCAGATCCTCATGCTATGGTTGTCTTATCCTCCTAGCCCTTAACCACTACTGCTTAATGGGATGATGAGGTGGGATTAAACATAAACGAATTGGTCGGAATGTGTCCTGAATGTTGAAATGACTCCAACATCAGTACATTATCTCCTTAGCATAAGCTGGAGTGAAATTTTCAGAAACACCAGCCTGAAGTATCATTGCCTGTGTTTTTGTGTGTGTTCCAACTTCTCATTAAACTCTTTGGATCCCTCTGAGTAACTGATTTCATGCTGTCAAAAGGAAGGGAAGAAGTTCAGCCATGTCTCCTTAATTATATGTGTATCTGCTAGATCATTAAGAAGATTCAGTAAGGCTGTTTTGAGTTAACATAATTACATTGATAAGGTACAAAACTAAGAGTAGTATACAATTAAAACATCTTGTTAAAATTAAGACATTATTTATACTTTCATCTTATAGTCATACCTTAGATAACCAGATACTTTGATGGGCCTGCTGTATTTTAATTAGAGCAATGACATATACCACAAACACTGGCATGACTCAAGTCAGAACTCAGGTATTAGAAGAAGTAGGCTGTATTTAACGTGGGCCGCTAGCCACTGCCTTACTTAGTATGTCTATGACTGGCCAGCTTCCTGGGTCATGTCAGGGAAGAGTAGATTAACATCTTCTTTTCATGAAGATTTTTCTCTTGAGTGAGTGTGATCATGCCTGTCGGTGAGAGATTTTTAAGGAGCGAGAAAAATGACAGGCATGCCAACAAAGGGGTCTCAACCACTACACTGGATAAACCAATCCATCAAAACCACACACACACACACACACACACACACACACACACACAAATTCCACCATGAAACTTAATCATTAAAGGTCATGTCGGGAAGTAAGGAACAGATTAAATTAGCATAGTATTAGATATGGAAAATGATTTCTGTCAAAATCATCTTTACTACAATTATAATATGTTAATTACGTATTTCATTAAGGAAGTTGATTATGGCTCAGGGATGAAGTAGGGCTGGCAACAACACCCGGAAAGATCTGCAGAGCCTGAAGTCCTGCCCTTCTGTCAGTCGTCCCCTCCATGTCTCTACCTCTCATGTGCTACCTCTCTCTCCACATCCCACCCAGGGTTTGATGTCATCCCCAGGCACCAAATATTTCCATTCTTTCTGTTGATCTCATTCAGGAGGCTGATGGCTGCTCTCTTACAGAAGCAACTCTCCTGGGGTGTTCTTGTGGGCACACCATGGCTGGAAGAATTGAACGGTTGCCAGCTAGAGCCAGCTGGAAGGCCCTCTTGCCTTTTTTCTTTTTAATGCCTACAATCCAATGTTTGCTTAAGATGCTTTTCTGTCCTGTGCTGGTCACTGACCCCTCCTCTACCTTTCCCGTCCCAGCCCAGGGGTCCTAACAGACCTGACATCTTCTACCTGACATCTTCTACACCATACTTACAGGAATCCGCAGCAACCAACTGATGGAGCCATGCTGTCTCTCATATGGTGACCGCTGATGGCCTGCAGGGTTTATGTGGGACGTTTACAAGAGGCATGGCCAATCATCCAGACACTGTGCTGAGGCTAATGTTAACAGCACATCGTAATCCTGTCCTGGAAAGGAACCACAAAGAAGACAGCCATGAGGAGGGTCAGAGGTGAAAAGGGGGCTTCATGAAATCTTTGAGCCAATTATCTTAGTCAATACCCCGGAGCCTTTTCCTTGGGATCATCCCCTGGTTTCCTTATGACAGCCCAGTATTAATTCATGGGGAAATGTGTGAGTGTTTAGAATTCCAGAGTTTTATTATGTGCCTCCTGTGACCCTCCTCCATATATCTGACAAAACCAGGGAACACAGAAGGATCCATCTGGGTCCCCTCTTCAGGGGTGTCTTAGACGTTACATCCATCCAGGATACACGAGAGTACAAGGAAACAAGCAGAAAAATTCATGCATGTGTTTCCACTGTCATGGGTTAGCCCAGAACTAGCCCAGGACAGCCAGTGAGATGGAAAACAAGGAGAGGTGATAGCCAGAGGGGCTTATGCACTCCCATCAGACGGAAGTCCAGGTGGTCCTCTGGGAATGGTGACTGCTGCAGCCAGTCAAACCTAATTACCTTGTTCTAACTGTTCCTCGTGAGTGAGGACACACGGACACCCGCATGCCCTTGTGCTGTACGACTTTGCCGCACGGAATAATCACTGCTGGAATTAAGTGTAATTGTCAAGAAAGACTTGGTCATCACAAGAAAGGCCGTCTTATCCGACTGTCCCTTTGCTTCTCAACGTAATTACTTCAGTAATTAATCTCTGTCATTTAACTGTATTACATTTTGAAAAGGGAAAATGGAAGAAAGGACAGTTTCAAACTAATTTACATCACGGTTTAAAATCCAAGAAAAGGGTGAATCAAATGTCAAATTCAGCCCCTCTGCATGTTCTGAAACAGCCTCATTCCAATGCCCCATCCACAGCATCAAAAGCGGAGGGCTGGACTTGCTTCTTCCTAAAATCCCTGGCTGCAAAGGCTTCATACTCTTCGTGGGAACCCTCTGCTGCTCCAAAGTGCTCCGAAGCACAATTAATAAAGCCATGGAGGAGAGCAAAGGAAATCTCTGCTGTCCAAAGACCATTTATGCTGCTGGTAATGTCAATTGCCCATAATGCAGCACGGGCATTTGTTAATGACATCATCATCCAGTCAGTGAATAAATCTGTCCCAGCAATCTCCTGTAATTCCTTCTCACCTCATTTCATCGTTTCAAATTAACTTGTTTGACCTTGTTTATTGTACACCTCATTATACTTAATTTTCAAAGAAGTGCTTTTAATATACTGGAATTTTCTTCAATTTCTTATTAGTTTTTTTAATATTAGTAAGAGCACATATATTATTTTTTCCTTTTCATGCCAACCCTTATTAATAAAATGTTTCTCATAACATGCCATGCAAAAATTTACAATTTTTCTTTTTAAAAGGATTTATTTTCCTAACGATCAAGGATACCCTGTCAGCTTGTTTAAACAAAATAAAATAATTTATAATAAACTTTAAGCAAGTTGTTCTTCATTGAACACTGTCTGGACGATGAGAATAAATGCCATCAGAGGTGTGGTGGGACCTAGCATATCCAGGCATTTCTGTGAGACACTTGGTTGGGACTTTCATTTTGCTGCTGTGAATAAATGCTTTTATTTGTCTCATATGCAATCTGCCTAAAAAGGGATATTTTTTCCTTCCCCACAGAAGTGCAATTCAGATGTAAAGCACAGCTCCCGTGTTCAGCATGCAGCGCACTTGCTCCTCAGCTAACTGCAAATGTGATTTCAATAGCTACAGAAAGACAGCAGAGGGGAAAGAAAGAAATCTGTGAAGTAGGAATCGGCTTTCAATGCCTGTGTGTGGGATGAGAGCATCATCTCGAAGCAGGAAGGACTTGGAGAGGAGAGGAGGAGTTAAGTGGGGGGAGAGCAGGGATAGTGCCTGGTGTGGTGGTGGTGGTGGGTGTGTCTGTGAGGTATGTAGTGTGGTGTGTGTGTGTGTGTGTGTGT